>PVJL010000222.1:38372-511319 GCA_004026885.1 Lyroderma lyra | reverse complement strand
CATAGCTTTAGTCTTCCTTATACATTTTTTTTTAAATTCATTGTTAGACTTATTGGGGTGACATCTGTTAGCAAGGATTACATAGGTTTCAGGCATACAATTCTACAGTGCATTGTCAACTTGATGTATAATAAGTTCACCACCTAATGTGACTTCTCTTTCCATCACCTTATATTTAGCTTCCCCCCCTCCTCTCCCATCCCCTCCCCTTTCTACCCTCCCTAACCCACTCGTCCCCAAATAAACATTAAACTATTGATTGTGTCCATGGGTTATTTGTTTGTTCATTTCTTTTTTTCTTTGCTTTCAGTTTTATATTCCGCATATGAGTGAAGTCATACAGTTCTTTGTTTTTTCTGTCTGGCTTATTCCTACATCATTTTTCTTCAGGCTACTCTTGCTTACTTTCAACCCAGATGTTGTTTTCCAAAGAATGGGAAGAATAGTACATATTTCAAAAAATGATAAGCCTTATACATTTTTAAAAATGCTTGATCAATCATTTTTTGAAATATGTACTATTCTTCCCATTCTTTGGAAAACAACATCTGGGTTGAAAGTAAGCTAGAGTAGCCTGAAGAAAAATGATGTAGGAAATGTTACTTCATCATTAAAATCTTAATTTCTCATAGTCTCATTTCCTTTAGACTTTTGAGCAATGAGCATGTGACCATTTCTAGAATTTGTAGTAAAGTTGTCTGCATTCCCATCGCAGAAAGATTTTTTTAAAGTATTTAACTACAAGATATGTGAAAAAATTATTTTTGAATGGTTATAAAATATTTTTCATGTTAATACAATGATAAGTGACTAATGTCCATATATATGAAGTTCTGCTTTGAATCATTTGAATCTAAAAATTTAAAACAGGAAATCATGAGTAGAAAAAAGAGAATTCTACTATTACCATTTATTCATTTTAACATCAATAAATATCCAATTACACTCAAACTCATAGCCTCAGAATGATTGATATTCATAACCTCAGACATTAGATTACCAAAACATCTTATTATTTGGATGTAGAGAATAAATAAGGGGTTATTATACATTTTTAATAATAACTATGCATATATATTCCATCAAATATGTTAATCATCGTGATCTTTGGCAATACAAAACTTTCTTGTAAATAAATACAATATTTGCTCTCTATGAAAAAAATCTTAAGAACATTCTTGTTATCAATAAATCTTTAAAATTATTCATATATTTGTTTATTCATACCCTGAGCCTGCAATTGATGAGCAATAAATCCTTAGGCAATGGTAATATCCTTAATTATTTGATTATCCCTAAGTGTTATTTTCTAATCTTTGTTTCTTTTACACACATATACATGTTTTTACCTATCCTCATGACTACACATTACTAATAAATTATGGTAATGTTTTAGGTATAAAAACACAAAATTTACCCATATGTTCAAATATTGATAATTAATTTTATTAGAGGTGAGTTGGTAGGTAGTGGCACAATGTAACAATGGCAAAATGTGAAGCTATTATATTATCCATGGGTAAATTTCATATCATTAATGGTTCAGTAACAACAGAACCATTTTGAAGACAGAAAACATTAAAAGCTGCAAAACTGATTAATTAATTAATTCTATGAAAAGCCATGAAACATACAGCTACCTCGAAAGTACTCAATTCTCATTGTTCCTCGTGTACATTATTCTGAATTAGCTATGGAGAAAAAAATAATGAACATTGTTGGTAGATTTAAGTTTCTGATATTGAGAGTTGTCAAACCCAGTCCTTACTGCAATAACAACTGAAGTAAACGGAGAAAAGGACAATCCTGAAGGACAGGGCAGTGGTGGATAGCATTAGTAACCATAAACTTAAACTATAAAAAGTAGTACATAATGAATTATATTAGTAACTTTCCTGTAGTAACCTATCAATTTACATTATGATTTTGAGAGAATTTTACTGAGCAGAGATTACAGTGGCTAGAAAGAGTAAACACTCTAAAATTAATACACATAAAATTCATAGTAATGTAATTATTAAATGATTACAACAAATGATGTAATGGCATTGCAAATAAGAATAGGTGTTTATTCTTGGGGAGGCTGAAAAAAGTGAGTGCTATAGAATTAGTGCTTAATTAATACCATCCAAGTGTAACAGACTGTATCTAATGAAAATAAAATTCTAGTCATTAGTGAGAACTTTTTTAAAGGAGAGGAGATAATTTTCTAAGATTTCCTATTACTAAATACCCCAGAGGACCAATCCTTTCTCATTCGCTATTCATCTAACAGGCTTTTGATATATAATTTCGTTCTGTATTCAGTAAGAAGGGTGTGATCCATATAAACGACAGTTATGTTACCAGGTATGTGTCCCATGAATAATGAATGACAAGGCATTCATGCTTATAATTTATACTTCTGAAATTTGGTTAATGTCAATCAGTTCTTCGTTACTTGACAAAAATGTTGCTAAACCTGGGACATGCTGACTCCATGAAGATAAAATTATCCCATGAGTATTATACAAAGTAGCAAGCACTTACCTCACTTTCAATAACAGATTCATCAGAAAAAAAAAACAAAAACACCCCAGTTGTAGGAGCAACAAGCCAACAATTTTCAATTGGAAAACATTTCTGAGTTTCCTTTAAGATTTCTGGATTGATCTAATTCTGTTTTATGGTTTGGACTATGTATAATTCAGAGTAAAATGCAATATTAAGATAATAATAACATAACACAATAATAACATCAGTTTATTTTCCTGAGATTAACACTTTTAACCACCCTGTATTATGGGCATTATTATTTCCATTTTCTAAATGAGGAAATAGAGAGGTGACCTACCTCAAATCTTACAGATCTTAAGTGAGAGAATCAAAATTTAAGTTTGTCTGAGCAAAGTTCACAGGCATGGTTTCAACCACTATGCTATACTTGGTACCTTATATTTTCATAAAATACTTAGCATTTTAAGTATTTACAGCTACATGACCAATTCTACTATATTAGCTATCTTATTCCTCTATTAAAGATTCTAAGAGCTAAAATTAAGACATAACTGTGTTTCATTTGGTGTTATAACATAATGAGTGAGTGCTATGGGTATAACCTCATGATAGTTTATCAAACAATTTAAAAGATTCAATTTTGAAACTGAAAATACTAAGAGATACTTGCTAATACCCATAATGGTATCTTCAAATTCCATGTCACATATATCATTCAAGATAATTCAATATAGAGATGAATTTTACTGAAAACTTACTTTGCAACCTCCGTGTTGGGCTCTCTCCATGGAGTTGTCGTCGTGGCAAATACGGAGAAGGATGGGGAAGTGGAAATGAAGAGACATCATGGGTCTGAAGTTTGTACCAATGTGGCTCATCATCTAATAATGCTGTTTCTAATTCAATTAAAATCTAAAAAGCCAAAAGGAAAAGAACTGTTACATACCAACAATATAGAAATTCTCTTAAATGATCTCATAAATTTAATAATAATGATACTAGTAATGTTGTTAGATAAAAAGGTCATGTTGCAAAATTTGTATACGTTTTGACAATAACAAAAGATAAACATTTATAACTCTTACTGATTTAATAGTTTTAAATATCTAAGACATTACAAGTAGACCCTTCACCACCCACCCCTAGAGGCTATTAAATTTGCTATTATAGAGATAACACATATTACTAAAAGTCTGTGATAGTAACTAATATATAATTTTATAATTTAAAAAGCATTTTCATTTTCATTCATTAGTTCGACCTTTACAAAAATGCTAAGTGAAGAAAAACAAATTAGAAGTGCCTAATGTACATTAAAAATCATGACATATGTTAACTTAATTTTCATTGAAATAACTACTAGTTTGGTCTTATTATTCAACTTCATAGATAAGGATATCAAGGCTTGAAAAAGATTAAAAGAACTTTTCTAAGCTGGTAAGTGAAAGAATTATAATATAAATCAAAGTCTGTCTTATTTAAAACTCTACATTCATGCTGCTAAGGGTTTAAAACAGAGAAGAAACAAATGGATTTTTTAAATGAACCATATTATAATATGGGTTTTATAATATGAATATGTAATAAACTTAACAAAGAAAATTAGTCCATAGGAACAAATGACACTCTATTTTCTTTTAGGGTTATGAGGAAATATGTCAGTGTTTGTGCATAGGTACATGAGAAGTGCTACAAATGATAACTCACTATTTAGCTACAGGAGGTAAAGAAGCAAAACAGTGATGTTTGTTCTTCCTAAATTTTTGCTAGTCATTTTCAAAATTACAGACACTGTATTCCAAATGTTTATACATGCACGTAAACACACACACACACACACACACAAATTTAATCCTCATATTAACCCTGAGTTTGCATACTACTAGTATTCCCATTTTGTTGAAGAGGAAACTGAAGCACAAATAGATTTAGTTAACTTGCTCAAGGACACAATGCTAGGAAATGGTTGTGTCACAAAGGCAGACCTGGGCAGCTGTCTCAAGTTTTGCTCCTAACAACTATGTTACTATTCTTACTAACTGGTTCTCTGATTCTCTACTTACTGTCATTCAGCTCAGTGTTTCTAAGGATTGTTGTTTTTCCCATGAGGTTACCATTTAATTAACCCCGGAAAACCAACTACATTGAAAAATGCTGAAAGCAGGTAACTTATGTGTTAATAGCTGGAGAACTCCCTCTTACTTTGCCCCTCTCCAATTCATTCTCCACATTACACTAAAAATATTTTTCTCAATACAAATGCAATGTAGCCTTTATCTTTTTAAAATCTATCATGGTTCCCATTATCCACAGGATAAAATCCAAACTTCCTAATGTGATATATTAATGGACATAATCTGGTGTTAGTTTAAATGACAAGTGTCTTTTCTTAACACTTTCTCTTCTGATTTCAATGTGGTTGTCCAAGACCCGCTCAACTCTAGTGACTTGTTAGTTATACAAGAATTTCATTCCTTTTGACCTTGTTAAATTCTATTTTCTCTGTGAAGACTTCTCTGAACCACTTCCCCTCCTATACCAAGTGCGTGTATTGCTATTGCATTACCCTCTAACAGCATCTGTAAACTATTTTATAATTAACTACTCACTCGTCTGTGGATTATAAATTCCTTGAAGGAAGTAACATACCTTACTCACCTTTGAAGCCTCAGTCTCTAGAATATTACAGGTATACTACAGGGCTTAAAAAGTAATCCATGAATAGATAATTGAACTACTGGTGGTACAGTTGGTTCAGTAAAATAAAATGATATACTCACTATAAAACACAGCAATATATTTATGAAAGACAAATTAACCTCTTATCATTCAACACTGAGATTTCTACAATAGAAATAAACGTAAAAATTATCACAGAGTATTTGAAACCATTGTTTTTTAGGACTTTAATAAGTTGTGTCTTAAATTTGTAGCTAAATTCATTCCATTAAAGAAATTATGTTTACTTTTTCAAATATTCAAGATATAAAATTTTACTGACAGTCATATAAATAAATGTATTCAGGAAGACAAGCGTAGTCTAAGTTTTAAAATAATCCCATATACCTCTCCTAAGAATTCACTTTCTTCCTCTCGAACTCGAGCTTGATCCCAAAGAGTAATCTCCAGCATTCGTTCTCGAAATTCTCTTCGGTGGACTGGAGAGTAAATGAATGTTTGGTTCCATTTGGGTTCCAATGTTTTCTTTACAGTTTTAGTTCTTCTTTTGTTCTTATCACTGTGAAAAGAAAATGAGAATAAATGAACTTCCCTAAAACTTAAACCTTTAAGTTTTCCCATAAAAATTATTTGTGTAAAATTTCTCAGGAAAGAAGTCAAGTGAAGTTTGGCCACAAATTTATCATATATTATAAATATTATAATTTTCAAAATTACTATAAAAATCTATATGGTGTATAATTTTATCACTTTATAATAGCAATATTTCAAGAAACCTGAAATGTTTCCATGACAGATAATTAAAAAGATAATCTTTCTTAAAACCTAAATAAACCTAGACTATAGAATCTTATTTCTAAATTTTTAAAAATATAGCACCCTATTGGAAGCCTTCCTAATTCTAGTAACTAATAACACTATGAGTATATAAAATTCACTTAAACTACACAAATCTTATTGTACAAAACTTTTAGTAAACTGTGATGTTCACAATCTCCCATACATACAGTTTAGCTGATGAGCAACTGTAATTACACTTTATAAAGTTTCTTTCTTACATAGAAGAAATACATACTTGCCTATTTGACATTTATCAGGTCTTTTAAAACACTGTAAAATTATTTGTTGTGAGGTAACCACTAAATGTGGGCTGGAAATGGAAGATGGCCAAGCTGATAGATGAGACTTCCTCCTCAGAGGCTTCCATACCTTTGTTAATTGCACATAGCTATCAAGTGAATGTTTTTATTTATGCATTCTATTATATGCATGTTTTTATGAATTATATATGAATTACTATACTGTTCAACTAATATACTGTATTCACTGGTAAACATAAAAATAGAAATTAAAAATAATTAGATAAAAATAAATAAATATGCTAATATTTCTTCTTGAACTATAATGGATTGTCTTACACATCCCCTGGATACATACATTCTTTTTGGAAATCACTACTTTAGCTTATTAGGATCAGTGACTGAAGAGAAATAAAGAAAATCATCTAGGAAGGAAGCACTAAGCTATTTAGAGAGGCTACTTGAAGTAAAAAGTGGACAAAGAACTCTAAGTGGCACTGTATTAACAGATACAAATTGTGTCAGCACACCCCCATTCTAAGAATGCTGGGAAAGAAAAAGCAGGGAGAACTAAGAAAGAAAGGAGTGTCTGAATTGCAATGGCTATGCAACTTCTCCTAGGTGAATAAGGGCTTAATATTTAACATAGATTTGACTTAAATAAGCAAGAACACATATGTTTCCACAGCACATATTTAATGGAGCAGAAAGTCACCTTAAAACAAGTATATTTATTAATTTTCCTTTAAGGAAAATAACTGAAAATCTATATAGGAGATTTTATCTTTATTCAAATTTATGGAAAAGTAGTATTATTATAAATTAAAGTAACTAAATAATAGAAATAATAACAAGGACTATGATATATGACTCTTCTCTCAATCCCTTTCTTCTAAAATTTTAACAAATATTTCTAAGGATCTACTTATAGTCCATCCATCAAAAAATGAATTATGAGGGAGTTCCCTGACGGTGTAGCGGCTTAAGGCATCGGCGCTGGCGCTATCAGCGCTGCGGCCTGGGTTCGATTCCCAGTCAGGGAGCTACCCACATACCAAAAAGCAAAAAAAAAAAAAAAAAAAAAGAAAATTAAAAAAAAAAAATGAATTATGAGACTCTGTCAAGAAATAAAGTTCCTTCCATGAAGGTCAGAGAGAAAGCATTAGGGAGTCTTGCTGTCTAATTCAAGAATTCTCTATACTGCAATTTGAAGGAGAATAGAAAAATAAGCCTTGACTTCCTTTCAAAGAGTGAAACAAGTTCTCACAGAATGACTTTTAGAAGAGATTTCTATACTAGGTGGGAGGAAGACCAGATAATCTCTGAGGTCCTTACAAACACACCATAAATGATTACAATTTAATTAGGCAATTTAGTGTGCACAAAAGCTTTAATCCATGAAAAGAATTTGAAAAATTATCTCCAGATATTTAAAAAATGAGTTTTATCATTTCTACAAGCACAACTAAGGCCTTCTAAATTAAATAAGATCATGCCATATAAGGCAAACACTGAAAAGTTGCTAAAAGTACTTCAAAACTAAGATCAATAAGCATACTATACAATTTTTTTAAATAGCCTAGAAATAATAAAATAAATAATAGATCTCTAACAGCATCATTAAATTGTTGAGAATGTAGTTAAAATTTTTTAAAATAAAATCTAACCTAAAGTTTTTTCTATTTATTTTCATGTTACCAGTACTTCTGCTTTCCATTTAATTTAACTTACTTACAGAATGCAAAAACTTGATGTTTTAATTCAAAATGAAAAACTATATATTTTTACTGGTAGCCTGCTTTACTTCAAGATATAAAAAAGAATGTCCAGTTATTTTTTAGAGTACATAGTACATTATGTAGAAAATAATGTTTTGAATGGCATAACTGACTACTGACATTCTACAAATCTCTTCTATGTGGCCTCACTCGTCCCTTCAGAAAATCTTTTTTTAAATTAAATTTATTGCAGTAATATTGGTTAGTACCATTACATAGGTACCAGATGTACAATTCTATAATATATTGTCTATGTGTGAAATTCTTATCAATCAAAAGACATCAATTGTTTTCTATGTTCACTTATGCAAGTTTTTTCTCCCACAAAAATTGTCAGGAAAAATGAAATAATTCCTTACAAAAACAGAAGTAGTCCTTTATTCAGATGTAAAAATTTGTGTTGACAGCAATAAAAAATGTTGAGATAATAACATAGCTATTTCTGAGTTAACCACAGAATTCTTTTTGTTTTTTTTAATTTTTTTTTTTCTTTTTGGTTGGTTCCCTGACCGAGAATTGAGCCCCGGCCGCAGCGGTGAGAGCGCTGATTCTTAAACAGGAGGCCACCAGAGAACCCCAGAATACTTCATTAATGATAAAATCCTGATACAATCTATCAATAAACTACAAACCTGCCTAAATATTTCTCAAATTCCTGTTAACTGACAAGGAAACTCAGCTGAGAAATAATCTCAGAAGAGAATATTCCAATGTTTCTCACATTCTTTGATTTTGAGAAAAGATAAAAATACAACATCTAGAAAATAAAAAAGTGGTTAAGGGGACCTTCCCTTCCATTTTAGCTCTACCTGCACAGAAAATTGGGTTGGAATATGAAAAACAAATACTTAAAAACAGTCAATCAAGACCAAGAAGTAAATTCAATAAATTGAGAGACTTTATCACTTTATCCTCTTAAAAAGTATTTTTCTTCAAAGGTTTAAGTAGAAACTTGTTGTGGGTGTACATAATAGCATAGATGGAAATGTAGCACTTTTTAAAGGTTTTAATGATGGTATTCCAAGGATGTTTAGACTAGTAAATCATATGTGCTCCATTCTGAGTTGGCTTCCAGAATGGTAAATTAATATAACTGTGACATCTATCATCCAACTGAAGTTTACGCTTGATTTAACAGCTCTAATCATGGATGTCCTCCTCCTCCCTTGCAGTTCTAAGTGTATCCCTGTCCAAAAGACAAGCTAAGATGTTAGAGAACAATTATCTTCAAACTTTGAAGATAAATTTATATAGCCAACAATTTCCAATAACTTTAGATGTTCTGCCACCTTGACGTATTTTCTGAGAAATGTATAGTTTTCATTTCAAATTATATCAAATAAAATATAAGGCCTCTGTTAATTGTCTACTTCTTTTCTTTCACTCTTTACTAGAATTGTTCTTCAGATCATACTTTGGCACTCAATTCAAACGGGTTGACTTTTAACTTGAGCTAAGTAAATAAGGGTCCAAAAGTGTGTAAACATATTTAAGATCATCGCTCTGCCCAGCCACTTCCAAACAGAAAAAAATGACCAGACCTTGAGAACACCATGCCCTAAAGGCCAGAGGTGAAAAATAGCTGGGGAAAGGGTAATTGGCGCTATTACTTCTTTCTTTTTTCATTATGTGTATTGAATAATCTTTTATTTTTTTATGTGCCTGAAATTAAGTGATTAGATAATTTTTATGTTACTTCTGCAATCTTAATTTCTCTATTTAAATCAAGGTAGAACAATATTTTTGTTGATTAGAAAGAATACAGAAGAAATTACTCTTGAAGATGCTGATTCTGGCACAGTGGTAAAATTCCTTGATGATATGAGGTGATAAAATAAAAAGCACACTCATTAATTTTATAAAATTTAGTGAAATAATATCTTAGTAAGAGAAGCTAGAAATTGTAAAGGAATATAATGAACACCTTTCAGTACCATTTCCAGATTGTTGCGTCCGTAGTTTATGATACAAATACATTTGACTTAAAGAAGCACAAGTTTTAATGATTTTTAATAAATGAAAATATACGTATTTAAGAAATAATGCAACCTAAATATATATATATACACAATAAAATAATCTATATTATAAACATTTGACAAAAGTTTTAAAACAATTTCAAAGTATTTATTGTCATTATTTTTATTCCTAAGAATCATTATGATTATGCTAAACTTTGCAAGTATCTGACTGATATGCTATATAAAAATAAATGATACAGAATCAAAACTCCCACTGTTATTAACATTTCTCACTTATTTTCAAGAACATTTACATTTGTTTTATATCCCTACCTTCTGTCTGGAAGAAAGTAAATTTTAACATAAGGATTCCTTGGCCTCCCATCTTCCCTGGAAGGGAGATCCTTTGCTCCCAAAATTGTAACTATTAATTGGTGACCAACCTTGTCAAACCATAGTTTTATCTGAAAAGCAAAAATATTCATTTATCAGGTCAAACATTTACTACCATAATATTTACATTCCCAATCTTTGCCCCATTTCCACACATTAATTAATACTAGCACAGAATATAAATTGAATTTAGGAAATTGTGCTTAGTTAAAATAAAAGGATATGCTTTAATAACTTCAATGAATAGAGGAATTAATTCAAATATTTTGGTTTGATTGATAAATCATTTGGACTTTTGTTATACTAACTTGATTGCTTATTAACATGCACATAAAAATTACACTACCATAACTGAGGACTTCATATACAATATTGCTGTGTCTGTATTTATGCAAGAATCACTGTAGTTCATTTTGGTTCCCCTACAATAGTGAGTTCAGAATAAATACTCAAAATGAATTGAATAGATATCAATAGTAACTTGTTTATATGACATTCATGTGGAATGTTTAAGCAAATGTTTTATGTCATTCCACAGCAAAAGACATTTCAAGGATTACAAGCAATGGGGAATTACTAGTAGCTTTGTCAATATACTCCTTAAGTTTGTATTTAAAACTATAATGAATTCATCTTTTAACATTTTTCCTACAAAGACAAAAAGTCTTTTTCTTTGTGATGCAATTATATCGTATTCTCAGAATAATAAGAATATATTTTATAATTTGAGATTAGAAAATGTGAATAATTACCCTATGCCATAATTAGAGATTGGAACTTCAATCCAGCTGCATTTGATTTAACAACTGTCATTTCCGAGACACATACCTGATACTCCCACACCCAGCTAGCTAATTCTACCTTGCAGCTCTGTCTCACATTTTGGTTCAGAACTCATATCTCTGATTATCTTGAAACTGAAATTCTATCAAAAACTTGGAAGTTGGGGGAAATTATATTTATATAATATCTATTTTCATGGTTTATATATATTTTATAGTCACATATACTATATTTTATAGCATATGTATATATATGTTAATTATTTAATTTTTCCTTAAATTTGAATGTACAATATTTGCAGCAGTTGAAAAAATTTAACTATACATTTCATGTTAGTTGTTCCTCTCTTCTCCAAAGCAACTAGTCAGATATGGGCCATGGCTTTGCTGAGTCTAACATTGCTTGGTTGAGTCTCTCTTCGTATCTTAAAGGAGAAACTGAGCAAGACTTTTGGGTCAGAAGAGAAAGACTGATGGCTCAGTAGAGTATATAAAATTATTTATATGCTTTTCTTTTTGTCAAATGGAACCAGATCTCTTAGAAGAATAATAGTAAAAAATATTTAAATTTTTAAACTTATAATTATTCTTTTTTGTTGTTGTGTGAAGTCATTATGTTTAATGCCAGCACTATCTTGTTTCAAAAATTTTCCTAATACAACTTTAAGTACAAGCAGACTAACAAAGTGTTTCTTAAAGTGGTTCATAGACCTCCTGCATCACGGCTTACTTTGTCTATTTGTTCAGAAGCTACAAATTTCCATGACCCACTTCTCACATCCTGAATCAAAATGGGCCCTAGGAATTACATTTTAACAGTCTTCCAGGTGACTCCCCTGGGCATTAAAGTTTGAGAACCACTGCCTTAGTCTAGGGGATCAACATGAAAAATAGTCTCTAACACTTGAATGGAAAAAAGTTCAAATATTTGTTTGCCTGACAAAATTAGACATAGATACAGATGAGGATAAGTGGAAAAAGAAGACTAAACTATTCTGGAAAAAGGCATTAAGGAAAAACAAAACAAAGCAAAAGGTAAGAAATACAAGAATGTCTTGTATATGAGATGATGAAACAGAAATGTCAGACAGCATCATGGTTCTAAACTGTGTGACTAAAACCAGATTAATTTCTGATATTTCCTATTGTCTATCAAAATAAAAAAGCTTATGGCTTTATTTTTTCATGATATTAAAAATCCTTCTTTGAGGATCATGACATGAATATTACATACCTCAAAATTAAAAAGATTCTAAAAGACTAAAAAATTTTTTCCAATAAACTTTACACTTAAAAAAAGGAACAATAATTATCACTATTAGACTAAGCTCATAATTATTAGAACAAATTATTGATTTCTGTGAGTTTTTTCCCCCGAGGGATT
Source organism: Lyroderma lyra (assembly GCA_004026885.1). Lineage (NCBI taxonomy): Eukaryota > Metazoa > Chordata > Mammalia > Chiroptera > Megadermatidae > Lyroderma > Lyroderma lyra. The sequence continues at coordinate 498,767 of PVJL010000222.1, read as the reverse complement.
GAGGCTAAGCACTGTTGCCATCTCTTATGGCAATATTTCTGTTCCTTTAAAATCATTATAGCTAAAACTTTGAGATACATATGCCAAATGTTTGATAAAGAATATTAATTTTAGCTTTTCTTATGCCATGGAAAACCAAAAATATCACTTATTAATAATATTTATTTCTTATACAGATAGGCATATGACTTTAATACTTTCAAAATATTCAACAGTTTATTAAATTATATTTTACAAATATATAAATGTTAAAATAATAGAGATATAAAACAAGCACATTTTAATTTTACTAAATTTTCCATCAAAATCAAACTTTTTAATAAACTGTCTTAAACTGGCCATTTGATCAATAGCCTTAGTTTTCATTTTGTACTACAGGATTTGCATTGAAGTTTTTAACAGATATCCAGTTCATATTATCAAAACAAAATCATTTTATTAGCTAGATTATTTTATAACATTTCTAAATTCTTTATCCGTGCTTTTTAAATGAATGGTTAATATATCTGTTATTCCCCAAAACATAAAACATAAATGTATTTTCCCAATTCTAGATACAATATACTTCTCATTTTACCTCAATGTCATTAATGAAAACCTTGATATCATTTTAATTGTTTTAACATAATTATCATTCCAGCTTTACCTTGTAACCATTTTTAAATTTCCTAAGCAGCACCTGAGCAGCACAAGTAAATATTTTACACTGCATAATATTAATTAAAACAATTTTAATTTTTAAAATTTAAACTAAAACAGTATTATTCAAAACCAACAATGACAAAAAAAACCATGCAGCAAAGCAAGTAAAGCATACTACTTTAAAAATAACTATATTGACATTACTTTACTATATAATAGTTTCCTAATGAAAAGAGGCAAACAACTTGTACCCATGTATTACAGTAAAATTAAATGGAATTATAATGACAAAATATAAACAAAATAAACCCAATACACTGTATTTGGATTATAATTTTGTTCTTTCAAAGTAATATATTTTCTAAAACTTGAACTTATATTCATATTTTAGATAAGGTACAAATATATTTGCCAATCTCCTCAGGAGTTATTGCTTGGAAAATGCAAGAGAATGTACATGTTAAGTGATAGAATGAATGATTTAAAGAGACAGCAGCCTTGTGTAATAAAGGAAAAATATCAATAGTATAAAATTAGCTACTGATTTCAATGTTACATACATAAGTAGAATCTACATTATTTGTAATTCTGAAACCTATGAGATTTAGTATTCAGTTCATCATATAATATTACTAACTAAGATTGTCTCTTTAAATTTTTATTGTATTTTAATCCCCATGCAGAATTTTTCAAGCTGGCTCATAAAATGATTTGAAAGTCAATAATATATGGCTTGGAGCAACATACCAAAAAAAGGTTTCCTACTACGCATTTTCCAAAAACATACAAATAAGGGTTAAAACACAACTTTAGTTTCTATCAGGCAGACAAGGCCTTTACCTGAACCCTAGGAACAAAAGGCGTTGTTCTTCTACTAAGGCTTTGGCTCTGGTAAGCAAAATTAAAGAAAGAAGCAATAAAACAAAACCAAAAGGACAACACGCTGGAACTAAAAGACCAAAAGTAAAAATAAACACATACAACTATCCCTTAACTATAATTTTTCCATGATAATATATGTCTAAATTAAGTAGTTCAATGAAATGAATAAATTAATTTTCCCAAAATGCTAAAATACATAAAAACTCTATAAAATCCCAGAAATTTCACATCAGATTATCAAGTGTAATCAACCTATCAGGAATTAAGACTGAATGTAAAATAACATATTCAGTCTCATATGTTCTAAATGAATAAGTCTAAACATAACCCAAGAGCCAAGAAATGTCAGGTCTCCCCATTAAACACACTATGTACAAAACAAAACAAAACAAAACAGAACAAACAAACAAAAAACCTACAGTCCAAAAAGAAGTTAGATAAAAATGCATTATAAAATTATTAGTGAAAAGATATCTGTAGTAGTAGCAATTGTGTGACTTCTCCAAAATGATATGTCTAACAGAAGTCTAAAAAACTTCTATTAGACGAATAAACACAGTAAGATAAAAGTATGCTGGAATGACTGTATTAATTAGTTGATTCATACTTTAAGAATCTATACTAGGTTCTAATATTTAAAAACCATTTTGATATAATTATTTCATACCACGAGATAACATTCTTGCTAATCATACCTATTAATGACAATATCTTATTTCTTTTTATTTATACAGTTTATATTTTTCCATGACTTTAATGACACTTTATTACTTTCAACAACAGTAGGAGGTAGTTATATTATATCTAATTTGTAGATGAAGAAAAGAAATCAAAAGAAAAATAGAAGCTCAAAGAAAAGATAATAAATACAAGGTAGAAAGTAGAGCCCAGTTTGGATTAAATCACTATTTCATAGTCTTAGAGTTAAAATAAAAATTTCCTTTCTCTTCTGACTTATTTTGTTTTCATTTGAAACAGTTCCCAAAAGACACCACAATAATAAGAATTGTGCCTTTATTAAGGTATGCCAACAGTTAAATCAAGAACAAAATCAAATGCACATCTCTGGGTTTGGAAATAAAGTTTAAGGCATTTAGTTTTTCTTCTTTCACCAAAATTGCATTCCATTCCTCACATTTTTCATGGATGTCTCTCTTGTCTATTTCACAGTTGTAAATACTTAATGGCTTCAGACTTTTCCACTGCTATATGGAAACAGTTCTTAGGTACAAGGAGGACTGTTGCCCAATTCAACTATCATCAGATTCTTTTAAGACATAAATCTAAGGAAACTCAAAGGAAAGGATAACAGATCGTAAAAACAGACTATCATTCAATCATGTTAGTTGTCTTTCTCTCTCTCCAAAAAACACGGCAGTCTCAAAGCTAAGCCATTTTCTTTTTTGTGTGTGGAGACATTTCCGAAGGAAGAAAGAAATATTTCAATATGGAGTATGTTACTGATATCTGTCTGCATAATCCTAAATGGAAATTTCTCTAGCAAATGGGAAAGGAATGTATGAAACTCAGAGATTAACTAGGTATGCTGAATGAAGGCACTAACAATGTACTCTATTTAGAAATACATTTTATTTTTCTTGCCCCCTCACCTGTTCTACCTGTTATAGACCAAAAAATATCAAGGTAATAAAAGTAAATATTACTTCATAAACTAAATGATTTACTTAAAAGAAACAGTACTTTGAAATAAATTATCCTTTAAGGTAAATACTTTCAATCTTCTAAAATGATCTCAAAAGAACAACTCACAGATTTCAAAAATGAATTCTCTATCATTTGTGGCACTTTAAATCTAATCTTAATCCATAAATTTACATGTTAAACTTGGCTACAAAAAAACATATTTTTGTTATATTAGCTTTTAAATTGAGGTGAAATCCAAATAACATACAAAAAAACATTTTAAAGTGTATAATTCAGTGGCATCTAATGCATTCACTATGCTGTGCAACCACCACCTCCCCCAAGTTTCCAAAGTTTTCATCACCCTTATTAAGTCATAACTTCCCATTCCCCTATTGCCCCAACTTCTGCCAATTACTAAACTGCTTTTTGTCTCTATGGATTCTGGATATTTCATATAGGAATAGTGAAGTATTATGTATCTCATTGATATTTGTAAATAATATGACCATTTATTTTAGGCATGGAATATATGATATCTATAACAATTCAGCCTCATCCAAATAAAGAATCTGAATTTGTATTATACATTATAATTTATCTTGCATTTTAAAGTCACTTCCTATGATATACTGCACTATTATCTTTAGGACACTCCTTTTAAGCAATGCTTCTGGAATAATAAGGCTGAAACAATAAGGCATAAAAAGATATCTCAAAGAAAAAACTTTCATTTACTTAAAGTTTTAAAAAGGCTATAAAATTTCTTAAGGAGATACAAAGGATACATACCCATTCTTCAGTTACTTATTGCCTTCAAATGGGCATATAAAATGGATATGTATAATATTTACAAACTCATCACTAAAAATAGAGTCAGAAAATATTAAAACAAAGGAACTTAGGGAAACATTGTAACCATGAATAAAATAAAATATGACTGTCAATGAGAATTAGTGTATGAGTATTCCTATAGAAAAGAATTCTGAGCCATTTCTTGCTTTTAAAAGAGCTGAAGGCTATGTTTTATCTTAGTTCTCCATCAAAAAACTAGCCAAAGACTGCCAATTAATTTTAATATATTGAGGTTATTGTAAAAGTAATCCTCAGAAGAAAGAAACTGCTATGTTATAAAAGAACACAAATTTTAAAAAGTATCGAAATAAGGGAGTGCTGACACTGAAAAAGCTATCGTACAGTCCAGGTATCATAAACCTGGTCTCATACTGATTTTCTCACCAAATGTATTATGCCCCAGAATAACCACAAGCAACAGCATAATTCAAGCATGGAGAAAATGTCCACTGTATATATTTTTTAAAACCATCAACAGCATTGAGCATGAAAGTTTAAACAACAATTTGCATTATGTGTATATTTTCTATCTGAGGAAATATCAATCCATGAACTGATATAAATATATTAGGAAGGTTGACTCATACACTATGCAAATTATCTTGGTTCTCAGGCATTAGCAATACCATGATTTCATAAGTGAGTTATGGGTCCAGGTACAAGCTGACCAAAATGAAAAATGCCCAAAGGTAAAACAGAAGGATATAGGAATTATAATGTTGACTTGAAACTTCATAGGGGTTTTCCTGAGGGGTGACATATGTGGACACATGTTTTACCAACCTCCACATATTGAAAGCAAATCAAAATCATCTCCTGTTGGCAGATATAGGATTAAATATATAAAGGTAATTACTATGTACAAAAGGGTATCTTGCTTATGTTTTCCTGAATGCAAAGAATGAATATAAAGTTACATTTCATAAGGGTAAAATTGATATCTACCTTGTTCAATTCTGTATTCACATTACCAGTATTATGGCTGAACTGGGATCAGACTTTAACATATATTTGTTGAAGAGATAATTGTAGTTTAACTTGATAAAAAACTTTTTGAAGGAAAATTTGGATGATAGATTTCAAGAATCTTGAATTTTTTTCCTTTCATATTGTAATTTTTATTTCTGAAAAGTTATCATGACAAAATAATTTTATCCTAACAAAATAGGCAAGATTCATGTTAAAGGATTTCCATGGCATTGTTATTTATAATATAAATTAGAAATAAGCAAGATGTCCCACAATAGAATTTAAGTTAGAAATGGAGTATTAAATAGCTATTAAAATCATTTTAAGAGAAATTTTTAAAAGTTTAAAGGAAAAAGTACACAGTATATTAGGAAGTGAAAAAGCACACTTCAAAATAGTATATACAGATTTATTACAGTTTTGTTTTATAAATTTATATGCAAGTGAATGGTTATATTTTAGTGGCAGGATTATAGGTGATTTTTATTTTTTATTTATTTATCTGCGCTTCCTACACTTCCCACAACAAACATCATCATATTTTTAAACATTATCTTACTGGAAGATACTCATTCCAAGTCATAAAAAAATGATTAAATGGTACATATTTTAAATTATAATTACATGGATTTTAAACGAGCATCTTTTATAAATGTTAATATTATAACTTTGTACCATTATATACACATTTAGAAGTAAATCTTTTAAGTATCTATTTCCCCCACATATGTAATCATGTAAACTTTCTACCATATTAATTTCAAACCATGAGGAAAAATTGTGGAATTTGAAATTTGTCTAAATGCCCACACCACACGCCTCATCCTTCCCTCTTAGTCCAATTTGTAACAGGGCCTGAGGATTTCAAACAAGGTAACAAGGTGGTACTTAGGACAGGAGTGTAACTTTCACTCCCTCCTACTTCGCCTACACATACACACACACAACTTATTTACATATTGGCATCACACCCATCTACCCAGGGCATTATTTAATGGTGAACTATTTAAATAGAGTCATTAAAAAAAGAACAGCTAACATTTATTATCACTATCTAAAATGATGAAAAAAAACTACATGTACATTGGTAATCATAAATGATCTTCCTGCTGTCAATATATGTAACAGAATAAGTAGAAAGATGCTATTTATTGTGGAAAAATGAACAAAGACCATTATCCTCAAGTGAAAAAAATCATTCTATTTATAAAAGAAAAAGGAAAAGAAAATAATAAAGAGAAAATTCCTTTTTAAAAAAATTGTTATTTCCTAAGAGTATCTAATTTTGTTTCTTGCATAACTTTTTGTAATTGTCACCTTTGTGATCAAAATAGTCCCAGAACAGACATGTCTAGAGGTTATTTCAATAATTTTAATATGTTAATTTTGCTTGTATTTCCTATATCTCCTTTTAATAAAAATTCTTCAGTAAAATCAAACACTTCTCCTTCCCTAAAAAGGTAAAAGTAGAAATTTTGTAGATGATTTAATAAATTTTTTCTATTATTTTAAAATATCACCCCAAGAAGTTTCGTTTTTAACTATAATTTGTTATCCAAAATTCAGTATTTGAATTGTGAAAATATAATAGTTCTTAATACTCACAAAATGTCAAGTTTAGTAACTTTTCAGCATTATTAGCATTAACCTGTATGTTTCTAGAATATAACTGGATAAATTTTAATATTTTAATGGTTTTAAAAAGAAATGAATACTGAAGTAAATAAAAAGAGGGCTTAAATTTGCAAAGCTCTTTTAATATGAATATAAAATACATAATTAAAATTTAAAATTTCATTATAAAATATTCAAGTTAGGGATCATCTAATATAAAATCACCTGGTGTATTCAGTAATCTATTACATATTTACCCATTTACTTCATTTCGTCTGTTGACAAAAGCATCACAAGTATCATACTTCAGAGCAATATTCATATGCCAATGGTTATTATGAAATTACCCAAAATTTCCTTAAGGTTGAAAAGCAGGGAAGAATACATAAATATTTACTTTTATCTTAAATATATCCATATTTGTATAGTGCAGAATTATTATTTCAAGTACATGACACATTATATCATTTTAAAGTATTGAGCAAAAGTCATAACCTTGAATTTTAGAATAATATTACTAAGCTAAAAAATAGTTTTAGCTATCTTCCCAAATTCTAACTCTCAGTAAATGCCAGAAAACAAAACTCTAATAAAGAAGCACTACAGTAAATAATTAAAACTGAATTTCAATTAATTAAAATTACTAAGAACGAGAGGGTTGATTGTTAAAAGGACAATTTTATTCTATGAGGAACTTGGTTTACAAAAACTTGCAACATATAATAAAAACTACTTGATATTCCAAAAGAGAAATTTAGTGATTACATACTGAGAGTTGTCCAGATAAGAACTGCGGAACATCCCTCAACATGCCAGGACTCATGGGAGAGGTAACAGAAATAGAAGGACGATCCATTTTTTGAGATTCGAATGAGCTAGAACCTGAAATGGTAATTATATACAAAGAATAATAACAATGCTTCCTCATTAGTATTTAACAATATTTACCTTATATATCTTTAACAAATTTTTTTAGCATCCATATAATATTATATAGACAATTTTCTTAGACTCAATGTTTCAAATACACTTAGAGAGAATAGCATAACTGAAGCTTAGGGATTCTCTTAAGATCAAGGGTAAACCATTTTGTACCCCAATTACTGCAGAGACAGATCTCTACCTCCGGACTTACTACTTTATCTGTTATGTGTACTAAACTCTTACCTTACAATAATGTATAGATTAAGAAAAGTTTTAAGTAGAATTAGGTAGTAAAAAAGCAAACACTAAATCAATAAAGCAACTTGATGACAATCTATACCTGTAATGCTAAAAGCATAAGTACTAGAATGTTAATTATAAAATGTTTTCAGGAAGTTATTCTTTTAACCATATCTGGAATAATATAATAAATTACATGGGCAGAAAGGAGTGAAGGACTATAAGAATATCAGAAAAAGCAGAACCAGAGTACCCAGAAGTTATATGCATTAATATATTTCTATGGAGGGGAAGAGACAAATAGGAAAGTGGATAAAAATGAGGCTAATGATACATTGGGGGAATTAAGTGCCTGAAATTCTGGGTTTCACATTTTGGTGCTAATCAAGTATCCACACTAAGCTCTCATGAGTGAGATAATAAAAATTGCATTTGAGGAAGGTCACTTTCCCACTTACTTAAAGTGTAGATTGAATTGATTGAAAACAGGAGCAAGTGTAATTCAATAAAATAATATAGGAAAGGTTGTAAAAATAAAATTGAATTCAGACAGCATCATAAAATGTCAAAAACTAGTAATTAGATATGAGATACAAAGGAAAGAGAGGGGAAAACATTAGGATTTCAGGTCTTGTAACCAGATATGGGGTCAAGAACATCCCCTATGTGTCTGTCGTGTTCTCTGCACAGGACCATGCTGATATTCCCTGAGAGAGAGAAATTGGAGAAGTTCTGTGTAAGGGAATGGGTGGAAAAGTTCATCTAAAACACCTCCGACACATCCAAGAGGAGATGAAAAGTAGGTAGCTGAATATATGTTTGGAACTAAGTGTCAAGTACACATCAGTGCTAGAAATTAAATTGTAAAGTGTCTCTCTAATCAGAGGCACGGTGGATAAAATTCACCTCTAGAGAGAACAGTGTAAAATGAAGGGGGAAACTTTAAGCTTTGGAATCAAAAGTAATGGTGATACTTTTTATATTTAGAAGGGGAGAGAATGCTGACATTAAGAATAAGCTCAGTTTCCTACATGTTAAGCTTCAAAAAACAGGAAGACATACATTAATAGAATGTATTCTTTAAATATTCAGGGATGAAGAGGCAATGATAGATCCATTTGATAATGCAAACTTGGGAGTTATATGGCAATAAAACTATGTGAGGTAAGAATTTATTGAGGAATTAAAGACAGAATGTTAAGAACTGAATCTTGGGAGAACATATTGTTCAGCATTTAATGAATAAAGGACTAAATCTAATTTGAGAAGGAGTCCATCTCCTAGGGAACAATTTTGGAATAATTCACACTGTTCATACCACAATTGAGTGATGTAATACAAGTAAATAAGCATTTACCTACTTCTTAGGACTGTTGGAAGAATTAAGTGTGATAATTACATACAACATTAAGCACAGGTCCAGAAACTCAATAAAGTGGGAGCAATATTGATGATAGTATTTATATAATAATAATTATTATCATTATATTAGTATTTATTTATTATAGTTCCATGTAATCATGATATTATTTTGTATAAAATGATTTAGAACCTAGACTAAAGTACTAAATCAAATAGGTCAGGTGATCATATTTGGAAGAAAAGAGATATGCCATTCCAAAGGTTTTTCACCTGACAAAAAAAATTCAAAGAAATTTATACTCATAATTGTAACATAAAATTAAAAATACATCTACTTCAATAGGATATTCTCAATTATTGTGTGTATAGAGAATTCAACCACTTTTCACCACCTTCATTGTTACCACCATGGTCTAAGTTACTGTTATCTCGCCACTAAAATTCTAAATTACTCCTCTCGTTGGTCTGTCTTCTTTCACTCTTAACTCCACTTAATCTATCCAGATTTTAAAACATAAGTCTCTCCTCAAAACCATCTTACATAGTTCTTGATTTCTCTTAAAGTAAAAGCCAGTGTCTTCACAGTGGTTTATAAAGTCTGCAATGTAACTGCCCACGACTCTTCTATCTTCCTTCCTACCTTTCTCCCTCTTGCCTACTGTGTTGTAGCCAAATTGGCCTCCTTGCTTTTCCTTAAATGCATCTTATGCTTTTTTTGCCTCAGAGACATTGCATGTCTGGTGCCTATAACCAGAAAGCATTTCCCCCATATGGCCAATCTTTGCTCAAATCCTTCCTTCTCCATGTTATCTATTTTGATCTACATATTTCAAATTGCAACCCTCCTTTCTTCATTCATAATAGCACTTATTCTACTCTCAATCAATAAAGAAACTTTGTTCATTGAAAAGAATCATTAGTTTAACATCTGAAATAACACTCAAACACAAGTAATAAAAAGTACTTATGTGTTTAAGAGTATTTAAAATAGATTTAGTATGTCTATTGTTCTATTACTACTCTGATGTTAAATCAGAAGTATTATTTCATTTTCTAAAAATATAAATGAGAATATCTGTAATTATTCATTAGATTGCTCCATCTACTAAGGATTAAATTAGAAAGTAGTAAATTTTAAAATCCAGAAAAATTTTAGGATGGGGGAAAGGGGAGATTTTGGGAGGGATAGTATGTTCATTATTTTTTATTGTGATAATGGTTTCACATGTATTCAAAACTTCTCTAAATGTATATTTTTAATGTGCACAATTTATTGTAATACACCTTAATAAAGCTCCCTAAAAATACCTAGTAGCTAAGAAGACAGTGTGGTTAAAAAAAAAAAAACTATCTTAACGTATAGACTTTTGTACCTTTTCCTACAATGAAATGAAATAATAGTAAATTTTATATCTTTATATGATTATATACTTAATAACAACAGTATTATACTTTTTACTTTGTATTAATGGATGAAATACTTCACTTGACCCCTGATGAATGACATTATTAATAGTATTTCCTTCTAAAATAAATGAAACTTACTGGACTCCAGTTGTGCATGTGTGCTATCAGGTATTCTAGGTATATCTCTGAAATGATAGAAAAAGCAAACAAAAGTTGTTTAAACAATTAATGATACTGCTATTTTGATGATTATCAACTTATAAGAGGATAGTATAAAATGAACATAAGGTATATGATAGTGTCATTATATAAATTAAAAAAAAAACAATCCATAGTCCTTTATTGTTAATAAAAGTATTCTGGGCTAACCCCAAGTACTTAAAAGACATAAAAATTCATACACACTTATTTACAGCAGATTTGTAAAAGCATATACTTTATTTTTTATGTGCCTCACTGCACAATTGTCTATTCTAAAAATTTTCAACAAGTTTATAGATATATTTTAATTGTATTATACTGCTTATTTTTGTTTGCTATTATTCTCAATCATTAACATTAAAATGCAAATAAAATAGTACCAAAACCACAACTAAAATATTCAGATTGTGATTGAAATTTTTAACTGTAATAACTTTGCTGAGAAAAACGCAACCATGTTTCTTATTGGGACTTACAAAATTAACTTGTAACTACATTTATACCAAAAATACGTATATTTTTGTTGAGATTTGCCAAAATGGGTAGATAGTAATAGTAAAGATCATTTAGAAAATTATATAAAAATATTTAAAATAGTAAACAAAAATGTTTAAAGCGTCTTTTAATACCAAGAAATATATTTGATTAATATACTAAGTTGATAACAGTGCAGTTTTAGCACAATACAAAACTTTGAAAAGAAAAACTGAAAGAAAATTTCATGTGCTAGAATGATTATTTTTGACATTTAAAAAACTAACTTACCAATGTAAGTCATTTTCTACAGCATAAAAAGAGATCAAAATAATATAGTCCAATTATTTCCAAGTGAGTCAAAACTGGGCATTAATATTCTACAACAAAGAATAATTTCCATAATCTCCGTACTATAATTCTCTTACCCTGAAAATGCATTTAATAATTCACTGTCAGTTTATAATTTTTATTTGCTTTTTCTAGTTATAGGTATATCTTTGACACTGGCTTAGAATATAAGCTTCTATAATATAAAGGAAATAGTGCCATGATGGTTAATGAGTAATTCCCATAATGTAGGCACAAAGGACTATATTTACTGACAACTTTTGGAAATTGTCAATTTAATCTATAGGTAACAAATTATAAAAGACAAAGAGTATCTGGCATTAGCTTTTTTTTTTATCTGTTTCCTTAAAGATTTTAAGTTTTTCCTAAATTGTTCCCTCTCCTCAGGAATAACATGCCCTTAGACTCTCTCTTTCCTATGTTAAAAATCTCCATTTTGAAAAAATTATGAAAAATTCATAGAACATATTAATAGTTCATTCTTGGTTTTAACAGGCTAACCAAACATACCATTTTAAATGGGACAGAAAACAACAGTACTGTCCCATTTCAAATGGTACCTATGGTCAGCCTAGTCTCACTGGACTCAATTCAAGGTGTCAGTAAGTTGACCATACATACTGTTTAAAAGGAGTCAATACCATTGTTCTCTGTCCCATTTAAAACAGTACTTCTGGTCAGTCTAGTTTTATAATATAGAGGATCATACAGTTCACAAAACTTCCTTTAAAAGTAACTATTACTATAGCCCCCTTTTACTAATTCCATTAGCCCTCTATTAAACTACTAATAAAAATAATAAATGCCTAAGTATTTCTTCTTGTTTCATAACTGTCTATATTATCTAGCATGATCAGATAAAGAGAAATCATGATTTTGGGGTAGGTGTTTTAAGTAATTTAAAGAAAAAAAAATTGTCCTCAAGATCATTTATTTTTTATAAAGCAATCAGACATTTTTGAATTCCACATTGCAAATTGTTTAATAGTAGTATACTCTACACATGTGTATAGTACTCAAACCAGCTTACCCAATAGGCCTTGAAACAACAAGTTCCACTTGTGGTTCCAGTTTGGATTCCAGAATGATGTTATATACTTCTTCAAATGTGGCTCCTTGCAATAGCCTTCCATTCCATTCCAGCACTTCATCACCTATTGTGTGTGTCAGTAATAATCTTAGAAAGAAAATCTATTCCAGTAAAACGTACTCAAGGTAAAGCAATCTTAAACTGCAGTGAACTCCATAGAATAAATCACCATTGAATAAGAAACATACTGAGAGCAGCTCTAGTGGCATAAAATTTAACAACCAGGATGATTAGTATTTTTCACCCAAAAGGGCAGGGTCAGAAAAAAAAACTACATAAAAGTTATGTCTGTGGTTTCCAGGATTTTCTCAGTGGTGTTTTGTCCATGAATAGTTGTTAGGACTTCTTGTGGCTACCCAGCAAAGTCAGGAGCAACCTAGGTCACCATCTTGGTGATGTCACTCCTGGCTCTGTGAATTTTTAAGAGAAATTGTAATGCTAGAGACTATCAGGACTAGTTGCCTTTTGGTAGATTTCATGACTCTGCATTCTAGATTTTTCAAAATATATTCAGCGGAGCACCCTGTTTAAACTTTCTTATAAAAAGATTAATATTTAGCATCTTATCTAATCCAGTCCATGAACTCAAGCATCTCCAATAGTCTCCATTAACAAAGAGACAAGGAATGACGTATTTTAGGAAATACATATTTATCCATGAACTTTGTTTCCTAAACTACACTGGAATTCTTTCAATATAAAAACAAAGACTTATGGGAAATAAAATTAGTTAATATTAGAGGCAAACTAGAAATATCTGTCAGCAAAAAAAAAAATTAGTAAATATAAAAATCTTTTTATCTAATGTGACTCAAGAAATAATAGTACAATGTTCCATTAATGAATACATTTATATAAAAGAGCTCTTTGTTACTGGCCTGCATCACTTCTAAATGAGTATAACTTTTTTATAATTACTCAAGTTTAACATTTTAAATGTAAATAATCAAAGATAAAAACGTACCTGGTCTAAGATGTCCTACAGTGTCAGCTAAACTTCCTCTTTTTACTTTGGTAATAAATGCACAGAGCCGACCTGATTCAGTCATCTTTCCTCCTACTACCTGTTTAAAAGTGGAAAGTGTTAAGAGACATATCATTCCAATGAACATGGTTGAAGAATCAAGTAAAAATAACTAGATAATTTGAAGCTTTTAAAAACTATAATTTAATATACTAAAAATAATTTTAATAATAGAGTGCTGTTATTAGGAACTGAACACATGTCCCAAGAGTAATCTCTTCACATATTCCAAATATTTTACAATTTAATTCATTATTTTTTCAAAATCTTGCATATCTTAGAAATAATAATTTGTAATTTCCATCTTTATTACAGGATTCTTACTTTTATCATTTCTAAAAACATCTTATTTCAGTACTATGTAATTATATTAACATATATCTAATTACAGATTTCAAATATTACAATAATATAAATATTTGTTACTTTTGTTATAATTATGATATCCTACCAAAATTTCCTTAGCAATCTTTTAGGCACATTGATAATGTGCATGATGAGGATATATTTTTCATGAAAAAATAACAAAAATTTACTAAATCTCATCAGAATTAATGTAAACTTTAGACCATTTGCATTCCAGTTTTTCTATTTTTATATTTCTATTATGTTTCATAAAAAGAAAAACAACGGTTAGCAATAATGTTCTGGAGTCATATATGTACTTGCAAGAGGGGCCACTTACAAAATTAATGCTGTGACTCTCAACTGCTGTTCAATCAATATACCAACTTTATAGCAAGTTAAGTAACTAACTTCATTGACTAAAATGGCTTTTTTCTCTTATAAATTGAGTGAAAGATATCTGAATTCAAAAACCATTGATTTATCTCATTCCATGTATTTATTCTCAAACCGCAGTAAATTACATTCAGTTGCAATTGAGTTAATACTAATTATCCCTATGTTTGATTCGGAAAATTAAATGTACCAATATTTTGGACTTATATCCCTATGTTAATTTTTAAAAACTTTCCTGGCTTGATAAATAGTAATAGTAATAATTAATATTCTTGACTATAATTTTATTATTGAAATCTTATAAATGTCTGTCACTCTATTAAATGTTTCATATTGATTATTCAATCTTATTATGATATTCAGTATTATTATCTCCATTGTATAGATGAGCAGTCTAAGACTAAAAGAAATTTAGTTGAACTGTGTCATGTACTTAGCAGTTGCTATGACTAGAAATCAAGCCAAGACTTCCTAACTTCTAAGCTATCCTGGTCTAACAACATACTGGGTAGATCTGGATTTAAATCCCACCTTCACCACCATCTTAAGACCATGGGCAAGTTATGACACCTCTCTAAGCTTATTTTTTATCTGTTGTGAGTGTTAAATAAAATGATAGACCTAAAATGCTCAGGTGAGTGCCAACCACATGGCAGCCACCCAATAAATGTTAGCTGCCTAATTCCATTTACACCCAAATTTTCTATTTGCTCTCACTTACTATATTCTATACAACTTCTATAGCAATGCCTTAACTTTAAAACATTTTCTCTTTTTTTACTTCAGTTTTTAATTCACCATACAGATATACAAAACAAAACAAAACAGAGCTCTATTTGTTAAAATTACAAAATGTCTGTTATTTTACACTAAAATATAAATCAATATTTATATTAAATTTCCTAACATAAGTGTTTTTAAGTTTCCAAACTTCAAACAGTATTCTCTTTCTCACATAGACACACATATAAATGCAAATATTTTGATACACTAATACAAAAGTTATATTCCTGTATAATACATATATTTCCCAAGTTTTCATATTTAGTAATTGCATAAAACACCCATTTTAATAGAGTGTAAACACAGATAAAAACTTAAAAGACAAACTAGATAGGTAAAATAAGTTTGAGCACTGGATTTAGGATTCAAGTATACAAGTTATATTTTCCTTAATTGTATATACAAGTGCTACTATAGAATAATGGCAACTTCTCAAATAAAACTCAGAAAATAAAAAATGGATAATGAAGGTAAGTATTTGGAAATTCTCGAAAATGAAAAAAGACTTATGAAATCTATATAAAAAGAAAGAGTTATTATATCTTTTGCTTTTCTGATAAATCTGTAAAGCCAAAATCTTATATACCTTCATCACATACCTTTAAGCCAAGCATTGCTCCTGAATCTCGAGGTACACTTCCATCTTTTAGACGTTTATTTAATAAAATGCGACCAATTAAACGATCTCCATCTTTAGATGGCTGCCATGTCACAGGGTGCTGACATATTGCATCAACAAACAAAAAATAATAATGTTCTTTTACAATAATAAATGACCCCTTATTGTAAAATCTCTCTAAAATTCAGATTTCCAAAGTGTTATGATTACACAAACCAGTTTGCATTCAAAACTTTGATCAAAAGGGCTTACTATTAATACATTATGTTTATAACCTCAATATTATAATCTAAAGTTTTGTCAAATCCAATTACTTCAGTTCTTAAAATGTTCTGACGCAATACTAAAGTTACACAGTTCTATAAAATCTGAGAAATCTTCAAAATATATTCAAATTCTAATTTAATTATATACGTTAAAGATTAACAAATTCATGGTCAGAAAAAAACAGATTGATAAGTCTATGTAATTAGATTCATTTAAAAATGAGAAGTTAATCTTCAAACACTTTTGGAAGACTTTGAGTGACCTTATTACAGTAGAAGTTAAAAGGTCAAATTACATTAAAACACATAATTTAAAATTCAAACCTATTATGAGGGCTTTCCTGATAGGTTTCTAGATTAAAATTATAAAAAACACACAAACCTCAACAACATTCCAATTAAATCTGCATAAGGGAAATAGGCCTAATTCAAAAATGATTACATTTCTCACTTGTTAAAGGTTCATTAATTCTTTTAGGTCTTTAGTAAATTTAGTACATTAATTTTATTGGATAATTCAATGATATCTATTGCTCAATAATGTAGACATTTATCTTTCTCAGGGCAGAACCAAGCCCTGTATAAATCATGACACCATTCCATTATAAATTACATGTAAAAAAAAAGTAAATGATTTGTGTAATCACAGTTTCAGTTAGCTTAAAGTAACATGCACACCATCATGCAAAATTTAACAAGCAAAGACAAGTTTCAGTCAATCACATCTATGTGGTAATAAGATTTCAAAAGTCTCACTACACTAAAAGCAAAAATAATAAATACCAAAGCAGATGGCAATGGTTCTAATACTAATTAATACTACATTAAATGTTATGACAATAAAACAAAAGAGCAAAATGACAGTGAAAGGGAAAAAAGAAAAACAACTTTTTCTGTGCAAACAGACCCAATTATATCTCCCTTTTGCCTGGGATTCAAACTATTAATAATTTAATTTTCATCCCAAGGAACGTATATGCAAGCAATCAAAAGAGCCAATCAAAAAAATTCTTTATATTTGTGGTTTATAACATTATAAAGTTCTCTCATGCGACCATAGACAAAACATTCCTTTGTTCCTGATTTTTCATTTCATTTACTTATTTTTTGGTATGCCGTCAAACAACAAAAACAGCAAAGCAAGCAAGAAGTATTTTGATTTGTTTGTTTTGGTTTTGTTTTTCTTTTCTGCACCTTAAGAAATGCTACATTGACCCTTGCAATGCCCTGTCCTTTTATTATGTTCTGTTTGAATGAGTGACAGAGAGCAAACGAAGACCAAATGAGCAGGTTAAAAGGCAGGCTCCACAATCTCAGTACCTTATCACTATGGCTATGCTCCTCGTTAAGGGTTGTGCTACTACACGTATCTACCCCAGAATCCTTAATCTGAGGCTCAGACCATTCCAAATCCTCTTCCAAAGAGTGGCCACCAAAGTACATCATTTTCTTTTGTCTCTCAGACCTGGTGTTAGAATCCGACAAAACTGCCTGCTCACTAGTTTTTCTTTTTCCCTTTTGACTGTCCCCTATAGGTGTGGGATAAAAAAAAAGATACAAAAAAGAAAACATGCAAAGGTGTAAATTAAAAAAGGAAAAGTGAAATGATAACAAAAATTAAATAGTAAGGCTCCACATGTCTCACCAAAGACATTGGGGATGCCTCACTGCTATGCCAAGACGTATGATCCAACCAGTTGTAATCCATGTCTCCTGTGAGAGTCAGGCAGACAAGAGTGTAGTAAAGGAGACCATGAAAGAAAGGACAGACAAAGACATTATAAACATTTTAAACAGTGTGATACTGTCTGGTTTCAAGAACTTTGTCTGTAGTATTCACTATATATACCAAGAGAAAGTTGAGATTCAAATGAGTAAAATTCATAGAACATAAAATATAAAGTTTAGGATCTCTACACGGACCCTACAGAAAAAAAAAAAAGTCCTGCAAGAATAGAAAAGCCTAATAATAAACAGGAATAGAAACAAAAAAATTATATACTCTTAAAAAGAAAAAGACTATTAGCTATGTCTGTTACTCATGCTATTTTTTTTCATGCTGGCCTACAGACATGACTTTTATTCTCCAAAGATTAAAGAACATTTTAAAAATTAAACAGTGGTTTGCCAATTACCACTATAACAAAAAGCCAAGTAATTAAATGCTGTTCCTAAAATGTTGTATGATATTGTTTATAATGCTGAAGGCTTCTAAAAATATTTCAGTGGTTAAAAAGAAAAACAGAATTGGTTACACAAAAGAATAATTTTGTATGATAATGACAAAAAAGATTCATTCAATTTCAATTAGTAAAAAAAATAAACTTCACTTAAATATCCTGAATTACTTATTATTTTGAAACAACTTTTGCAAATTTTCAGGAATTACATTCTCATAAAAAGTAAATTTCCTTTTATTATAATTCTGTCAGATAATTTGTATAATTGGCAACTAAGAATGAATATCCATTTCCCAAACTTATGAGCTCTTTATTTGCCTTACATTTAAAAAAGAATTTCTTGGTATGCATGATATACCAGGCACCAACCACAATGCTTTGAAATTGGAGATCAACTGCAAAAAGAAAGCAGGACAAACCACAAATATGTGGATTAAACAACATGCTACAAAAGAACGACTGGTCAAAGAAGAAATAAAAGCAGAGACCAAAAAATACTTTGAAACAAATGAGAATGAAAATACATCATATCAAAATTATTCGGATGCTGCAGAAGCAGTATGAATAGAAAAATTTATATCATTACAGGCTTATTTCAAGAAACAGGAAAAATCCCAAATAACCTTGCATTATATCTTAAATAACTAGAAAAAGAAGTACAAATGAAACACAAAGTCAGCAGAAGAAAAGAAATGATAAAAAATAGAGCAGAATTAAATGAAATAGAGAATAAAAGGACAATAGAAAAAAAAATAATACAAGAAAGAGCTGGTTCTTTGAAAAGATTAACAAAATTGACATCTCCCTGGTCAGATACACTAAAGAAAGAAGAAAAAAGACACAAATACACAAAATCAGAAATGAAAGAAGTGAAGTTACAACAAATACCACAGAAATAAAAGAATCATATAAGAACACTATGAAGGACTGACTATATGCTAACAAATTCAATAATGTAAGATATAGAGACAAGTTCTTAGAAATATGTAACTTTCTTAGACTGAACTAAGAAGTACTAGAAAATATAAGTAGACTCATCAACAGTAAGAAAGTTAAAACAATCCTCCAAAACCTCCTCAAAAACAGAAAGTCCAGAACCAGGTTCCACTAGTAAATTCTACCAAACATTCAAAGATGATTTACTACCTCCTCTACTCAAACTCTTCCAAAAAATTGAAGAGAAGGCAATACCTCCTAACTCATTTTATGAGGCCAACATTAGCCTGACACCAAAATCTGGTAAGGATAACAAGAAAACCACAGTTCATGTCTGATGAACACCAACACAAAAATTCTAAACAAAGTAATATATACATCACGATCAAGTGAAGTTCATCTAGGAGCACAAGGATAGTTCAACATAGGCAAATTGATCAATGTGATGTACCACATAAATAGGATAAAAGCTAAACATTTTATGATTATACCAATATCATAAAAAAGATACATCCATTTATGATTAAAATACTTAATAAAATGGGTATGAAAATAAAGTAACTCAACATAATAAAGGCCATATACAACAAATTCTCAGCTAATATCATACTTAATGGTGAAAAACTGAAAGTTTTTCCTCTATGATCAGGAATAAGATGAGGCATCTCTTTCACTTCTGTTATTGAACATAGTATTAAATTTAAGGATCAGCAAACATCTCTAAAAAAGTGATGTTTAAGATGAGAACTGAAATACATGACCTAAAGGACAAGTAAGAAGATAGGCAGACGGAAAGTGGAAGAAAGAGCATTCCAGAAACAAGTAACAACATGGTCGTATAAAAGAACTGCTAAAACACCAGTGTGTCTGAACCAAAAAGAATGAGGACAACTATAATGCTAACTGAGACCCTGAGGCAGCACGAATGAGCTGAGTGAGGCCTTTTTATGCCATATTAAAGAATATGAATTTCATTCCTTGAAGGATTTTAAAATGGTGACATAAACTAATTTACATTTTTAAAAGACGAATTTAAGTACTAAATAAAGATTGAGTTGGAAGACACCAAGAGTTAAAAGGCATTTGCAATAATCCACAGAACAGGTGATTAGGGCTTTAACAAAGGTGATGATAGCAAACACACAGTGCAACATATAGATGACGTACTATAGAACTGTACACTTGAAACCTATATAATTTTACTAACCAATATCACTCCAATAAATTTAACAAAATTTTAAAAAGGTGATGGCAATAGATTGAGAAGTATTTTCAACATAGGAATAAAAGCATTAAGAAAGACTGAAAAACCAAGGATAATTCCAAGGTTTCTGGCATTAAAAAGTGAATGGAAGGACAGACCATTTATGAGAAAGATAAGTCTGGAGGAAGAACATTTTTTTCTTAGGGGAGGAGCAGAAAAGAATTACTCTATTTCATATAATCTAAGATATCACTGACTATAAGATG
The DNA here is from genome assembly GCA_004026885.1 of Lyroderma lyra. NCBI lineage: Eukaryota > Metazoa > Chordata > Mammalia > Chiroptera > Megadermatidae > Lyroderma > Lyroderma lyra. The sequence goes on along the minus strand of PVJL010000222.1, from coordinate 478,093 downwards.
CAAATATATTAAAATAAAAATATGTACCTTAAAATTTATTAAACGTGGTGAATAATTTTGGATATATTATTTGAAATATCTATAAGTTATTCAAGTGGGCATGTAAGAAATCAATTGGTTAAGCTACAATAAAGCTTAGAAGGAATGCCCGAACTAGAGATACAAATTGGGAATTACTTAGTATACAGATAAAAGTAAGTAGATCATTTAGGAACAGAAGGTAAAATAAGATATGAAGAGAACCGAGATTAAGTGTTAACATTTAGAGTAGGGGTGTCCAATATTTTGGCTTCCCGGGGCCACATTGGAAGAATTGTCTTGGGCCACACATAGAATACACTAACACTAACAATAGCTGATGAGCTAAAGAAAGTTTACAAATTTGTGTTGGACTTTGTGTATGCAAAGTCATCCTGAGCTGCATGTGGCCCACGGGCAGCGGATTGCACAAGCTTAATTTAGAGTTTGATTTGAGAGAAAAAAATAAAAAGAAGTAGGGGCAGTGCAGAGAAAAAACATGCAAAGAAAAAGGAGAAGGGCGGGAGTGAAGTATCCAAACAGAAGAGAGTTTCCTAAACAAGAGGAGAAATCAACTATATTGAACGATTACACATCAGATAAAACAAGGAACTGAAAAATGTGCATTTGATTTGGCAACACCAAGATCAAGAAAGATGTTAGCAAAAGCACTTCAGATAGAATTATGAAAATTAAAATCACATTGAAGTAACTGAAAAGAGAAAAGAAAGTAGAAAGTAGAAAATTGTGTGTAGATGAATCAAAAAAGGAAATCCCTAAAATAGCATAAGCAACATCACCTGAAAACTTGTTAGAAATGCAAATTCTTAGGCACCAACTGGAACTTAATTAATCAGAAATTCTGTAGATACAGTCCAGCAACCTGTGATTTAACAAACCTACCAGGTGACTATGATCTCATTGCTATTTGAGAACCACTGGAGACAATTATTTTAACACATTCGCTTCCGATAATGCAATGCATCGTCCACATTTGTTAGAACCCAGATGAGTTTTTAGATTTTCCACAATTATGTCTTAAAATAAATGGGTAATATGCTATAAATGGTTCAATTTTTCTTCAGGGATGTCATAACAGATACTTCAGGAGGAAGTATGATTGAATATATTTATAACTTCCTGTTTTATTCCATAATTATTGACACAGGAACTGTGTATATATTACAGCAGTGGATACAATGAGTCCAATGCTTGGGCTTTGGTCCATAATATAATCGAAGACATCAGATAACTCTGGTTATCAGGTTGATGAAAAATAATGTGCTATATGACCTTTCACTATGCACCTCTATGGATTTAGTTTATTTACAACAGTATAAACTGAGCAACAAAAATCATTCAGTCAACCCAGCATCCACCAGGAAAGAGTTAAGATTTTTAGTATCTTCTTGGCTTCTACAACTTTTATTATGAGATACATTCTGAGTTTTATATATTAGTTTTTGTCTAAGATTTATGCAAATTTTACTATTAATAGTGGACTACAGACTGTCTGGAGTAATAGTGGATATGTCATGTTTTTCTGCAAAAAGTGCTTCCCAATCTTTTTCATAGTAGAAATAAACAATTATAATTTTATAGCTACCCAGGAAGTCAAGAGTATTTGTATCTCAGGAAACCAATAACCCACTGAAAATAAACTATCGTTCTACAACAAAGCTAAATATCTGGATTAAATATAGAGTGGAGATTGTAAATAAAAGTTCTTGGCTAGTTTATATGGTGTGAGAATTCAGCACAAAATCTCTCTTCTCCAACTACATCTGTGACCTACCCAAAAAAACAGGAAAGTAGTTCTTTCATTACAAGTAAAGGAAACCTGCTGTTTAACCACTTGTAGCTACAGTAAAAATATTTGACTGACCAGATAAAAAAGGAGTGTCACATATGATAGGCTCTCAGTTAACATTTGTTGAATGAGTAAAAATGTTACTATAAGAATTAAATGAAGTGATCAATGTAAAACATATAGAAAATATTCCTAAACTATTAGGATTATTAATAATTAGATAATACCTATCACTTAATTTTCTATTTTGTGCAGTTGCAAAGGGCAAACCTAAAATAATAAAATATCCTTTCTTTAGTAGGAGCACAAAAATGTATTGCGGGGCTTTCTAGTTCTAAAACAAGAAATAGAAGACACAAATAAAACCAAATGGCAATTTTAAAACTTTTTGAAAAATAATTGAAAATAAAAAAGAAAACGGGGGTCTCTGCAGAATGTAGAGACAAAGGGACAACAATAAACTGGTAAATGGAACACCATAAATTACCCAATATAAAAAAAGAGAGAGAAAATAAATTAAAAAATAATAAAAAATACAATTAAAATAAAATAAGTAAAATAAAATAATAAAATAAAATAAAAATGAGCCTCAGGAGCTTGAGGGATTATAACAGAAGACTCATCTCATCATAGTTGCAGAGGAAGAGAAAGAAGATGGCACTAAAAAAGAATTTCAATATACAATGACTGAAAATTTCCCAAATTTGCAAAACATATAAGCCTACTGATTCAAGAAACTATGTACTCATAATCTCCCAAACAAGAAATACACAAAGAAATCTGCGCCAAGAAACATCATAATCAAACTTAAAATTAAAGACAAACTGTGCTGAAAGCAGCAAGAAAGAAACACCACCTTACCTAAAGGGGAAAACTAATTCAAATGACAGTGTATTTCTCCTCAGAAACCTTAGTGGCCAGAAAGAAGAGAAAAAATGTTTTTCAATTACTGAAATAAAAGAAATGTCAACCCTGAATTCTACATATGGTAAATTATCTTTCAGGAATGAATGAGAAAAAAGATATTCTCAGACAAAAAGAAAACTCAGAGAATTTGTCACCAGCAGATGTACCCTAAAAGAATGACTAAAAGAAGTTCTGGAAACCAAAAAGAAGGAAATTGGAAACATGAAAAAAGAAGAAAGAACATGGTAATCAAAAATATGGGTAAATAAAATAAACTTTACTTCTCCTCAAGTTTTCTAAATTACATTTGATATTTGAAATAAAAAGTATACATTGTCTGATGTGCTTTTCAACATATGTAGAATATTTAAGATACGTACTTTATAAACAGGGAAAGAAAAAACTTAAAATATGTTAAGTAAAGTTTCTATGTTTACCTCTAACTAGATGTCAACACCTATAGGATGTGATAATTTGTGCATAGAATGTAATATATGACCGAGAGCAACCACTAAAAAATACCTTTACCAAGAAATACACTAAAAAACATTACAGATTAATCAAAATGCAATTCTACAAAAGTTCAAATAACCCATAGGAAAGCAAGAAAAATAACAGAGAAATGAAAAAGAGGGAACAAACAAAAAACAAAAAGAAAAAAGTCAACAACAAAAAAAATGCAGACCAATATCCCTCATGAATATACACACAAAATCCTTAACAAAATATTGGCAAATACAGTTGACCAATAGTATATAAAAAGAATTATACTCTGACCCAATGGGGTTTATTGTTGGACTACAAGACTAGTTGAATATTGAAAATCAATGTAACCTATCATATTCACAAGTTAAAGGAGAAAAATCACATAATCTATTCATTGATGCACAAAAAAAGATTCATGACAAACACACACAAAAAAAAATAACAGAAACTCAAGCAACAGAGAACTTGCTCAAGTAAATAAAGAACATCAACCAAAAACCTACAGCTCAGATCATAATGGTAAAAGACTGAATGCTTTATATGAAGAGGAATTTCACCAAAAAAGTTACCTTTACTTATAATAACCAAAAAGTGGAAACTACCAAAATATCCTTCAATATGTAGATGACTAAACAAACTGGTATAATGTTACTATGGAATACTACTCAGTAACAAAAAGGAAAATAACTATTGATACATAAAATAGATGGACCTCAAGAGCAATATACTAAATGGAAAAAAAAAAATCACAAAATATCACATACCACATTTCATTCATATAACATTCCGTACATGATACAATTATAGAGATGGAGAATAAATTAATGATTAGCAGAGGTTAGGGATGGGAGAGGAAGCAGATGTTACCATAAAGAAGTAGCATAAAAAGATCTGCTTAGTGGTATAGGAATTCTGTATCTTTCAAATAGTGGTTACATGAATCCATATATGTGATAAGATGTCACAGTTCTATCTAAACATATTTTCCCATGTCAATTTCTTGGTTTTACAGGGTACTGGGATCTCTTTATACTACCTTTGCAACTTTCTGTAAATCTATAATTACTTCAAAATTAATAATAAGTGATCATCCTGTCACTGGAATTGTTCAAAGAAAAGACTAGAATATCACTTGTCAGCATTTTGTAGAGAAGATCAGTGCTTCAGTCAGGAAGTTACCCTAAAAGCTCATTAAATCTTCTCTAACTCTGATAGTCACTGACTTTATTATTGTTAAGTTAAACATATCAAAATATAAAACCTGGTTAAAAATAATGAAAGAATTCACATCTTAGGCTAATATTTTCTCATTTACTTACCTCTACTGTAAAATACAAACTAAACCAACAGTGTGTGTTTTGTGTTTGATACATAGAGAAAAAAAGTTCAGATATTCTGTTTATAACATTTTTCTACACTCCTTAAATGAATGTGAGTTTATTGTCTTATGTCATTCTTTTTCATTACTTTAGCTTAATTAAGGTTTTGCAATTAAATCACACACTATACAAAGGTATTCTTCAACAACCTCAATTTTAACTTAACCATGTTAGCAAGTCACAGCATGTCTCAACAGTGTTTTATTGCTGGAGCCATAAAACATATGTCAAAGTACTGGCTCCACGCATTAATTTTACTCATCTGTATAAAAAGATTAATTGTGATAGCTCACAATGATAAGAAGTTTAAATAAGATAATGATCATGAAAAATACTATATAATTTATTTTCAAAAACAAACAAAACAAGCTCATAGAATAAATTATAGTCAGGAGGAATAGGTGAAAAAGGTGAAAGGGATTAAGATGTACAAACTGCCAGTTAGGAAAATAGTCAGGAAGCTACCATAAGGAATATAGTAAACAATATTGTAATAACTATGTATGGTGTCACATGGGAACTAGACTTATTATGGTGATCACTTTGTAAGGTATATAAATACGTTATCACTACGTTGTATACCTGAAACTACTATAAAATTGTATGTCAACTACAATTGAAAAATAAATTTAAAGAAATGGTTAAGATGGTAAAAAAAAAAAAAGGACAATGGTCATGAAAGTGCTTTGTAAATTGTAGTAATCTCAATTGCTGATGTTATCATCAGCTTCATCATTATTAAAATAAAATAATCATAACTTTCATTCTAAATGGAAAATTTCACCTATGTCCCTTTTATTTTTCCTCTCATTTCTCTTCCTGATATTTTACTCTCCTCTTTAACTTGTCAGGCTACATATGTTGTCATTTCCCAACATGAAACACTGGTTCTGCAAAATGTTAACAGACTTGAGTGATACAAAGGTTCTCTATTTGAATAAATTTGGAAAACTGTGGATTAAATGTAATTAAATATATTTCATGAATGCAGGATTTTTCACATAGTAGTGACAATATGCTTCTTTGTGAGAATTATATAACACACAGTTTCCATAAACTTAATTGAAAACTAATCTTTCTTACAGTACAAGTTCCAGAAACTATTTTGAGATGTAATAATGAAACCTTCCTGAAGGGTCATTTTCCTCACAAGATAGCCGCTAAAGCTAGTGAGGCTTACGTCCTTTCCCCTCCAAGAAAAATGTTCAGTATTAAAAAAGCCTCAAAGCTCAAGTAAACAAAGTTATATATAAGAAATATTATCTAAGGTAACGGTTTTCAAACTATGTTCCATGAAGTGGCTTCAGAGAACTGATTCTAAGGTGACACATCCGGGTATTCATGCCTTTGTGCAGGACCTGTGGCTTGCTCCAAATCAAGGTGGTGGGATGGAAAGGTGATGGATGTCACTCCCATCAGATTGTTAACAAAACTCTGCCTAGCTAATAAACATTTTCTAGAGAGTCCCTTTGCTGGCCAGATGAAGTAAGCAGCAGGATAAGAAACTCATGTTGCAAAGAACAGCAGGCAGACTTTAGAAATTGTGGGTACCATTTAAAAATTTTGGGTGGGATCCAGTCACAAAGAAATGAATTCTGCCAATAATTGCATTGAACTTGGAATCAGACTCTTTCCCAGTCAAGCCTCTAAATAAAAACAAAGACCAGCCAACACCCTAACTGCAGTTTTGAAACCCTAAGCAAATTACCCAGCTAAGCCATACTAAGACTCCTAAATACTAACAGAAATCGTGAGATAGTAAATCTGTGTTGTTTTAAGCCCTTTACAGTGAGGTAATTTGTTCATAGTGTTTTACCAGTTCTGAAAGCAGCAGATTTTAAAGATAGAGACCAAACCATGAGAGTCAGTAGATCTAAAGGCCAGATATGCTTAGATCAAGACTCAAGCTCCAAAACAAAACCAAGGGTAGCTAAAACACAATAGCATTTAAAATAGGAAGATATATGGTGATGGAAAGAGAAGTCACATTAGGTGGTGAACTTATTATACATCAAGCTGACAATGCACTGTAGAACTGTATGCCTGAGACCTATGTAATCCTTGCTAACAGATGTCACCCCAGTAAGTCCAACAACAAAAATGAATTAAAAAAAAATAAAAATAATAAAATAAAATAGGAAGATATCCACAATTAGCTGATTGTTTTTAAATCTTGCTCCTTTGGTATTACCAATGTGTTCTTCAATAATGTGATTGATTAAATAATGATATATATTATATACATTAGAATTCACTTTAATTATTACAATGTCAAACTGTCCTAGGTTTCATGGATACAAATAGGACTTCAAGAAACTTACATTCCAGGAAGATAGACCGATAAGTAAAACACATAACATAGTATAATTTAATGTAACATAACTTACTATGATATACATCCATGCTATCCTATTTCATTACATCTACATTGCTAGGAATTGTAATTTGTACCATTATTTTATATGTCACTAGAAAGGGAAAATATTCTGCCATTAAACAATGACAAGCATTTGATGGTAAAAAGTATTGTTATTTCAAAAATGTGTAATGTGAAAAAAATTGCTTCTTAGGATCAAAAACTTATGGCATTTCTTGGTAAATGGTTATTCAGAAAGGGAAGAGATTATTAATTAGGAAATGCTTCAATATAGAGATGATATTTAAGCTATAACTTCAAAAATGCAATATGATTTTACTGACTGGAGGATTTTACTTTCTTAGAAGAAAACAATAGGTATAACCTTGGCAAAAATGGAGAATATATCAAACTATCACTGCCAATATAAATATATGTAATATTTTTTGGAAATGGAAGGTAGTAGAATATTAACAATAACCTTTCCCTAGAACTATAATTGGATACCATTTCATGATCTCGATCAGTAGTTAGTTGTAAGGTGTGTCACAAGTAGTGTTCCTATTGATAAAGTAGCATAGTTTACTAATTATTTACTGTTAAAATAAAGTAAACTTTAAATTAGAATAAACTCAACTTTGCATCTGCATTAATGTCAACCTCTTTAATGTCTTAAAGGAGACGGAAAGGAGTAAAGCTACTACAAGAAATTAAAAATTGCCCATATCACTAGGAAAAGAATAGAACCTGAGTATTATACTGCAAACTGTGTTTGAAAATTGTTAATCTGTTATCAATTCACATAACTAATTTCATCAGATGTGAGACAAGATTGCTTACATATTACCAGGAGAGAAAAATAAAATGCTATTAATTTTGTCCTAATTACAGAGATAATAAAACTGGGAGGAAGCTGTGGATCTTAGATTTGATGAAATACTATACTTTGTTACTGGGATCTATGAAAGGAGAATTATTAATCAAAACACAAGAATCAGAATCCATGTTGACTATCACCTGGATTATGACCTTAAACCAATCATTTTACAAAGCAAATCATTTTGCAAAGATCCTTTCCCTTCTAAAACAATGTGATTAGTGAATAAATGACTGATTAGAGTATCTATAATCATAACCTGCTATGATATCACTGCCACCCCAGGGTAATTATCCTGAATTGAGGCCCTATTTCAGGTTTTATTTAATAATAATAATAATGACATTTATTGAGTGTTACTTTGTGCTAGGGACTGTGATAAATGCTAAGGTGGATTGTATTTTCCAAAGGTGGCTCCAGCATTACGTACCCCTTTCCACACGCTCCTATAATGCCAACAGTGACACTCCACTATTGAAAGGCAGGAGTCTATATTCCCTCTCTCCCCTTGCATCTAGGAGGATGTAGGACCAATAGAATGTAGTGGAAGTTACACTTCTGGATTCTGAGGCTAGGTTTAAAAGGACAGCATGTTTTCCTTCTGACTCTCTCTCAGGACAGACATGTGCCTTGGGAGCTGAGAACCCTTATGTAAAAATTCATTTCCTTGAGCTGCCATACCAGAGAGATCATATGGAGGTGTGTGTGTGTGTGTGTGTGTGTGTGTGTGTGTGTGTGTGAGAGAGAGAGAGAGAGAGAGAGAGAGAGAGAGAGAGAGAGAGAGAGAGATCTGAGGAGACTCAGCTGTTCCAGACCCCAGCTGAGGCCCCAGCTTTGGAGGAGCAGAGAGAAGCAGTACCTCCTGTACCCTGCTCATATCGGACCCACAGATACCATGAACATTATTAAATGGTTGGTTTTTGTTACTCTATTTTGAAGTAATTTGTAGAACTGGAATATGTATGCACTCTACATGATTATCTTATTCAACCCTCAAAATAACCATTTGAGCTAGATAATGTTATTCATTTTGCAGGTGAGGAAAGTAAAACTGAGAGCTTAAACATAACTTACCCAAGATTACCTTATTACAATATAATAGAGAACAGAGGCAGGATTAAAAATCCATGTAGTCTGTCTCCAAAATCCACATTTTTAAATCATGCACTAAAAATAAAACCTATGAAATTATTATCCCACAGATTGATCTTATTCAGTAACATAAAGAACATATAATCCAAATCAGTCTTTGATTATTTGTGATATTAAAAATAATTCCTAATTAAGTAAATCATTTGTAATAGCTTTTAAACATTTTTAAGAGCCACTTAGGAATGACTATAAATAAAATTAATGCCAATCATCAAGAATAAAAACTATTAGTAAATCCATTATTTGTGCTTTAGTATATATCCCTCTTATCAATTAGAATATATCAATTTAATCTCAGCTGAGGTAGCCTGAACCTTCTAGAATAAGAAAAATAGGTTCATAAAAATGAACTTTCATATGTGAAGTCTACTTATTATTTTCAAGTTGTTTTTATAAATAGTTCTATTTTTTTTACTTAGTAGCTCTTTATTTGTTTTATACAGTGTTGTTTAGTGTACTCTGAGTTTTACAACTAAGGCAAAAAAATTTTTTCTTAAGCTAAGATATAACTGACATAACTCATACAATGTTAGAACAAAAATCCTAAAATATTGCTTTATTTATTCACTCATTCATTGCTCCATGTATTCACCCATTCATTCAAAAAAACATTTGTTGAGTGCCTACCACATGCCAGGTCTCAGCCTAATTTCTGGGCTACAGCAGTGAAGGACCTAGACAAGACCCCTACCTTCAAGAAGGCTATACAGCCTGAGAGAGAAGAAAGACAATGAAGAAGCACATTCCCTACAGTATCTTAATTTAAGTAACTCTTCTCACACACAGGGCTTCCTGTATCCATCTTTGCCCATTTCAAGTCTATTTTCATTAGAGCATTAAGAGTGATTCTCATAAAGTAATTCAGATCGAGTTACTTGTTATTCAAAACCTTCCAATGACTTCTTATCTCAATTAAATGAAAGCCAACATTCTTGTGATTTACAAAGCCCTACATGATCTGGCTTCTTCCTACCTTTTGGCATCAGGAAATCTGTCTGTGTTCCCCCCACCCCAACTATTGTAATCTCTGGAACACAGCAGTGCCTAGAACATAAATATTAACTGAATAAATTAATTAATGAATTAAAATATCATCTAGGCATTTTCACACTTCCTTATGCACCAAAGAGCATCCTTCCTAAGAGAACCCTCAAACACATAAAACTGGTTAAGAGTCAAGATTGGTTGGAAAATAGTGAAAGAACCAGATGCTCACCCCCTTGGATGAGCACTCAGACCCTCTTCAGTAGCTCCTGAAACATCACCACAGAAATGTGGTGTTCTATTGAGCAGTTTTTAAAATGATAAATTAGTCTATTTTCCTCATTTCCAAGGAAAAATTGAGCCCAGAAAATTAAATAAACTTCCTCAGACTCAATGGGGGTCATTGGAAGAACCTAGAGTAGAACCTGGTGTATGCATTTTCAATCCATTGCTCTTTATAAGATACTACATTGCCTCTATTAAAAAAAAATAATAAACCTATCAACCACACTACCACCTTAATGAATTAAATATTTCTTAAGAAAAGGGGATGCATATTTTTCATCTTCATATATGCCCCATTCCTACTCTCAGTGTCAAGCAGGGTCTGCATATAATAAGTACTCCATAAACCTTATTCTTACTGATATAATGCTTATTATATTCCACTGTGTAGAACGACCACCTATACCCCCATCCAATACCTGCCTTTTTCTCTTAGAAAATTCAATATAACCTTCAAAACCCAATGTACAGAGTAATTCCTCTGTAAAGTCTTCTCTGATAAGTCAAGGTAGGATATCTCTACCTTCTCTGCATTATGTCTCCTTAACATCTATGTCTTATATTTAAATATTTTTATATCTATCACATTGCACTGCAATTGTTTGTTTATATGCTTATATTCCAAGTAGGGATCATGCTATATTGATATTACACATAGCACTTAGTACACATATCAGGCACATAATAGGCATGCAATAAATATTTTTTCTATCCTGAATTAAATTGTATTAAGCAGAATCTGAAAGTAGGGGTTTTAAGAATATTGGTTTTATAATGCTCAATTTCTCTGAGAGCTAAACAGAAATTTGCTTTCTTTCAACATCACTGTATATTCTATCAGTTAAACTACATTCTTATCAAATTCATATCTGAAACTTAATGGTTTTCTTTCATGTCTTCTTTCATTATTAATTCTAAATTTCCTTTCTCTTCTGCTAATCTTTACTTGGCACTTACAATTTAAATATTAATCAGTTGATTTGGGTCTTCACTCTTACAAATATTTTCTAAATCATATTTATACAATTTTTAACTATTGGAAACCATTACAAAATAGAATAAAAGTAAAAAACCTTAGAATGGGTGAAAATGTAAAGGAATTAAGAACTACAAACTGCGAGTAAAAAATTTCATGGGAATGTAAAGTATAGCATAAAGAATGTAGTCAATAATAGTGTAATAACTATGAATAGTGTCAGATGGATACTAGACTTATTGGGGTGATCACTGCATATGTTTTATAAATGTCTAATCACTATGTTGTAAACCTGAAATTAATATTTGTATGTCAAATATGATTGAGAATTTAAAAAACTTTTAAACCTTATATAAGAAAAAACATTAATAAATTAAGTATAGTTTCCTAAATCGACATATTTTCATAATAAGAGAATAATGAATTTTGATAGGTATAACAGCTGTAACTCATAGAATTAAATAGTTATGCTATACTTTTTTCCTTGAACAAATTAAAAGATATTCAACAACTAATGCAGTCAAGGCTATTATTAAGAAATCATGTAAATTCAAACATAGTAAGGTGACATATACTTTCAATCAGTTACTTAATATCATTAAAAGATGTGAAGTAATCAAGCTGATGTAAAATGTCTTGCACTGTGAGGAAATTCACACTTAAATTTAAAATTTAAATATAATATTAATTTCACATCAAGTCCATCAAAAAGGAATCTGCATTGGGCAAGAGTAGAGGAGAATGGGCAATCGTTCAGATAACTTTTATCACTTATTGCTGTCATTCTCAAGGGAGCCTAGTATTAAACAAAAGTTACCTACACTAGCCCTTTTACCTCTCTAGCATTAGAAGTGTTTAATTAATAGAACCTGTTCCTGAATATGTGGTTTACAAAATATTTCAAATGGGGACTGGATTAAAATAAAAGGATGTACAATTTACTAGCATACCTGAAAAATAGTAAATCTTGATAGAAGGCATCACACAAAAATGTCAAGTTCATGAAATGGCAAAAGACAACAGAGAAGCAGAAAAGGAAGAGAGAGGGGAACAGGAAGGCTCTAGTGGGAAGCAGAGAAATAACAAAGGAAAAGAGAACAGAGAGGAAGACAAATAGAAAGACAGAGAGTATTGGTGGGGACATCGGGAAATTACAATTACTGAATCAGTTCAGAAACAGGCTGATAAAAAAAAGTTCAATGAAAAGAAAATTTTCAAAATAACATTAAGTATAATTGGATCACAGAAACATTCAAGTTGTCTCAAAATAAATTAGGTAAAGACTATTTAGAGTGTGTTTAATTTATTTTTGTTTATTATTTTGTTTGGATAATTCTTTTGGCGGGGGGATAATTCTTTAAAAGTGAATGTCAACCTTCTCAGTTATGAGTTAAAAACTAACAATGGTCCGAACAACCTATCTTTGAATATACTTGCCTGGCCTGTAATTCAAAATTAAGATTGTCTTATTTAAAGATGGTGCACTATTGAACCACAAATAAATGTGTTCCAATGCAGCAGTTTGGTAATACCAGCATTACAAATGCATTCATTTGAGTTTTAAATAAACAAACAGAAAAGGGAAATTTTTAAATTCAGCATACCTAAAAAAGCATTTACTATTTTATATAATATTTGCAAACTAATATTTGAATCAGATATCCTAATTCATTTTTGTTGTTTACATTTTGAAGATGGAAAGTTTTATTTTGAAAGTTTAATTTTGTGCTAATGGCTATTTCATAATATAATGAAATCCCTCTTTTGTAGAGAATAGCATTGCATATGATAGGAAATAAAGATAAATCAAGTAGGAAACAGCTTCCTATACTTTGATATCAACATTTAAAAAATGTTTTGCATTTATTAGATATAGTAATTACTTATATGGCCTGTCAAAAGTTTTCTAAAAGAATGAAATACTATCAATAGATTCCATATCAATGTTAGTCTTGGAATTTCCTGAAAAGACATGTGTTAAGTGCTCACCGACAATTTGAAGACCCTGAAAAGTTACATGATCCAGGTAAGCTACTCATATTATACGATAATAAACCAATGACTAATTTAATTTTATCTGAATTTTAATGCAAGTATAAGGGAATATAAAGCATAAACCATAAAAAATTCAATGCTCTAGAAATATGATGACATTGTGAGGAAAATGTTATGAAGAAATGAATGTTGTTATAAAGTAAACAAAACATTTTAACATATTTTAGGCATTAAGCATGACCTACCTAATACCTTACATTATATGTACAATAGTTTTTTGAGGAAAGTGCACAGGAGGGAAAATGGTCACTAAAAATGAAATACAGTAAGATAATTTAATCAACAGAGGTTCTTTTTTTTTTTTTTTTTTTTTTTTTGCTTTTTGGTATGTGGGTAGCTCCCTGACTGGGGATCGAACCCAGGCCGCAGCGCTGACAGCGCCAGCACCGCTGAAGCCTTAAGCCACTACACCACCAGGGAACTCCCCCTATTTTCATTTTTATAACGTAAACATTATAGCCACACTAATGAAATTCTACATTAAAATTTTCCTACAAACTATTGCCCCAACAAATACAACTTCTAATTCATCCTTATTTCTTTCTCATCCTCTATGCACATATCATTTTAACATAGCAGATACAACATTCAATTAAGTTACTTAAAAAAGGTTACTTTATATATTGGACAATTTTGCTTGTTACCATAGTCTGCATAGTTACCATAGTTATCAAAACTTCAAATAAATATTAATGGATAGTGACTGATATCTGACAATCAGTTTTCTTGGTAGTGGAGAGGGTGGGGGTGAAACAGGCCCTGCTTTGTAACATTTGTGTATTTCCATGATGTAAATACTTTCACTTCAGCCAATTTTCAGCTACCAACACTATGTTATTGAACGCGGAGTTGGGAAGAAAGGCACACAAGCCAGCTCTAGAACACTATTTTTTGACATCTGAGTTGTTTCCAGTTTTGCATTATTATAACTCTTACAACGACTACTGGTATCTTTGGCAAGCACAATTGGTTGTCTACCCAACAGTCATATTTGTTCAGAATTGTGAACTCTAAGCCAATCTTGGTAATTTAACTCTACTGCCAATGAATAGGTTAGAGTTGGAACGACTAGCAGTTATGGCCAAAAGAGAGAGAGAGAGAAAAGGAAAAGTGGATCAAATAAAAGATGCTTAGAATACTCATAGTTATATCCCTCTTGTAAAACTAAGGGGACAATTGTAAAAATAAAATCTTAGTGGATGTTTTTGTATACTACCTGTATGAACCCCTAAAAACTGTGCTCATTCTTCAAGCTGCCCAAAATACTGCATGTTCACTGCTTAGCTAAGTCCATCACCCAAGAAATGTACTCAATCAAGAGTTACCTTCCCCAAAGTTACACTCCCTTCCTAGTGTGGCAGCTCTATCCAGCCCTTCTGACACCCTGCCTCAATTAGGTCATCTCTGAAGAGCCAGCCCAAGTTAGACTCCTATGGGTTTAGTGGATGCATCTACCCACAATTTAACTTCTCCTTCCAGCCTTCCTGCCCTTAACCTCACAAGCATTGTTAGCAAGTTCTTAGGTTGTTACAGTGGTAACTGCAGCAGTCTCCAAACTGACAAACTTGGTATTTGTAAACACTAACACATATTTCCTGTTTTCTCAGTAAACCTACAGAGTTGTGCCCCTTCTACTATCTCAAGAATAAGATGAAATCCAAATTCTGGGTTATTAAAACCCTATGTATTCTTAATTACAAAGCAAATGTCAGTAGTCCCACGGGAAATAAAAATTTTTCTTAAAAAAATTTCCCAGCCTGTGCAGAGCAGGATGTGCTGAAATACAGGGCAAATATAATCATCTGCAAGAATAAAATTTAAAACTTGATCTGCCAGCTACTTCAATATTGTGCACATGCACATGCGCATGCACACACATTTCTGAATATGTGTACTGTTTTGTAAAATATAATCAGATCTAAAATGTATTTGGTTTGAAGAGACTGCAGAGACTTCCAGTCTTACTCGCTTATTCTTAACCCAGAATTTTAACATCCTTTTATTCTCTCCAATAACATATTTCTGTTTTCGATGTCTTTCATCTTATACATTGTCTAACTTGGTTTTTATCATCTTTGTCATCCATTGAAGCTCATGATTTTCATAGATCTTACTATTTTATTCAACATTCTATTCCATGAATTAATTAATATAATTATTATTTCAATATTTGGAGAAAAGGTAAGTGTCAGGAGCATCTTAGATTCCTACAAAATTAACCTACCTATATTTCATTATATCCTCTGTTAAAAGAATTAACATCAGTCTTGTACTGTAGGGAGCCCATGCTTGAACTTTGCTATGTCAAGCTCACTTTCTTTGCTCCTGAACTTGTTCTTAACCAAGCTAAGCCCTACAAAAAGAGGTGGATAGGTCATTTCAGGGGGAATGGGGTTATGGATAGCAATAGTTTGAGCTTCCCTTCTGCTTTGAAACACACCTCCCTACATCCCCAGTATTTCGGCAAAAAGCCCTTCTCATGGATATATCCTAGAAAGGAAAACAGAGAGCTTCTAGCACACGCTAAGAAAAGAAAAAGAAAAAAGAAAAGTCCACCTAATGTACAATTTTCTTGAATGAATCAGCTAGCATAAATGCAGTCAAATTTATAGCACAAGTTTTTACTCATGTTCTACAAAGCTGCAACTCTAGGGTGACAGAAATGCCTTCATATTTCATGTTTCATACTCCAGCACTATAGAATATTGGCATTTAATATATTTAGTTGAATGAAATAAAGAACGAATCAATGAAGCTAAAGTATACTTCTTGAAATTTTAAATCACTCAACTTTCTTGCTATTTCAATGATTTTTAAACTTGTATAGCATTTGTAATATCTTTAGGGTATTTGTTCTGATACGCCTCCTATCAATTAATAACAATATGTTCTTCACAAAGCTTTATATTTTTCTATCCATTAAACTTGTTTCACCATCGATTTTTTATTCTTAATTTATTTTATTGTTAAATTTTTAGGGTGACATTGGTTAGTAAATATTATACAAGTTCCAGATGTATAATTCTAAAATACATCCTCTTTGTGTTGTGCTATATGCCCATTGCCCAGAGTCAGTTCTCTTTCCATCACCATATATTTGAGACCCTACTACCCCTTCTCTCCTACTCCCCTCCCCACATACCCTCAGATAACCACTCAAATTTTTAAAGCTATACAAAATATCAATACCTAGGCATCATCTAATAAATTCTAATTCAACTTAACAGAAACTTCATTTTAAGTTAAAAGTGAACATTTTCTATAGTCTCAACTTACTTCAACAACTGGTCTATAATTTAATTTTGCTTTTAATTTTACATTCAACTAACTAAGCACCTCCTCCTCACAAATATCCCACAAACTGAAATCTGTAAGAATTTTTCTTACTACCTACTTGGTACTTTTCTTAGGTACTAAGTTTTCCATTAAAAACAATCCTTTTGCTTTAAGCAAATACTTAACATAGTGCTTCATCCATAATTAACAAGAAAATATTATTGTAAACAGAAAGAATTACCATCTTAAACACTTTATGTGCTGCAATTTATCAGGAAACAAAAAATTCTTCCTTATTCTCATTTGTAAATCTATCTTCTAGCTATGCACTTTACAATTTAACTTTGAGTTAGTTTAGCTTCTTAATCTGTTTACATTTATGTTACATAATTTCAAGTCTGAAAACAGCTTTGTAATATGTATTTTTTGGAAACTGATTTCATCCTATGAAAAGTATCTTATTTTTAGAAAAGACATAATAAAATAAGATCATACCATTGTCTGATATAGCAACAAAAGTATTACTTATATCCATGTAAAATTTATGCAGTAAGTTTGTTTTATTCCATAGTGAAGCTCTAAGACTCATGTTACAATTGGAATAGCTATTTAGCATAAAATTACTTTACCTATGGATGGAGTAAATATACAAAAAGTGATGGAGTGAAAATACAAGAAAGTAATCAACCTTAAGACTTTTAAGAATTTCTACTTGAGAAAGTCTAAGTAATAAAATAGCTAATTGAAAAAACTTTAAATATTCCTATTACTACAAAAAAATATAGTCCACTTGGTTCAGAATTCCTAACCCATTTAATTGGTCTTAAATACCATAAATCAACATTTTCCTCAAATTCTTCATATATATTGTCTATCATTTCAATATATAATAAATTAACATATATATATATATATATATATAGTAATAAATTACTTAAAAATTAGAAGAAACGTGAGATCATACAAGGGATGAGTCCTTTTCCTTTGTCTTGACATCTCTCTAAAAATGGATTGTTCTTTTGTTAAGATGGTATATAAACCCAAATTCTAACCACTCCTTTGAGTTTCTCATAGCTGAGTGCTCCCATATATATGCCCAATGCACATGATAATAAATGTCTGTTTGTTTTTCTCTGGTTAATCTGTCTTTTGTGAGTCTAATTTAAAGAGTCCCAACCAAGGAAACTAAAATGCATAGAAGAAAAAAAAGAGTTAAATTTTTCCTCGTCTGCACTTTCCAGATTAACTTAATTTCAGTGAACCAACTGGGATTATGACTAAAATGTTATTAATCCCAAGAGATGATTTGAAAGGAACTGGCATCTTTATGGTATTTAGCCTTCCCAAGTAGGAACAGGAAATGAATCTCTACTCACATCTCCCTTTATGTTACTTAGGAAAGTTCTGTAGCTTTTTCCATGTAGGACCCCCACATTTCTTATTAGTTATTTTTAAATCACATTTTCTGTTTTTTTAGTTCAGAATAGAAACTTCCTTTCATTTATATTTCCTAATTATTTTTCATATAATATAGAATAATTATAAATTAATTTCACATCTTGCTGCCTTCTTGAATTTCTTTATTGACTTTCATCATTCTTATGAACAAGAAATCAATTATTATTCAAATAGTATCATAAAATTGTGGGGGAGGGGAGTTGGGGAGTAGTACAAGGGGTTCATATTAGATACTCACCTACCTGGTGTATTTTGATATACACCAAAATAAATTACAGAAAGATTAAAATGTTGAAGTTCAAAAAATTTATAACAAAAACATGAGAAAATATATGTAAATATATAAATATTTAACTGATTTGAGATGAAAAAATCATTTTCTGAGGATAAAAAGAATAGAAAAATACCACCAAAGATGCAAAGAATTAGCTATATTAAATTCAATATTTTCAAATAACCAAAATAAATTTATAGATAAACATCAAAATGAGAAATATATTTGAAACAGAGGACAGTAGAATGGGTAAAGTCCTAATCACATGCAATGCTCTTATAATCAGTGAGACCAAAAAAAAAACTCTTATGAATCAATAAGATAATAATTCATACTCAATAGGAACATGGGAAGAAGAAATAAAATAAATGAACAGATAATACATAGAAGATACCAAACATCAATGAACATACAAATTATTCAGTTTCACAATCAAATTCAAATTCAAATGATGAAGATACAGCATTTTCTTGTGGTCTATTCAACTGACAAAGATTTGGTACATCTAGCTTGCAAGCTCAAGCATACCTGCTTCATGAAAGCATATGAAAGAAATATGAAGTGTTATAACCTTTTTGGAAAGCAGGTTGGTAATCTGAATTACAAGCTTAAAAAAAAATCAAAGGCATTTATGAAATACTCAGGGACATAGGTAAAAAGCTACATATAAAGATAACTGTTATAATCAGAAGCAATTGCAGTGCCCCCACATAAAGGAATAGTTAGTGGTATGTCCTGATGATAGAACATTGGTGCAGCGACTTAAAATACATATTTCTGAAGAACATCTAATGGCTTAAAAAAAGCTAATGACATGATATCAATTTTAAAAATCAAGACATAAAATTGTATATAGTATGATACCAATTTTATAAATACGCAACATATACACACATAGGAAAAGGGGAAGAAAATACAACAAAATGTTAAAATGGTTATATTTGGAGAAAAGAATTTTGGATAGCTTGTATTTCATTCTTTTATATTTTGAGGAATTTTTCAGATGTTCCACGATAAACATATTGCTATTTTTTAAAAGAAACAAAAATTATTATTTTTACAACTATAGCTAATAGATTTTTTAATATACCATTAAGTGGTGCTAGAAAACTTTTAGAAACAAAATTAACCATTAAAAAAATCAATAGACTTACAGAGGAATTTCACTTTTTATAACTTAAAATTTTCTTCACATAATCAACACCATTAAAAGACTGTTAAAATGGAATAAAGTAAATATTACTATCAATATCTAACTTCTAAATGTTTACTCAAAAATACAAACTGAAAAGAGAACCCTTATATACTTAATTACAGGGAACTGTGTGATTACAATAGACTAGCTTACCTTTTTCACTGACACTCTCACTTTCAATCTCAACATCATCACAACTTGTATATTCAGGTGTGGAAGCTAATTCCTCCTCTGAACTGCTCAATGAAACCTGGCGCATTTTACCTCCTTTCTTTGATTTATGAGGCTTTGGTGGTGGCGGTCTCACTGACTCTGATTGGTCAGAACTGAGAGAATCATTCCTTAACATCGTTTCCATTTTTTCCCGTTTTGTTTTCCTCACAGCAGAGCTAGGATCTAAGTGGTGTTGTTTCCTTAGTGAGTCAGTACGTCTCATCTCTGGTCTATCAACAGGTATTGGACTCCTCCGCGGGGTAGGAGGACTATGGTTTGTGGTCCTTTGTGGATAAGAAGTTGGTCCCTGAGCCTCTCGAGTTCTTTCCATTGAATAAGATCGCTGATTTTCCATGGCAGCTCTACGTTCAGATATAGATCTTTGTCTTGATGGCCGGTCCATCCTTAGCATAGAAATCCTGGAATCTTCCAGTTCAGCATTTGCCAAAGAAACATCACTATGCCTTCTCTCATGCCGTGCTCTGGACACTTCTGCATGAATTCGCATTTGTTCTTCATAGGGCTGTGGCTTTACTGGATAGCGGGCCAGATTCGGATCACTTCGATAGCGTGCCTGGTACTCCTCTTCCCTCCTTTGTCTTTCATATTCATCTCTACTTTCCACATCCTCATCATCTACGATATACTCTTTGGAATGCCTATGACTTCTCCTGTTGGAGTCCCTATAATTTATATGATCAGACTCTTCATAAAACTGAGGTTCACGTTGAGACCGCATATCAGCATAATCTGATGGAGATCTAGGCATCGCGCTATCTGAAGTAGCATACTGTGAATATTCCTCTCTTTCTTCCCTTTGGTCGTATCTTCTATTTTGATCTCTGGACACCGATGGACTTCTTTTCCTATGTAACAACAACAACAAAAAAATGATGAAGAGCAAAATTTAAATAATTTATATTTTATTAATTCACTGGCAAGTTGATGGATAAATTCAAATAGTTCCTTGGCTTCTTTTTTTAAATTTCATTTTAAAGTCATGCCATAACAAAAAGTTTTACTTATATTCATTTTATTCAGTTCAAATAGAAAATTTTAAAGGCACCTTGACATGGTTATTAAATGCCTGATACACGATATATGAAATATACTTATGCCCTAAAATTAGATGCTGCAAAATAAACTTTATTCTAATTTCCTTGTTTGGCTAAATATACTTCAGCTATCTCCCAACTGTTATTCAGAAGCTTTAAAAAAATCCACTTTCCATTCTCTCTGTTCTTGACACCTTGGTTTGTTACTTGAAAACATAATGAAGCCAAACTGACTTGGCTCAAAATTTGAATACATTCTGTCTAAAACTAAGTATTGGCTCCTAGAAATCATCATTCATCTATTTATGCAGATCACTCCTAGTATTGGTTCATCTTATCATTATATCACCAAGCCTTCCTTACTGCTTTAACTTGAGATAAGCAATTTAAATAAATACTAAAATAATTACTTATTCATCCCAAAACCCATAGAAGTCAGAGAGGATTGCTGGCCCTTGAGCCACTCTCTCTCGCTCGCTGGGGCCCGCTCCTATCTCTTGGGATTGTACTTCCCCTTTTATTTATTTTTTTTTCTCTTTCCATCTCCTTATATTTAGCTTCCCCCACTCCTCTCCCACCCCCTCCCCTTTCTCCCCTCCCTAACCCACTCGTCCCCAAATAAACATTAAACTATTGATTGTTGTACTTCCCCTTTTAATAAACTATCTTTGTTTCAACTTATTTTCCTTTCAATAAACTGAAAAAAATATTGCTATTCTTATTCCATTTTCATTAAGATTAAGGTCAGCTTGATGACACTTCAATTCGCTGTCTTCACATCTGACCCCTCATGTTTCCTTACAGTCTCAGAAGAAGATACTCTTTGTTGTCCTCAACCTGCCCCTCTAACACTGGTACAACCTGGTGGACCTTGCAATCACACTTAGTATTAATCCTATTTGTCAACAAAATATTCACATAGTCCTCTTCTGTGGCACAAACTCAGATAATGTCAATGCCTAGACAGGAGAAGCAACGGTGGGGGAATCCTGAAATGACTGAAAAGATTTAGAGAACTGTTACAGGAATTTGTCAGGAGACACGGACAGGAGATAATGAAAAAGTGGGATCAGTTGAATTTAAAGATGACTAACATTAGACTGTTCAGTTTTTAATTTCTTAGATAATATTTTTTTGGCCCAAAAGAGCAGAGAAAGGATACATGTAGAATGATATAACCCAGCAACATAATCACTGTCTCTAAAGTCTCCTCTGTGTCCCAGAATCCTTTTCCCCCTTATCTGAAATACAGTGTGCCAAAATGTCAAAGTTTATTATGGAAAACAGAAGTCACTCTAGGTTTTCCAGGTCGAAAAGGTTTAAATACAAGAATCAGAAGCTACACAACTACTGAACAAGCTAGGGCAATGAAGGCCAGAGAAGTTAATACTGCTATTCATAACATGAAAAATAAAGGTGATGGTTCTCAAAATGGTCATTAAGAAGTGGCTATGGATCTCAAGAGTCTTTGGGACATTGCCACCAATTAGGTCAGCTGCTTACTCATTAGGGTGGTCAGTTAAGGAGCTTGCTCAAGAGCCACTAAGACTTTCACATTTGCCCAACTGCCTGCCAACAACTGCTGCTTAAAAATAATGCCTTCTATATCTCTTCCATCTTTCAAATCTCACAAAAATGCATTATCAGCATGGACTCTAACCTGAAGCCATATAGGGAAAAGTAGTGTAGTAAATGCTCCCCTAAATGTTTTATGATTGAGCAAGTGAATGTGATTTTTTTTACATTTACATTCTTATATTTATGAACAAATATAAAACATTTAGGACTTAATTACAAATCTTTTAGTTTACAATTCCTACATAAAACATAGACTCCTACAGTTTAAAATATACAATCAAAACAGAGCACTCAAAACAATTTTTAAGTATTAACCTACATAACATCCAAATATGTGTATCTGTTATGTATAATTCATTTTACTTTTCATCATTATTCTTATACATATGACTAAAGAAAACATACATTAGCATGGTAGTGATGTATCGTAAAAAGAACCTAGAGTTGAGGGACCTGGATTTCTTAGTCCTACTTTTGCCATTAACCATTTATTTGAACCTATTTATTCTTTCAGAGTATGTTTTAAAGTGAGAGACAGATTATATACTTTAATTCATATATCATTTTAATAAATATGTATTAATTAAGAACTAAATGTCACACACCATAATAAAGGCTTAGGAATAAAGAAATTATTAAGAGATCATTGACTTTAAGAGGCTAAATGATTCTAAAACCCTCTTCTATTTCTTAGGGGCTATGATCTTATAATATTGATCCCACAACTTCATCAAGTTAATATGCCTAAATGAAAGCTTAAAGGACAGCTAAAAATATTAAGGATAGTCCTATTAAGATATAATTGACTCAATCCAATAAGTCTAACAATAAAAAATATTTTTATTAAAAAATATGTAATTAACTGGTGCCAATTTTCAACATATTCACATCTCATTAACTAGCTATATACTTATATCTACTTACTTTACTAAAATCTGGGATAAATAAGAGTTTCTCTGAGGAACTCTGAAGAATCAGTTCCTTCTTAAACTGACCATCTAACCTCCATTAATTAGATGCAGACTTTATGTTAGGAAGTCAAATACATTTTGGCATGTTAAAAACAATAATTATTTGTAATCTAAGTTAATAAACATATTTGTCTCTAAAAACACGTTATTCATAAGCCTAATTCAATATAAAAAAATTGATACTGTTCCAATAGTAAATTTTAGTGTTTCTCAGATTTATATGGCACATAAGAAAATATTATTTATTTCACTTAATAATTGTTTAATTAAATTCTAATATCCATAAATTAAATATTGAATAGAAAATTACATAGGTACAATGAATATATAAATTTTGGAGACACAGAACCGAAAGTAAAATGGGATTTGTTAATGAAGACAGTGTTACTGCATCACCATGGACCAGTAAGATCAGCTCATCAGTTACAGCTCACATTCGTGCCTTTGTATTTCCTCATCTTACTTACAATTAGCTACTTAGTGTCCTGGACCGCCCATTAGACTTAAATTTTTGAACCAGAAAAGACTGTGTCTAATATACTTTTGTAGCTCTATTATGTATTCATTCACTCAACAAATATTTATTTAGATGTTACTGTGTGCCAGATATGATTCTAGTTGTTGGGAATACAACAGAGAAAAGACATATAAAGTCGCTGCTCTAAAGAAGCTTTCTTTCTGGTAGTAGAGACGGACAGTAAGCCTATAAACAAATAAATTTAGGTAATCTTATATACTGCTAAGTATAATGAAAAAAATTGAAACAGTAAAAATTATAAGCAGTGATTAATGGAGGCTACTTTCTATATAGAAGTTCTTTCTGTAAAGACACATTTGAACTAAGACTTGAAATTATAGTTACACTGAGCATAGTGTATTTACATAAAATATACTTCACTGAAAATGTTTTGCATTTCTCATTAAGTAATTATTTTCTTATTAAAAAATTTTTACTCAAAGCTGTCTTATGAAATATAAATCTAATGAATTCTTAATTGTTATTTATTAAATCAAGAATTTTCCAAGGTAGTTAACCTCTAGAACTCACCTAAAAGCAGTCCACTAAAGCTTTCTCACATACCCCTTCCCTTTTTAAAAGATTTCATGCTCCCAAGCTAGACAAATTCCAATTCCCCATTATACCTGATCTAGGTTGAAAGTCTGAAGTTACACAAGCAGATTAAATTAAACTGTGTAAATACGGTTTTATCATATTATGAAAATTACTTAAGTGCCATAAGATTGTTAAATACAAATTAATCTCTACAAGTAAAATAACAAGGTCACACAAAAAATGAAGTAAAAATTTTCAGAAAATGTTAAGGGGGAAATTGGATATTTTGAAGGCAATTCAACGTAAGGGTGGCCCTTTGCCTCACTTCTTCCCCAGGTAATCTTACCCATTTCTATCCAGGAATATCTATAATACCCCTAAAATGGTAAGTTTCATGAGCACTGGCAACCTGGGTGGAAGGAGCCTGGCACACAGTAGGTGCTCAAAAGACATCTGTTGAGTAAAAGAATTGATTAATTAATTCTCCCTTAAATTGTCTTTAGTTTTCATTCCATGCTCTTTCTTTTTTCTTGAAATCCACTGATCTGCTAAAATACTCTAGTTCTTTTCTTCCACTACTGCTCCCATGGCATTAATAGCACCTCAAGCAAAAGGAAGGAATGATTTTTATTAACAATGTAATTTAGCTCTAGTATATGTTTAATTGGGCTTTTGCTGTTGAGATTCAGAAAACAACTATTGTTTCTAAAATGACTTCATTGGCAATGTAGTTTAAGTATCAATCACTTTACAACCACTAACAAAATCTCTTTGTAAATTAGGAATTTTTAGTAATATATTTAACATCACATTGGGAAGTAGAGGACAGAGTAGGAAAAAAATTTTTTTGAAGAAACACTTTATTTCCTAAGGCTGAAAATAAGTAGGGTAAAAATATAGTGAGCCTTTATAACATAAGGAATATATTCTATTTTATAATATTAATAAGAATATCTACTTACAGAATTCAATTCCAGAAGAAAGGCTATTAATAATTAGTCCTTAGCAAGCTATACGAGTACTTTTTAAAAACTCATACCTTCAATTAGTTAACTTTAATATTAAATCCAGCAATCATTTTGTTCTAGAGATTATGAAATTTGCCTGAAGCATGTGAATCATACTGTACATGCTGATTTGGACTGGATTTAAGTAAAAATAGAATAGCCGTCATGATTTCTGAAATTGGGGTAACTATTGCCACTGTCGCTTGACATTGTATTAGGTTTTTAAAAATAAGCTTTAACGTTATATTAAAGCTAATGCTAGAAAAAGGCAAGATTTTATTCTAAGAATAGTCTTACCAAATAATTAAGAATCTAATATCAGTTATTTAAAAATATTAAAATACTGTGTCAAAACAATTTTAACAACCACATTGTGAATTATTGAATTCTATACTCTCCTTTGAATTAAAACTACTATGTTTCTTAGACATTATATTTTTTCAGGAACTGAAGAAAATTCAAGTGCCAGATCTGTAATCTCTAGCTTCACTACTGGCCTTTATAAGCAAGCCTTATCATTTATTATTATCAAGTAGAAAATATTTTATAGGTAAATTAATATCATAATAATTTTACACTTCTCTAAACAATCATGAAATATTTAACAGTATTTTAATTAATAAGTTATGATTCAGAAAAATGGAGCAATTTATCTAAGATGTTATATTTCACTTAATCCTTTAAAGATCCTGAGAAATTAAGGTTGCAACCCAAAATCATGCCTTTCTTTAGAATAAAATGTATTTATGACATTATATAATGCCTTAATTTTTACTCCTACACATTCTATCAATTCCTATTTTGATGATACAATGTCAGTAAGTATTTACATTTACTTTATATTTATCTAATATCTGTTTATCTTATTTCTCTTTATTGAAACCCAGGTTCTTAATTATTTTCTCTTTCATCATATTATAGTCATCTTAACTGGAATCAGTTTATAGAAAATAGCATCTAGAAATATCCTCTTTCTACTTTAATCAGTAGAATTTCTGTTCATTGCTTATAATTTTTTGTCATATGGACTAACGAATCTATTTCTAAACAGTCTAGCTATGTATTCACACTTGATTGGGCATAATAGTTTGAGCAAGAAACTGTAACAATAAGTTTCCTTAAAATTCCATGTCTAAAAATTATACTGACTGATAGGGAAATAAAAAGATTATTTACCAACTGAGGTCAGTTTCCCAATTTCCCAAAGGCAATCTCAATTTACATAATGTATATTAATTTATCATGCTTTTACAATAGCTTTTATTTTAATATTTATAACCATTACCAACTTCTGTTATTATACCACCTATATATAGCAATATAGACTATATATATATATACCATAAAATAATCAAGTTTCTGAAATATAATCCAGTAAACATTTAAAAACATTTATAAGGACAGTAAAAGGTTAGATGGAAACAAGTTTAAATATTCATATATTTTTAACTCTTAAGATCTATGCAATTTTTAAGAATCACAATAAGACCAAAAAGAGTAAAGTATTTAAAAATTACTAATATCTGTAAATTCAAATTTTATGTTATTACAGTTAAGCATTAGCTATATGAAAATCTCTTACTCAAAATCTTTATTAGTAGATATCATTAAACAATTGTCACTTTATAAATAAAAGAATAGAAACATTTAAAGAATCAATAATCTGAAAAAAATCCCCATCTTTTTTTTAAAGCTTTATAAAGCATGGATATTGCTAAATAAACTAAAATGATACCTCATTAATTCAATTACACATACTAACCATATAGTTTAAACATAATGTCAAAATCAAATTCAGAAACTTGAAGCTGTTAAAATACATTAAACCAAGAATTTAACAGAAGTATCCGATACTGTAAAACATGAAATATACAGGTCCCAGTCTTATAATTCTGACAAAAAGCTTTTAACAATTCAAACCATTTATATTCATTAAAAAATATACACAGATCAATCTTTTTTATATCACAATATGTAACACATTATTATAGTTTTACCTTTTGCTCAACCAATGCACATCTATCGAGCAGGAAGCATGTTATCAAAAATACATTAACCCAGTGCCAGGCAGCGCTTTCATTTAATCCTTCTAGCTCTAGCAAAATCATAGGAGTCATCCTTAATCAGATGATTTGAAAGCCTGTGCTTGCTTACAAACATTGTATTTCAAAGGCAAATACTAAAAAGTTACACATAAAACAACATTTATCCACAGATGAAGTCATAAAAATCCTTTAGTGATGGGCCTGTTAAGGAAAAGGTTATTCTTCAATGCTGTCACTATGTGGCTGTATATAGCTCCAGGTCAAGTAAGAATGTACCCTGTAAGGAGGATTATAGTACTTAGCTGATTAGTGCCTCACAATACTAAACACCAAATGCATCCCACATCCAAGGCATTTCTGGGCACTATAATTAAAACAAACAAATTCAAAAATTTATAAAATGTTGTCTGTCCTATATGAATTATAGTGTTTTTAAAATAACAAAATTAACTGTGTTTGTTATTGATAAACCTATTGTACTACATTCACTATAACATGTATAGTGATAATAAAAGGTGGTGACGATTTAACAGGTTTATTCTATAATTTCTTTTCAATTATTCAACAAGTTTCTTAACCCTTTCACTGAGTTAACTGACTTCAATTTTTTTTTCAAAATGTGTCAAAAAGCCACAAAAAATAAAAAGTTGATATTTTGACTATTTTATGCATTTAATAATAGCATTTTGAGTTGCTTTGTATATACATGACATTGTTTGTATTTTAAATTTTCGTTACATGGTAATGAATTTACCATTACCTTAAATTTTAGCAAAAAAAAACCCTCAAAACATACTAAGTGGCGTCAATTAGAATTAAGTATAAATTATAATCTAATGGCATTGATAACATAAAAAATTTATTACAAAATGTTACACAATACGGCATACAAAACATCTTTGCTGTTAAATAGTGTAAGACATAGGAAAACATATTTTAAAATCTTGTAAATGGAGAAAAGCCCCTGTATAACAAAATATTTTTTGAATTCGTGGGGTAAACTCAAATGCCGCAGTCAACAGACGGAAATATTCATTGGATATATCCGAACATGGCAGCAAAAGGGTTAAACTTTACTGAAAAAGAATGCCACCCCAAAGGGCTGTTGGGATAAGAAGCATTTTCTGTAAAAATTTAATGAAAAAAATAAGGTGTTCCACAAACTGAGAGTTGGTTAGACAGTGAGTTTAATCAAGTTTTGCTCACTTTACCAATTAACCTCTCAATGCCTCTATTTAGTTATTCAAAAAAATAAAAATAGAAAAGAAGATAACACTACAGATTCCTCTCTACTAAAAGTTAATTATCTAGATGTTACCATTGCACTTCTGAGAATTATATTTAAATGATTTCAAATAAACTTAAATAAAACTGAGAAAAGCCAATGTTTAAAGAGTGGGGGAAAATGCAGAAACACTGTGCTGTTTTCTGGTTTCCAAAATTTCAAGTTTAAATGGGGGTCTAGGGATATGTGGTAGCACCATTCAACTATCTGTGCAATATTCATCTACAGAATTCTCTCATACAATTAAATATAGATCTTGGAGAGATTATGGTAGGCATGGGGACAAATAAAGGCCTTTTTCGCCTCTGAGATTCCTAATAAAGACTAGCAGATTCTTCAAACAGAAACCCAATAAAAATTTTTAAAAACTGATTTTTATTGAAATGTTAGCCAATAATAAAATTCAACCATTTAGACTGCACAGTTGATAGTTAACTGAAAAAAAATTCCACACAAACTGGTAAGTCCAGAAGATTTTGGAAACAACATTATAGCTGATGCTATGGTAATAAAACTTCTTCTAATCACTTTTACAACATCAGTGAGTTCTCTTGGCAGTGTTCTCCCAATTATAATGCACACTCTGTTGCCAATCATCTCCTCTACCATTAATCTTGTTTCTAACTCCTCTTATTTGTCCACCCAGACTCTCATTTGTTTTACTTCGAATACCACTACTGCTTTCCCTCTACTCTCTACTGATCTTTATAGGTCTCCACTTTCCTTCTCAGTAGCCTTCAACAGTTATATTGTCCTTTTCAGACTATTTCTCCCATTTTAAACTCTTTATTTTTACATTTAAAAAATTCTCTCAGTAAGTATTTCCCATATATTAAATTTATGAAGGCCCAATTTGGGTTTTAAAAAGTTTTCATGAAACACTTGTAGTCAAGATGGTAAAATAGGTAAACTCTGTGCTTCCTTCTGTCACACCACATCAAAACTATAACTAAACTAAAGAAAAACCATCACTAAGGATCACCTGACACCTACCTGAGCAGAAGTCCTATATCTAAGGACATACAGAAGGAGCCACATGAAAACTGGATTGGTAGGAGGGGCAGAGTCCCAAACCAGGATCCCCAGGCCAGGGTTCCAGTGCCAGGAAGAAGTGTCCCCATAACTCCTGGCTGTCAAAACTAGCAAAGATTATGGCTCCATGAGATTGAAGGCTGCTGAAGTCTCAGGCATTCCTCTTAAAGGGTTCCTGCACAGACTTGCTCACTGACGGATTTACTTGCTCTGAGTTCTAAAAGCACCAGGGACATACATGCAAGAAATGAATTCCCTGGCTTCTACAAGAGGGCAGGAGGGGCACTTTCTCCCAGACAGATGTGCTGACAGGCAACACTGTTCTTTTGTTAAACCCTCCTCACACCAGCCTACAAACACTGGCAGCCACCATATCTGAGTCTCCATCAATCTGGCTAATACCTTTGGCCCCATCTGGGTGATTCCCAGAGACCCTGTCCTGCAAACCCACCCAAACAACTTGCAGTGACTTTTAGACACAAATGAGCTGTCTTGACTCATGCTACATACTTTCCTAAAATCTCTAAGTTATTTTCAAGCCCCAGGCAAGCAGCACCTGGCTTCAGCGTGCCCCGTACACAGTACTAATGGCAGCCAGTCTTGGCTCACAGCTTAGTCTCTCCCAGGAACCTCCAAGCCCAGCTCAAGTGGCAATCATCAGCAAATTATTTTGAAGTTCACACCAAGTGACCCTTGCCAAAACACAGGCAGTGGCGGAACTTGGCCTTCCAAGAGACCCCAAGGCCTGCTGGCCAGCTTGAGACCACACCAGAGCACCACCTAGCTGCCTCTGCAGAAGACACAACCAAAGGGCAGACTAGGCAAGCACCAGAGTCCCGCTAAAGCAAATCTTGCTCTGAAGGGTCAGCCCCTGCATACAGTTCCTCCATTGTAGTTGTGGCCAGTCCTCACAACTAATTAGCCTGAGGGTCAATCCCTCCTACTCATGATTTTGGTTAAGGGGGTAAAACCACAGTTATCCAGAAAAAAGAAACCTTTTCCCATAAAAGGAAACAAACACATCTAGAGGTATATACCAAAAGAAAAAAATACAGGTGCTGTTTATCTGCAAACCAAACACTATATAATTAATTTTCATCTTAAGTGTTCATTTCCTTGTTGGGAAAATGAATCATAGTTTTTTATAATGTGGGAAGTGCAGATAAGTATGTTTAAGTAGAAGCCATATTTTCCATCTCGGTTAATAGCAATTCTTTCCCTGCAGTTGCTCAACCAGTCCACGAGGAAAACCTATTGGGTCTACCATCAGATTATATCCAGAATCCAAACACTTACCACCGTCATTGGTACAAGCCGGGTGAAGTCACCATCATTTTTTTTGTGTGTGATTACTACAAAAACTCCCTGTTCTTTCTGCTTCTACTCTCATATCCCCACAGCTCAGTCTAAACACAGCAGCAAGAATTTAAGTCAGATTGCATCACTAATATGCTTAAAACCCTTCAGTAACTCCCCATTTTGCTAATAAGGCCTATGGGATCTGACACCCATTACTCTCTGGCCTTCTTCCCTTACTGCTCCTCCCTGGTCACTCAGGTCCAGCAATGCTAGTTTCCCTACACACTCTTACAACCATTTCTCTGGCAGGTCCCTCTGCCTGAAATGCTGTTCCTCCAGATATTGCAAAGATACCTTGTAGTCTTATAATCAGTAGAGAGACCTTCTTTAAGTCTTCAATCAAATCTCACTTTCTCAACAAGGCCTACCCTCAACACCGTATTTAATATTTCAATCTCAGCTTCTACTTTCTTGCGCTCCTAATCTCAATCCCCTAACCTGCTTTACTTTTTAATTTTTTCATTAACATCTATCACCTTCTAGTTATGGCATATGTTTTTATTTGTGGGGTTTACTGTCTTGTTTCCTCATGCATAAGTTTTACAAAAAGGAATCATTGTTTTAGTCACTTTATTTCTAAATGTCTAACACATAGTAGGTACTCAATAAATATTTTTTAAATAACTAAAGCTACATAACCAAGTTATTTGTATTCTTTGTTAAAAATAAATTTCATTTGCCCAGTTAGACAGCTTATCTATAATATAAACTTAATAATATTAGCTAAAATTCACACTATTTTCCTTTTTTGTATTTTATCTTGAAAAATAACCTCACAAATTCCCCAAAGTACTATCCTTCAGTAAGTAAGCAAAAGATGTGCCTTCAATATATGAGTCTTGAGAACATCAACCTCTTCACTGTCACAAATATTAAATCTTTTTTATGCTATCCTGTTGATTTGAAAGAGTGATTTGAGAATTCAAGGGGTTGGTTTTTAGAGATGCAGAGAAAACTGCATTGCTTGAGATAGGCAGAGGTGAGGAGTTAAAGAAAAGCTGTTTCTTAGTAACAAAACATAAAGAATCTTTGAAAAATGGAGCTACAGCTCTGTGAATTAGCCTATCACTAATCTTCATGAGAATAAAATTCAATCAGATTTTTTTTAGAGACTGACATGTACAAAGAAAGCATTTGCTAAACAAGGTATTTCTTGGAAGAGAATTCATGATAACAAATCAATACAGTACTATATGGAACAACTTTCATGACAAACAAAAACTAAAAAAAAAAAAAACATTTCATTTAATTGTTGAAATCTTCATTATACCAGTATTTGTGTTAATAGAGTTTTTCCTACATAACTCCTGTATGTTTATATGCCAATAAATACACACATAGCATATTATATATCTTGATACAAAACTGAAGCAACTGACATAAATTATTTCTACATGATCTACAATTCTAATCTGACTAAATTAGAAAATCAATTAAAGAAAATCAATTTATCTTCCAGTTAACAGAATGTTCTTTCTCAGAGAAAACAGCACCTAACATCTTCATGCCAGCATGTTGGTACTCCTTAGCTATCTATACCAATATTACATTGCTTCAAATTAGGCATCAATCAGTCCCAATGTTTATATGTACAATGCACTCTCTTAAAATAGATACACATGATTCCTTAATTCTTTAAGACCAATAAAATACTACACAGTGTACTTTAACAGGTGCATGTATATACAATTATATCTCGGGATACCATTGTTTTCATTCCACTCTCAATCTCAGAAAACTTCCCAAAACCCATACATCTAGACCATGAAAGCATTAAAACATGATGGAAATTTTAAGGAAGGTTTACGGAGGAGGCGAAGATAGCATTGCACCCCAAAGAGCAAAACTTCCATAAAATATCCTGTTTTTAATAATTCTGCTGTTTGCTTGGAGTAATTCTGCCTTTAATAAAGCTCTCTTAGCCTCCTACCAGCTTGTCTCCAACACATCTCTACAAATTTCCTCTGCCAGTGATATCTTACAGCCAGGAAAAAAAAATTTGCAATGCTTTCTGAAGGTAGGTTACAAAACATTAGAGACAAAATGTGATGAAAAACCCTGGTGAGGCCAAGCTTTGTCAAAGAAGGTTGTTAAATTTCACGAAGTGTTTTTGTGTAGTTTGATCATTTAAAACATGATGTTCTCTTTAAATACCACATTAAAAGAGGGATATCAATGAAGAAGCACGTCTGAGACCATGATGATGATGAGGCACTTGGATTAAACATTGGAATTAGGACTTTCTTTTGAATGTAGACATGTTTTTACTGTAAATTCTCTCAGATAAATTATGTTTTTTACCACTTTTATAGCAAAGTTTCATTAGCAGTCTTTAAAGTAACTGATAGAAAATAATGTCATGCTGTGAATGTACTTGCTTAGCCTTTAATTTATGCCTATTCTCCAAAAATGTGTTAGGTAACAAGCTAAAAATAGGTGGATTTTTGGATTCCTTAAAGTCTTCTAAATGAAGAAAATAGAAAATGTATTCTGGAAACAACTGTAGTGATATCTGTTGTTTGGCCCTCTCTTATCTATTTTCCTCCCTTTTTGGAAGGGAAGGAATGTCTCCACCATTCTCATCTTTGTGGTTTGGATTAAACTGACTTCACATGCCCTAGAGGTGAGTCATGATTAGGAGAGTACCATCCCTTCATAATGACCACCACAATGACCAAAGCTGGTACAATCACAGCGATTCTTAAGGTCATTTGTCTGAGAGTGCTGAAACACAGGTATCCTGTTTTATAATTGAGGATTCATGTAACTGAGCTACTGAAAGTCAATTTAGGGTCATGAGTTGGAGAAGTCTTCCCAAAATGGAGTCAATACCCACTTAGTGACCATTAAAAATAGAAAGAAAGAGATTAGGTCCTAAATTACATTGTATAAAATTCAAGATTAATTCTCACCTGAAGCAACATGTACCACTGGAGTTTTCAATCAGGTAAACCAATAAATTCCCTTTTTTAAAGCCAGTCTCAGTTGGGTTTTCTGTTATTGCACCTGAAATCTTCTTGGCTAACAGAATCTGTGATATGCACCCTAAAGTTACATTAACTTTCTCATCAGCTGTCATGATGTTTATGAACTCTGTTTCTATGGAAATTGTTTTTTTCTTTATTAAAAGTAAGTACTCTGGGACGCTTATGTATACTGTCATCACATGGTTTCCTTAAAGCATTTCCTATTCCCAGTTTAACACTGAAAAAGTCATTTAATAAAACCAAAATCTTTTCTGAAACTAAAAGTCACAATATTGCATGTTTAATATTAAATTCCATATCATAATTATGATGTTCTATTTAAGGCTAGAAAATGATCAAAAAGCAAATCACACTCAACATGTCTCAAGCAACAGCAACAAGCTTTTATTTTTTAAAGTAATTCACATTAAACTATCTTCCACCCAACTTCTAAGCTAATTAGGTAATAGGCAAAAGATGTAGATGGTACACAGAGTACTACCTCTACTGCTGATAAAACTGAAATTGGAGAATTAGCTTGTATCTATGTAAAAGTGGGCTTCCTAATACCAAGCCTCACAATCATACAAACACTCCTATCCAGGTACAGATAACACTGGTCTAAGATTTTATTTTGTAGCCTGCTCCTGCAAAACTTAAAGCAGGGAAAGGAGAGAAAGCATGCTCTCTGTGAGCAGATTGTTCCCAAGAGGAAGAGGAAAGAAAAAGAAAGGGCTACTTATGCTCATTTCCTTGTCCAGAACTGTGCAGTAGAACAGGCAGTACAGGGAAGCCAGAAATAGTAGTCTTATGCAGCTCTCTTTAAGGAAGGAGGGTATCCTACCCAAACCCTAAAACAGTTAAGTCTAGAGAACTGGGTTAAAATGAAGCAGCTCTAGTGAACATAGGACTTGATGATACAATGTTTGCTTAAATTCTAAGTGGATGAGATAGTAGTAAGGAATTACAGCCTTATTGAGTTCATAGGGTTGAACGAGGACCAAAGGCAAAAGGGAATGTGGCAGACACACTTGATTTCTTTTCTTTCTCACACATAGAATCCTAATTAAAAATGTACCTAGTCTAAAAATTTATTTTCCAGGCTCTCTTGTGGCTGAGGGTGGTCACGTGACATAGTTCAGGCCAATGAGATTTGGGTAGAAGTTTACTAGGTACAGCTCCTACAAAAGCTATTTATTCCTAATGAAGAGATAGACCCAACCAGCATGTACCTTTCATACTTTACCATTCTTTCTTTTTGACTGGAATGTGATCCTGCTGCCTATAACTCAACAGCTCTCTTTTAACCATGAGTTTGAAAGCCACACACTGTAGGTAGTAGGACAGTAAAGCAACAAGAACATAGGTTTCTATTAACTTGCTTGAGCAGCTGTATCAACCTTGAGCTATATCCAAACTTGTTTTTACATGAGAAAAACATAATCTATTCCTTTTTTTAAGCACTGTGGTTATAAGATGCATAACCACATATGTATTGCTAGATACCAGTATACCCGAACATAATGCTAACTGAAGCCTGAGAAATACTTGTCTGTAGTGAGAATTCTAATCCACCTGGGGTCACCAGTAACCTGGCTGGTATTTCTGTAGAAAATAAACAAGTAAATAAGAGGATACCACAGGTGAAAAAGGTCTAAAAACAGAAAATACATGCAGGTTGCCAATGGGAGAGTGAATCAAATGAAAGAAGTAGGTGTGTATAGCACAGGTCATAGAATTCCTTATCCGGAGGTGCCCTGGAGCTAAGAACCTCCTAACTCTGAGTCAAGTGATGTCACACCGATAGCTTACAGTCAGCCATGTTGGGAATATTTACATCATGAAAATTTGTAAATACTACAAATCAGAGTTTCCTACCCCCTCTTTGGAGAGGGGACTGTCAAATATTTACTGCTCAGCTAAACTATAGCCTAGAGAAAGTGCAATGGTTAGCCAAATACTATCACTATTCATATGGCTACTTCAATCAGTGCCAAGAATACCTACTACAGAGCATGATATTTAGCAGGAGCTCAGTCACTGTTTGAGAAAGGAAGAGAATAAGGGAGGAAAAAAAGAATCCTTTCTCAGTCATTGATAACTATAGTTAATATTACTTTTCAATATAACTTTAAAAAGGAAAACAAACTCCTCAAGTTTTAATTTAATGCCACCTGCAAGTCTCTGCAATTCTTTGAATATGGCATTCCACCTCTCCAACCTACAGTCTTTTGAGTTGCATGTTGTGAAAGTTTAAGTGCATTTATGGAATGTTAGAGCTTAAAAAAAAAACCTTAGTAAGTATGATTTCCAAAGACCCAATGGTCAGTGTAATGACTGTAGGTAGGAGAAGAGGGTGTCAAACTGCATTTAAAGTTCTCCAGAGTCACACAGAGAAAACTAAAATCGTTACCACTAGATGGCAATAGATTATATAACTGAATCTACACTTTGAGGTATCCACAGTTAAAAAAAAACAAAAACTATCCTCCTTTTGTCATTATTCTACATTTTCATGTTATGCAAAATCCCTTTTACATTATTTCATTTATCAGTATTATTTACATCATAATTTTTTGCACGAAGACTTTGAAATAGCACAAAAAATAAAATACAGAAAACAACCAAATAGAAACAGAAAATTGGGATCAAAGTCCTAAGTGGCAGAAGAGATGAAACTTGAGTGAAGATTTTAAAAGTGCTCATGTGTCATACTAATCATTTTGGACTTCCATGTTGTAGACAAAGGAGGAGGTCATCAGAAGTGGACTCAGGCAATAGCCTTCTGGTTAAACCAAGGGACAGGAGCAAGTCTAGTAGTAGGAAAATCAACTGTAATATTCCAATGATACTAGTAAGAAATTATGAGGTTCTTAACTAAGGCAGTGGAAGGAAATGAAACAAAATGTGTTCAGGAGGTAAAATCTGTGTGAAGCCTTATGACAGATTAGATGTAGAAGGTAAGAAAAAAGAGAAAAATAATAGTTGACTATGATTTTTTTTTTCTTGAGAGACTAAAGAAATAAAATTTTGAATAGAGGAAAAAGAAAAAGGTTTATAGAAAAATATATGCTCTGTTATCCAATATTTCATAAATGACACCAAACAATAAGAACCTAACAGTGTTTCTCCATCACTAAACAAAAGAGAAGATATCCTGACTATCCAACATGAGCATCTTTGTCTACTTAGCAGATTATATTTCTGTAGTGGATATGAGTGCTTGAATACACTATGCCATAAATTAATGTGTGTGATGAAGAGCCTTATGAGCTGAATTATTATTTATTATTGTTATTGGTGGTGTTGTTATGGTGGTGGTGGCCATGGTGGTGGTTTAGCTAAACTGAGCACTGACTATGTACCAGGTAGTGTTTTGGACATTTCACATGTAACTACTCATTCATCTTTCAAAGTAATTTCATGAAGGAGTTATTGTTATCATAATCCCCATTTTTCCGATGTATAAACTGAATGCAAAGTTATTTACCTTGCCTAAAATTACACAGCTGGTAAATGACGGAAAAGAAATTTAAAACTACTAAGAGGTATCATTTACTTTCATCTGTCATTTAAACACTTTTCTTTTTTTCTCATGGGAAAAAGAAAGTTTTACCACTGTTCTTCACATGCTGTCAAGGATGTCTTTATTGTCATCCCAGGGGTTATCTATGCAATTTCCCCCTTCCAGATAGGAATAGATAGATAGATAGATAGATAGATAATTAGACAGATAGATCTACCAAGAGAAAAGGCTGCCCAAACATCTATCAGCTTGTAGCTGGCCTAGTTGCTATCAGTTAGACTCTGGTACACCCTTGATAAATGCAAACAATTTCCCAGAAAATCAACACCAAAGACTTTCTGTGACTATTATGAAACAAGGCAAAAACAATACCACCCCATCAATAAGTCTCAACAGAAAAGAAAGCACAGACACTGTGCAACCAAAATAACCAAACATTCCCCACCCCTAGATGCAAAAGTTAACTGTTGCTTTTTCTCTAGTAAAGACTCTAACAATCTTCTGTTCCTCCCATCTTCTAAATAAATATTAAGATACTCAAACTGCCCCTGCGTTCTAACTGATTCCAACTCAACACAGATTCACATTTCTTTTCCTCCGCCCACAAATCACCTAATACTAACCCAAATACTCTAACAAGGTTCCCCTAACACCATCTTGTTGAGATTTCCCACAATTTCTCAAGGGACATAGCCTCCCTTTCTAGAGCAAATGATAAAACCCAATTTTGTTTGACTAGAGATGTGCTTCTGGTTGTTTTTGGCCAGAGGACATCAATACTAGCTCTTCAGGCCCCAAGTATTATGCTCTTAAACACTATGCTATGTGTGAACACACCTCAAACATGAGAGGTACATGACATCAGGGAAACTGCCCATTTTAAAGCCAACTAAACAACTGAGAAAAAACTAACAAATGTTGATAAAAAAAGAAAAGCTAAAAAATAATCAATTTGCTTTTTTAAAAAATCTAAGCACTTACAGTTAAATGCTTAACCTATATGCCTAATAATAACACGGGATTATTATATAACTAATATGCATTTTTGTCCTATTCCTCAATAGAACTGTACTGCATTCGTAGCTGCTTACAAGAATAAAAATCTGATCATCACTTTAACAAAAATAATAGGCAGAATAACTGTTATATGTAGCTCTGTGATTAGCAGTTCTGTGACCTCAATTTTCTGACCTATTAATGGGAATAAGAAGTACTATGCATGGTGA
This sequence comes from Lyroderma lyra, assembly GCA_004026885.1. Classification (NCBI taxonomy): domain Eukaryota; kingdom Metazoa; phylum Chordata; class Mammalia; order Chiroptera; family Megadermatidae; genus Lyroderma; species Lyroderma lyra. The sequence continues at coordinate 439,289 of PVJL010000222.1, read as the reverse complement.
TTTACTATACTACCCGATTTACCTCTCACAGACAACTCTATGAAGAAGGTTCTATTATAATTCCCCTCACACAAACAAGGAAAGTAAACCTTAAGAGGGCTTAAGTAAAAGAAAAACAATTAGTGAGTGACAGAGCCTGAATTTGAGCCCAGTTTATTTTACTCCAGAACTGATACTCTTCAAACACTCCATACTTTTATGTGTACATTTCAGTGAGCTGTCTCAGCTTGCCAGGGAATAAATATGAAAATGTTATTTTTCTCCAATCGGTACATTCAACCATGTGTTCTGTTGAATCTTCCCATTCTATGGCATCCAGCACAGCTCAAGTATAGCCACCTTTGATGATGTTGACTTAATCTATAGGAAATTCATTGTGGTAGATATCACCAGAGTTCTGTGATATCAAATTTTCCTCCCCTTCTGGACACACAAAAGACTACACTCCTCCTCCCTCTTCTAGTTGGGAGGGGTCTAGTGATTAATCCCATCGAATGAATTCATTTCTGGGCTGAGATGATAAAAAGCCCACACACAGTGCTCCAGTCTCTCCTCCTCTGCCCACGCTAGATTAGTGCAGCTGCAAGATGGCAGAGTTGATATTGCTGAGCCACCTGAGAGGCAACTGCTGTGGAGAGTAAGCCACCCTTACCCACAGTGCCGCACTCTAGCACACAATACAAAAGCAAGAAGTAAATTTTTTTGGTTCAAGCTTTGTATGTTAAGCATTGTGTTTATAAAGTTGCTTGTTACTACTTCATAACCTTGTCAATCATGAATAATACACTCACACATTCCTTCCCAACCCACACATGGAACTGCAGGCAGCTCTGTGCACACATCCCCTACTACCACTCTTTTTCCAAATCTCTTCCTCTGTGGAAATAGGCAGAAAGATAGATTAATAATAATTCTACTACCTAAACAGATGGCTAACAAGGGCACAGAATGCTATCATCCCCTTCCTGTCACAAACTCTAATCACTAAAAGTAACTCAAGGATTCCCTTCATTTGGTTTTTGATGGAGGGGGATAGTATATTCCTTCCCAAAGTGGTAGAAAAGTGAGGAGAAGACCCTTGTACTCTCCAGTAGGCTCCAGATTAATTACTCATTACTGCTCTCCTCCTCCTCTCTCCCCACCATCCTCTTATATTATGGAAAGTGAAAATTCCACTGAGGGTAATGGCTGAAAGTAGCTGCCAGTTTTACCTCCTTTTAGGAAACCCCAAGAAAAGGGTTGGGTCCTAATTATTGGCAGGACCTCTGTTTAATGATGGTGTACTTAATGCTTTTCTATTCCATTAGGCCTCAGTCTCTAATTCCCAAACAATAGGAAAAGACCTACTCCACATCCAATTAAGGTTATAGTCTCATGTTATCCCAAGCTATCATTGACAGTACTTATTTAAGCTTACTAGATACTGAAATTTTCTTCAAACCACAATTACCTATTTCAACTGTGTTTCAAAGAACTACTCAGATTAAACCCTTGTTTTTAACAGGGTTTATAAATGACAGAAAATAGCCCTTTAGAGGGCTGCTGCTTGTCTTTCTTGTAAAATGCAAGATTCAGACTAGAAAATGAAGATCCCTTTAATTCTACCCTATTATGATCCTATAATACTGTATTCCATATTGCTGGAAATTATGATCCCATAATACTATATACATTGTTGTGGAATTTTTACTACACTATCCTGCTAGGAAAAATAAACCACAATAGCTTTAGGTAACTAGGTTCTGAGTTAAAGTGAGTCCAGCTATTCTCTGTGCTAAGGTTCTCTTTAATTTAATTCTCCTAATTTACAGGATAATCCAATGCTTTTCTGTATACTCACATTAAAAAAAATAGAAAGTTCACATTTTTAATATTTAAAATTTAAGGAGCATTATCTTTTATGATTGAATAGAAGTACATAGGATCCAATGGCTACTACCAAAATGAATATCAAATTTTATAAATATATAACACAAGCTTTAATAAATTGGTTAATTCAGATTAACTAATAATTGATAAATATAATAAAGTCATCAGCAATTTTCACTTGGTCAAAGGTTTTTAAACTTCCTACTATGGGATACAGGTTTGGCTATTTTACATCCAATATTCTCCTGGCTGTGTTAAAACAGTCTTGGAGTTTTTTGGTTTTCTGTAAACTAACCATAAATTTGTATATATACAAATATAAAAAGAGTTATTAAATTATTTGGATTTTTCTAATGTACTCTCCCAGAATTTTTAATTATTTATTCATAATATTTTATATAAAAAAATATATATAATGTAAAAGTGTTACTTATCTTCCTAATATAAATCTATGCCAAAAGGACTTAAATAGAACAAATGATTGAATATAATATACAATTTTTTTATTCTTTAAAAAAAAGAGATTATGTTTATCCCCTCCTAATAAATCATCGTATTTTTTCCCTTATCCATTTTCATGCATTGGCTAGATTTCTTGATACCTGAATAAAATACTATAAATTAGTAGATTTTGTGATAGTAACAGATCCTAAACCATTCAACAGACCCTGTATTTTTGTGTGTGTGCTCTTTTTAAAATTAAATTTATTGGGGTGACATTGGTTAGTAAAATTACATAGGTTTTAAGTTTACAGTTCTTCATTGATTGTGTGTTGCATTGTGTCTCACCACTCAGAGTCATTTCTCCTGTGGCTATTCTAGGTCTTTTATGGTTAGATATAAGTTTTAGGATTATATGTTCTATTTCTGCAAAGGATGTCATTGATATTTTGATGGGAATTGCATTGAATCTATAAATTGCTTTAAGTAGTATGAACATACTACTGTGTATAAGAATGCAACTGATTTCTAAATATTAATTTTGTATCCTATTACTTTACTAAATTCATATATCAGTTCCAATAATTTGGGGGTTGAATCCTTAGGGTTCTCTATATATAGCATCAAGTCATCTGCAAATAATGATAGTTTTACTTCTTCTTTTCCTATATGGATGTCTTTTGTTTTTCATGTCTGATTGCTATGGCTAAGACTTCCAATACTATATTGAAAAACAGTGGTGACAGTGCGCATCCTTGTCTTGTTCCTGATCTTAAGGGTCATGCTTTTAGTTTTTCCCCATTGAGTATGATGTTAGCTATTGGGGCTATGTTCAGTCAGTCCTCCTATGTTTCCCAAGGATGACTGCTTCCCTTCTATCTGCAACCTTGATGTGATCTAGGAGGCTGCAGATGCAGTGTCCACCTAATGTGCCATCTACTTCCTCCTTCCTGTATTTTTTCTTAATGCAAACTATCAACAGGCTTTGAAATTTTCAGTTGTAATTTTTCTGGTAAAATAGTAGTGCCCAATAATTTATATATTCCTTTTTACTCTCTCTTTTCCCCTTCATACATATCCTAATTTCCTACTAGCCACAAAGCATTGTGCTAGACAGCTACAAGTGACTGGGATTAGAATTGTTAATAAAATAGCATTCACTGTGTCTCTTAATTTTCTGAGGACATACATAAAAGGCTACACAGGACTAGCCAGGACAATGTCTGTTGCCTGTTAGAAATAATGTGTTAACATTTTGAAGCTGATCTCTAAAAACTAATCTAATAATCAGTTAAAACTGCATTTGACTGCAAGTCACAGAATATCCATTAAACAGCATTTTTAACAGGAGAAGTTTTATTTGACTTACACAAGAAGTCAGTCCAGGTCTGGTATATCACTAAACAATGCTGACAAAGCACAGACTCTCTGTAACGTATTGCTCTACAATCCTGGACTTCAAATACTGCAGCTCAGGCATTTCCTACATGTGCCAGGAAGAAAAAAGGGAGAAACCAGAGGGGTTGCACTAGTAGACCATGTTCTCTTTGTCCAGAATTGAGTGACAAGCCTGCCTGAAGTTACAATGAAAAGATGAGCTTTTCACCTCACAGACACTGTAGTAGAAAAGAATCTATAGTAGAGAATAGAGTGACAAGAGTTGTAGTGAATACTTACTGAGATCACAGAGAGTATTTATACATTGTGTGATCTGTGGATTATAGTTTTGTTTTTCCAATTAAATGTAAACCTAAAAATAGTAAATTGAATAGAGTATAATAATAATAATTTTATAGTAAAATAAAAAATAGTAAATACTCAGACATTTAGGTGGGAAATAGAATCATCAAATTGAGGATCAAATACTGTGAGATGAAACTAAAGGCCAGAATACACATATATCTTAAAATAAACCAGTATATCCCATAGCAAAACTTAAGCTTCATGGCTATAAGTAAATAAATAAATAAAGCTAGTAAGTGAAGATCTTTAAGATAATTATTACATTAAAAATTAAATGTTGAGGAAACAATTTTATCATAATACATACAAATAAAGAGTTGTACATATAAGAGTAATAACAAACATGAAAAGAAGTGAGCATGACTATATACAATTGATTGAAAACGTATTTCAATAAATCAGAATGGTCTATCCTAATCATTTGAAAATAAGAAACTGGTTCAAAACTGATTTTGAGGCACACACAATGTCCTCAGAATCTTCATTAAATGAAGCATTATTTGTAAGTCTATATTTCTATATTAGTAAATAATTGCTTACTTATTTCTTATCTATTAACTTTGGGAACGAAATCAATATTCATAAATTCCCCTAAGTAAAATCTTATACAAAAGTATAAAATACTTGATTAGCTAGTATCAAACTTCTAGAAGAGAATCTGCAGATTTGGAGAGGAAAAAAAGTTTAGTGTAATCGTATTGAAAGCCTTCATCTATTATATGAGTATCTAAAGAGGAAAAAACTGAGCTTAAACTGCTTTGGAAAGCTTTCTAAAGAGAACTGAGTTATCTATGTAACCAACTTTAGGATGGTAAATCAAACAAACTATTAATGGAAATATTTAATTAATGTTTAGTGAGACTAGCATTAGACATATGTCATTTATCTTAAGTAGAATCAGTATTTTGGTTACATAAGAATGAATGCTTTTAGACATATCCTAATAAATTGTAATGGGTTTTCAACTTCTTTTCTTGTGCCCTCTTTTATCTCTTCTTTTCAAACCGTCATGTCGCCTCATTCCTAACAAATTAATCAGGTACAACTAAAAATTATTCTGAAGCAGACACAACAACTTCTGAATAAAAAGTGTTTTGGAATGCCCTTCCAATGCAAAGTCACAAATAAAATACAATTTTGTATTACTGTGTGCCATATTAGTAAGTTAAAACCTGTATGTAAAAATGCTTTGTAAACTGTAACATTTATATATTGCTAATGCAATATTACCTGTGATCTTTCTTTCAAAATGCAAGTAAAGACAAACATTTTTCTGTGTATTTAATTCATTGATAATTAAACTGTTAAAATTAGTTCCAATTTCCTACACAGGTCTATTGCTATTACATCAATACTATGTATATTCTGTTTGTCACTTGCTATGTTTCTTAGTTCCACTGGTGCTGATTCTCCTTAAGCAAACCATCTGACAGTATCCAGTCTTGCTGAAACTTGCAACCACAGCCTTACTATCAAAGTAGCCTCTTCACTCTCTAAGACAATCTTTTGGGGAGAAAAAAATCATTAGTAACTCGTCTATCTTAGAAACTGCAGTGGAAGGCTGCTATAAATCTGCCTGAATATCACTTGCAGCATCTATACAGGAGGGATAGGGAGCTACAATCCAGATATCTCTGGTCTTTTCTTGGCTCTTTGTGGTGCTGAATCATGAAATAATTAATGATTTTCCTAAAAATGTAACTACATTTTCATCTTTTATTTGTTCTTACAGCATAAGCAATAATACATGCAGAAATGAAATCATAACATACATTAAGTCCCATTTTGGACATCTGTACATATTTCTTTGGTTTTACTTGTTTAAAATCAAAACTATGTCATCCTATTAATCTTTACCGTTTGGATTGCATGTGTGTGTATACATGCATATACACATGTACATACACAACTAGTCTGCTGTTAACAATTGTAAGATTATTAAAATCAAATATTTTCTAAACATAAAAAAGAAGAAAATACATTCAACTTCAAATATTTGAAAGTTCATGTTCTAACTATGTAGAATATAACTTTTTTACTCACATTATTTTTCTTAGATTATTTATTCTACTCTTATTTCAAGAAATCATTCCCATAATGTGATCATATTCTTTCATATATTTATGCACATTAGAAATATTTTTGAATTATCAAAATTATAGAACAACTTATAGATAACTAGCAAAATATATAATAAAAATAACCTGTAATTGTTACTTAAAATATATTACACATACCAAGAAATAATTCACAACTATTTTAAAATCAATTTCCCTGGCTCTAAAAAATATCAATAAGAAAACTGTCATATTTGACTGTTACTACACACTTTTTATTTCCCCGTTGATCTACCATATTACTTCATAAAGAAGAAAACTTTAAATGAATATTAAAAGACTTGATCTCTAAGCACCTTCCCTTCATATCTGCATGTAAAATTTCACATCAGATGTGAAAGTAAATAATTTATAATGTAAAATTAGAAAGCATATGACACTTGAAAAATTAATTGTCCAAAACTCTGACAAAGCAAACAAATAATTAGGATGCTCTTTAACATTTATCTAAAAGTTATCAAAGCTTACCCCACTCAAAGACATCATAGATTTCATATAGAAAATTATATAATTAATACACTTACACTCAAGAATTAGCCATCTTATCCAGAAGTAGATAAAGGATAAGAAAAAACATAGGATTCTAAATATACTTTCAGATAAGAAGATCATGTGCAACAGAGAAGATCCAGTACATGTCAATCATTCACATTAAAAATATATGACTTACCTACTAAACCCCAAGCCTACTTTCTTAGCTCTGCTCCCTTAGAGTTGTTAACAGGAAACATAAGTGTAAGGGAAAAATAGAAAGTCATAGACATGCAGAAAGAATAAGTGCCTACAAAAGATAAAAAGATCAAGACTAGGGTACCTCCAGTTTCTTCACCCTCAACCAAAAACCAGAGCATTTGGTCTTTGGCATTCATTGGAAAACTAAACAGGCACGAGAGAGCTACACTGGAAGATGATCCTTCCTCCAAGATAGCGTATTTAGCAGCCTCTGTAACAGGACTCCAAATGGCACACGCACTAGAGGAAATCTACTGAGCTGTCATTGACTTTAGGACCCCAGGTATGATGGAATGAGAAAACTGTTTGACAATTTATTACAAACACCAAGTATATATTACACTTTAAAATTAAATATCCATTTCATAAAAATGTTTTCTTAAAATGGATAGTATTTTACTGTTTTGCCCTACAAATAGAAGTTACAAATGCAAATCTTAGAAATTTTTCCATTTGTGTAATATGTAATCATATGTGATTGAATAACTACATTTAAATAGTAAGCATTACATCAGTAATGTTATCTTCAAGGATAAAGAAAAATTTCTGGAAAACTGGCTGTAAAATGATATTTGTATCTTAGTAGATAAGATATTGGCAAATTTCCCAATATTAAATGATTGCTATTAAATATTAAATCCTTGCAGTATGGAATCCACTCAATTATTGTCTTTTTCTACATTCATCCTCTTTAGCAAAGTTCTATGTAAACACATATATTTAGATTATTTATTCAAGCTTTTTTTCTCACTAACTACTCTATAAAATATATTGATCTTTCTTCTCTAGACAAAACAGCTAATTCTTATCATACGCTAAAACACGGAAATCTACAGACAGTTCCTAAATTTCTTTATTCCAAGAAGACATAATTTTGTCTCCTTATGGTAGACACGATTAGTGTCTTTACCAGGCAAATAATCTCCCCCAGTTGCTGTGAGTATTGACTGCTATAATGGCATGCACTCCCCGCTCAGGGCCCCTTCAGCGAACTGCTCTCCTCAACTAACAGGATTTTAACACTCTGCAAGAGCCACAGCTGATGGTATTAATATGCAACTAGATAGCTCCTAAAAGTTTAAAAAGTGGTAGCCTACATTAAATTAAGTACAGATGCTATTCTGCCCTGGAAGATTGTGGTGGGAGGGATTAAAAGACTTAAGTGAAGTATGTGTGTTAGAATAGTTCTGCTATATAAAATGAAAACATACTTACTGACTATGATCCTCAGAGAACTCAGGGGACATTCCATTTACCAAGCTGGTACAAATACACTGATGAGAGGCACGTGAGCACAGCTGAGAAGCTAGTGGTGGCTATCCTCTGTAGGGCCAGCTAAGGGCAGAAAAGGCTATTGGAAAACTGGGTTCCATAGGATCAGTGGAGATGACAAAAGAGGGGAATATCTAAACTCTGTGAGGGTAGTATCCAGTTAAAGTACCATCAGGACCCCACACTTTCAAGGACTCCCCACTTTCAATAAGAGTGGAGGCACATAGTGTTGATAATAAATGGGAGTCCTGGCCCATGTCTATCTCACAGTGGACCCACCTAGGGATTATTTTCCTGATTGCCAAGTGTGTAATCAGAATGGACATACTTAGCAACTGGCAGAACCATAACACTGGGTTTTAACCTAGAGAGTAACTTTCACCCCACCACAACCAAGACAGAAAATAAAAATCAATTTACATTCTGAAAAAAATGTCAGTGATTAATCCCACCCTCAGATCCCCTATAATATTCCCATTTATTGGCCAGTCTGGCCTTTGCATATCCGAATGGACTGTGGAAAATGATGGTATACTACTATAGGTAAAACCTAGTAGTACCCCCAGCTGCAACTGCTCTACCAAAAGTGGCATCTTTACTGGAGTTGAGGAACCCAGTCTTAAATACATGATATGTTGTTATTCATTTGGTGAAAGAATTCTTTCACCATCAGAAAGGAGGATTAGAAGCAATTCACACTCATATAGGCCAAACTATATATATTCACAGACATTCTTCAAGAATATGTTAATTCTCCTGCTCTCTGACATAATATAGTCAGAGGGAACCTTGCTATCTAAATAAAATATCACTTTGATCCACTATATTGATGACAGCATGTTAACTGGATTGAACAACCACCTGTGAATAAGGCACAAGCTCTCTACAAGGTAAAGTGAGAGAAAAACCTCAAAAAATTTAAGATTTTAGGATTTAAGTGATATGGAACCAACCAGAACATCTCCAACAAAAAGGAATGTTAGTTGTACTTTGTACCTCCAAACATTAAGAAAAATGTCTAAAATTCGTTAGGACTCTTTGGATTTTGAATGTAACATATTCAGTACTTGAGAATACTATTCTGACTCATTTTGGCAGAGAAAAAATGGTTGCTTCTTTTATGTAAAGTCCAGAGAAAGAATAAAGAGAGAGAGAAAGAGACAGATAGACAGACAGACAGACAGACCAACCTGTAAAGGTTCCAGGTGCTATACAATTTCACAGAACCCATGGTACTAGAGATATCGATAGTAGAAAAGGAAACCATGTTGAGGCTTTGGAAAGCCCCAAGAGAACTGCAACAGAAATCCACAGGATTGAGCCATAAGGTCATGCTATCAAAGCAGAGAGCCATTCAAGTAACTGATTCTGTCATGCTCCCAGGTCCTGGCAGAGACAAATCATCTGACCTTGGGACATCAAGTGAAGATGCATCCAGAGAAACCATCATGGGACCACCAGATCATAAGATTAGACAGGCTCAGCAGCGTTCTATAATAAAACAAAAGCAGTTCATCTGGGATTGGGGTTGAGCAGGTCCAGCAGGCAGAAGGACGATGCCCAAACTGGTGGCCCAGGCTATCAAGTCACTTAACACTATTGCGTCAATGTCTCCTCTGCAGTTCATATCCACTTACAAATCAGCTGAAGAACAAAGAAAAAGGCTGAGCTTAAATAATGAATGGGCAAGCTCAGTATTGAGAGTGTAACCTAAAAATGCAGTGCTGATGGTCCTCAGCTCCCTTCAAGATTGGCCCTGAAAAGTAGTGATGAGAAGAAATCCTCTCAGTAGGTAGAGATTCATGGAATATGTCTCATTATCTGCTTTGTGTGAAGAGAAAAAAAACATATATGGACTCACGGATAGTGGTGAATAACTTAGCTGATTGATTAAGGGCCAAAGAAAAAAAAGCAAGATTTGAGTATCAGGGACAAGGAGTTCCAATAAAGAGGCATGTGAATGGACCTATCAAGAGTGAGTCGAAGGTATGTAGAACTAGGTATTGCACATTTTGTATACCAGAGAACATCTACTACAAAAGAGGCATTAAATAACCAAGCAGACCAATAGCTTTACCATAATATGTCAGGAGGCCTGTCTTCCCTAACCACACCCACACACATAAGTGAAATACAGCCATGGTAGCAGATGTGTAAGCTGTGCACGTGCCAAACAGTATATCCTACTTTCACCATGACTGATAAAGCTACTGCTCTGATGAATGTCTGACTTTCAACCAAATTCTCCCCAATATTATTCCATTTTTTCAATGTTCAAATTGAACATTTGATAATAAGTTGGATACACCAAACACCTTCTACCCTGTGAGGGCCAGTAATCCATTCAAACAGGCATAGGTAGGTATTCAGGTATTGGTTTGCCCTTCTTGCCCAAAGTGCCTCAGCAAGTATCACTATATGCATGCTCATAGAGTGCTTGTTTTACCTACATGGAACACCACACAACAAGCTTCAGATCAAGCAGAGAACATGTCTCCTCTGCAGTGGTAATTCAGTGAGGATATCAATCATGGGATCCACTGATCCTACCACATACTGTGTCATCCATAACCATTCAGCCTTACAGAGCAGCAGAATGTCATGTTAAACATGCAGCTGAGACTCCAACTTGTAATGGACACCCTGCAAGGAAGAAATACTATCTTTTAGGATACAGTATACTCCTTAAATCACTGGCTATCATATGTTGCTGTGCTCCCAATAGGTAGAATACACAGGCCAGGAACCAAGGGGCATAAGTAAGAGCTGCCCACTAGCCATTACTGCTATTCACTTGGGAAATTTGTACCATACTGCTGCTCTATGGGTCTAGAGATATTGGTTCCCAAAGCAGGAAATGCTTCACCAGGGACACATAACTAAGCTATAGCTAATGTCTGGTCACTTTGTGCTTCTTGTGCCAGAAAAAAATAACCATACTGGCAGGGGCAATTAACCCTCAAAATGGGGGCAAGAGCATACATCTGACGCTCAGGTTATCCACTGGAGTGTCCCTTATATGCAAGTCATGTTGCGACTATAAATGGAAAACCATCATAAGGTCATGATGACAATGACTAAGATTCTACAGGGATGAGGGTCAGAGTCTACCAGGCAAGTCACTTATACTAATAGAAGTGGGGGGTGGGGAGTAGAGAGGATTTGATAAGCATTAATTATGGGTCAACTACAGTAGTAAGGGACAAAGTCTTCCTCATTAAAGTTTTTACGGAAACTGTGAACACAGAATTCTGGAGGATTTGTTCCATAATAAAGTATGAGGGGTAACTGGTCAAGAAATTTGTGAAATGGGGGTTATCAGAGAGGTAGGTGGACCAGTGCATACAGTTTGATTGTGTGACTTATTATTAGTATATATGTCAAATTTCAGCCTACTTGCATTTGTGTTTTTTCATATATCACTGAAGAAGCATATCAAACATGAAGAAAACCCCAAGTATGGATAAAATTGAATTTTGTGCCATCATTACATTCCTCACAAAACAAAGGACACCCCAAACCATTTTGGAAGAGATGTTAGGAGTTCACAGGGACTGTTGCCCTGGGAAATCCATGATTTCCAAGTGGCATAGCCCTTTCAAGTAAGGCAGAAAGTCCATTGAAGACGACCTCTGTCTGGGATGCTCTGTTGAGGGCACTTCCTCAGATGTTGTCAAAAAAGTTGAAAACTTGTAGTGGAAGATGGCAGATTGAATAAAAAGCAGCCTGGAGAAATGGTTGGAGTATCACTTACAACCATTTTGAATATTCTTCATCAACATCTAAGGATGTCAAAAGTCAGTGCAAGATGGGCACCGAGAATGTTCACACTGCTTCAAAAACAACAGCATGTCGAGTGTTCACAACAGTGTTTGGACCTCAGTAGAGACAACAAAGATGAAATTTTAAATTGGATTGTCACTGTAGATGAAATTTAGGTCCATCATTATGAGCTGAGTCAAAGCAGGAGTCCATGTGGTGGCAGGAAAAGGGTATGCCACCCCCTAAGAAGTTCAAGGTGACACAATCCCCTGGAAACATATGGTACTATATTTTGAGATATGGAGGGTATCTTGCTGATCAATTACAAGGATAAGGTTGTCACATAATTGGAGAGTACTATTCCAGTCTACTGAAACATTTAAAAGAAACTGTGAAGAATAAAAGAAGAGGAAAATGGTCCAAAGGGGTGCTGCTTTTTCACAACATTACTGTGCACAACAGCAATATTGTGTTGGCTATTCTTCATGACTGTGGCTTCCAAATGCTAAACTGTCCTCCCTACATTCCAGACCTGGATCTGTCTGATTATAATATGTTCCCAGTTATGAAAAAACAGCTTCGAGGAAAGAAATTTCCAGACAATGAAGAGCTTAAAACTGCAATTCGAAGGCAAAAACAAAACATATTTTTTTCCAGGGTATAAATAAACTTATTGAAAGATCTGAAAAGTGAATTAGGGTTAAGGGTGAATATATTGAAAAGGAAAAACAATAAATAGGATTTTTTTAACCATTCTTCCCCTTGATTCCAAGAATTTCTTGACCACCCCTTGTAAACGCGTCAGAAGCAATTGGCTCCAAATGATGCAAAGGATACACTAAAGTACAGAGTGTTAACAGTCTGCCCAAATCCACTTCTTCTGGCGCAGTGCAACCATCTTCTCGTTGCTGTAGGCGTTAGCTGGTAATTGCTCAGAGCTACCCCTGTTTGCCAAAGATAAGCTCTCAAGTGATGACAGCCATCTCACCCAGGAGGTTACCCTATCTCAGGGACAGCTCCTAACCAATGAGTGACTGAGAAAGTACATAGATAGGGGGAACAACTCTGAGCAATGATTCATGCTCAAGGGTCTCCCACCCTCATGGTTAGATATAATCTGAGGTCACATCCTTAACTAACTCTTCCCTGTCCTGCTTCACTCATTCCCTTACAGTTTTTTCCTGAAGAGCACTAACTCAATAAGCATATACCCCTAAATTCGTATCAGGCTCTGTTTCTAAGCAACTTGCACTAAGATAATCCTCTTTTTCTAACTTTTAACATAGATTCTAATAAATTGGACTTTTCAAGTGCAAGGCAGCAAGAAGAAAGTAGACTTCAAAACTAGCATGAATTAAATATCAAGATTCTGACTTCCAGAAGTGTGAGAAAAATATAGTGCAAGCCACCCAGAGTGTGATACTTTGCTATGGCAGCCCTAAAAAACTAATACGAATGAGTAAATACTTTTAAAGTATTTTTAAAACATATAAAAATCAATGAAATTAAAAATAGAATAGTATGAAAGCAACCAATGCCAATTATGAAAGCAATTTCATGTGTTCACTGTGAAAATGTAATTAGCTTAACTTTTTAGGGAAGCAATTTGAAAATAATAGTAGTCTTCCAATAGCTTTTGACCTAGTAATTGAATTTGAAAAAATCTTTCAAGTAAAATCCTGAATAAGAAAAAATAGTGTAATTAATGTAATAATAGTATTATTATTTAATTAATGTTTATCATTTGCCAAGCCTTGTTCTCAATGCTTTACATACTTTAGCTCATAAAATTTTCATAAAATTCATTGTCGCGTTATTTATTTTTTGGTTATAGTTAAAATTATAAAACCCAATGCATTTGCTCTTAACTAGTTTGGTTTATTACCTTCAAATCTTTTTCCTATGCTTTCTTTTCTTACTTGGAAAACAAAAATGAAAACTACATCTCTATTTTTTGTTTTTTTCACTTGACCTGGTGAAAGAAATAAAAAAGCATTCTATTATCAAATCACTGAAAATATAATAAAATTCAATACACAGGATATTGCTTTATGTTTAAAATTTTTATGAACTCACATAAAATGAAGTTAAGCTTTATTTCATTGAATACGTTAATCTCATATATTTTGGGACTTTGTTTTTATTTATTTTCACTCCAATTATAGCTGCACTAGAAGTAATTTTAGTATCAGATAAATATAAGACATAAAGCTATTTCTTAATGCTAATCCTCAAATGTCTACAGATGTATAATCAAGGATAACCACAAATAGGATTCAAACACATTTAGCGAAAGCAGTTTGAGAATTTTAAACAGACGCTAAAAGGGTTCTGAAACATCCAAACCATATGTAAGATTTGCTGGGGAAGATGTCTGGCTGATTGGGTTAACAAGGCTCACCTGCCTTTATGCAGCTAGCGGCAGTGAGATAAGCACTATCAGGCTGTGAGGATTGAAAATCTTACTCTGATTCATTTGCTCACATCTTAACCAACCACTATGTTTCCTATGTTGCTGATAAAGGGGATTTACACCAAGAGAGAAAACTGTCAAGTCTAGTTTTCTCAGTGTTTAACAATAAACATACAAATGAAAGAGAGCATTCATAAAGTAATATCCTGTATGAGCGAAAAAAAAAGTAAGGAAATTTATTCTTCAGTGCTAGTAAGAAAAAAGGCAACAATTTCAGATGTGGAAACAAGTTTTAGAGATTTAGCATTTATTGTTTCTGGAGATAAAAATCAAGAAGAGATAGAGGTGTGTGTGTAAGAGAAGGGGCAATTGTGAGAAGTAATTGAAAATAAATAAATTTAAAAATTCCCAAGCAACAGCATTAAGAACCTAGGTGGGTCTAAATACCCTAATTTAATATCACTACAAACAATGCAGTTTTTCTCAGCAGTCTGGAGACTTGGGCCATGAAAATGCTGTGTTCTTTAGGGCCTTCTCTACACCTGCTACTCCTGCCTATTTTAAAGGTCTTCTTCTACCGATTTAAGGAAGTTTTATACCAAGAAAGGAAGGAAAAAAGAGAAAGAGCGAGAGACAGAGAAAGACAGAGGCAGAGAAAGAGAGACAGACACAGAGAGAGAGAGAAAGAGAAGGAAAGGAAAGTAAACAAAAAAGGAAAAGAAAGAAAGAAAGAGAGAATGAGAGAGAAAAAAGAGAGAAGGAAGGAAGGAGGGAGGAAAGGAAGGAAGGGAAAGAAAAAGAGAGGAAGAGGAAAAGAGAAGGAGTGGGTAGAGGAAGGGAAGAAAGGAAGAAAAACTTCTGGTCTTAGTGTATTCATTTAACATACATTTATTTTATTATTGATTTTGTCAAATAAACAAGTACACCTCCCAGTGGTAGCGATAGTTAAAATTGTCCAAATATTTTTAAATTAGTATTTTGCTCTTGAATCATTTCATTCCCATTTATGAGTTCACTGAATTTTCATTGCATAAAAAACTTATTGGAAAACACTTTGGTATTCTCTCTTAAAACTGAACATGTGAATGAAATATATCCACAAGAAAATCCTACATATGTACAATAGGAGGCGTATATAAGAACATTCATAGTAGCCTTTCCACAATAGCAAAACTGTAGAAATAATCCAAATGCCCATCAATGGGAGAAAGGATAAAAAAACAGCAATATAATCGTTCAGCAGTCAAAATATATAAACTAAAATTAAGTGGAATAAATAACAGTACTTTTTAAATAAAGATCAAATAACTAATGCTTTTCAGGCATATATATCCTATATGTAAAAAGTAAAGCAAAGAAATGATGACTGTGGGGTTCAATATAATAATTGCCACAAACTAAGGAGGTCAGGGATAGGCAATGAGCTAAAGAAATGGTTAGATGTAAATTATTGCTAAGATTTCAGCTCTTGTTTGGGCTGATAAGTATATTAGCACTTGTTAAACTATTATTGAATAATTAACAGGTTCCTGAGTAGCTAGTATAAGGTTTTTTTCCCTTCTTGCCAAAACAACTATAAGGGCTGTCCGGAAAAAATCCATCCATAAATGCCTTTATTTTTCATAGTACACAGGAGGATATTTTCTGGACAGCCCTCATATAAAACTGGGCAGAAGAGATTAATCATTTTAATGCACTGGACATAGTACAAGGTTGAGGATCTTAAAATACGAAATGCATATAAGATAAGATTCACACTGGCTTTCTGCCTGGAAACATTTTCACAACCATAGCCTCAGGAATAGAAACCCAGGCAGAGAGCATAGCACTTACTGAGCATAAGAAATAGTCAGCAACTAAAAACAGAGATTAGAATTCAGGCTTGCTAGTGCAGTAGGACTTGCGATGCTAGACTAAAGAGAAAGGAGCTAAGAGGATAAATTCCAGAAACAGAAATAGAGTTTTTACCCAGGTTCCTGTCCAAATCCTAAGATAGATGATAGATAGATAGCTAGATAGATGATAGATGATACACACACACACACACACACACACACACACACACACACACAAAGCTTTCTGCAAACTGGTAGAATGTACCAGCTAAGTCCTGAGAGATAAAGAGAAATTTCATAACTTACATAGTGTGTATTATGAAATTCTCTGATTAACCAGGCTTTGAGAGATATTTGTAAAATTCCCTAAGCATTCAGTTGAGATCCAAGAAAGGTCACACATTAAAAGTAAGAAACCATACCCTAGGAGTAAGGGCTGTACCCTGTGACAAAGGGAAAAAAAAGGAGTACTATTCAAACAAAGCCTAAAACCAAACTCTGATAAGATCAAGGTGATCATCCTTGATATAATTAGAAGACATGGCTTTTTAAAAGCATTTTTAGACAAAAACATAAATATACAATCTCTACAATGCATCCTTTATAATGTTCAGTATACAATGAAGTATTAAAAGACATGCAAAGAGGCAAGAAAATGACCCATAATCAAGAGAACAGAAAGTCAACAGAAATATTCTCACAGATGACCAGGATGTTGCAATTATCAGACAAGAACATCAAAATAACTGCAATAAATAATGTCAAAAAATTTAGTGGAGATATGGATACAGTAGGGAAACAGAGGGGGAATTTCATCAGTTAATGGAAGCTTGAAAAAAACTCATCTCAATCCTAGAACTGAAACATAAGAGAAGTATAGAATAGACTGCACATGTTTAACAGTAGAATGAAATAAAAACCCAAAGAGTCAATTCAAAACAGATGATTGGACAGACTGAGCATAGGAAGAGAAAAAAATTGAAGAAAAAAACAGAGCACATGAGATTGGTGGCAACATCAAATCGCTAAACATATTTGTAACTGGAGTCATAGAGAAAAAGGGGAAACAGATGGAGCAGAGGAAATATTTAAAGAGATAATGACCAACATTTTTAATATTGATCACTGACACCAAGCCATAAATACAAGGAGCTCACTGAACCACAATGAAAATAAATATAAACACCTACAAACTTCAAATTCAAACTGCTAAATAAAGATATGTTAAAAGCAACCAGAGAAAAAGAACACAATACCTATAGAAGAAAGACAACAAAAAATTATCGCTGACTTCTCTCCATAAACAATAGAGGCCAGAAGATAACTGAATGACCTATCTTAAGTACTGGGGGACAAAAGTTCACCTAAATTTATGTATTACCTGTAATTAAATATCCCTCCAAAAAATTAAGGCAAAAATAAATATGTTTTTAACCTAAGAAGGCTAAATAGTTCGAATCAATTAGTGGCAACTCTCCCCCAAAATATTTCATCTTTAGCCTATTCATTCTCATCACAAATATCATCAAATTTCCTTTAAAAATTCCTTGTGGAAATTATCTTTGAATTGGATGCCCATCTAACTAAAAGGTGAAGAATGAATATGATGACTTCTGTCTCTTCATTGTATCTGATTAGACATTTTCTCTTATAGTTATAGAAGTCATATCACTCTTGTGTTTTCTGTGATGAAATCCTGAGTACATAATTGCTCTTCTTTTACCATTAGCAGTATTGATTAGAATATAGATTAAGTAAAGTAGTAAATAAAAATATTTAAAAGTCATATATTCTCTATATATTCTGATCATACAACAATAATTTAATTAAAACATGAGGTTCCCAAACAGCCACTGGATAACAGCCTCTCCAGTGGGATTTAGGAAAGCACAACAAATCACACAGAATAAAGTCAGAATTATAAAAGAAGCTACAAATACAATTTTTGCTAGCATAGAATTTAGCAAACATAATTTAAAATATTAAATAACAGATTCTTCTTTCGATAATGACCAAGCAGCTCCCATCAAACTAACCCTCCCAAAAATAGTAAGTTCCGGACAAAATATAAACAAACAACAATTTGAAGGCCTTAGAAAGTAACAAATAAAAAGAAAGACACTGTGGTACAATTGACATTTGGAAGAAGAGAATGACACTAGGTGAGTTTCCCATTTTTATAACTTTTAGCCAAATCCAATCAATCCCTGGAGTCTAAATGTATGGTAGAAAACTCAGAGTCCTACAGAGGAAAAAGTCTAAGCAAACACACAAAGGTGGAAAGGTATTTTGGCATTGAGGTAATGCCAAAACGAAAACTACAGAAAAAAAAGAGAAAGTTTTGTGTATAATAAACACAAAAGGTACACCCAGAAGACTTCAAGTAGCTCAGATAAAATTAAAATAATTAAACTAAAATTTCAGCTATTGTACCTCAGAAGAAGCAAAGTCCATAGCTCAAGCTCAGTCAAGTTAACATCATGCTTTAAAATAATCATCATTCTTCAGAGTCTCTATCAGTATTATTAACTATGTCCAAATAAATTACAAATTACTTGATATATTAAGAAATAAAACATGATTCATTCTCAAGAGAAAAAACAATCAATGAAGACTGAATGAGAGAAAACCTGGGTATTAAAATTAGCAGAAAAGAATTTTAAAGCTACAATAATACCTATGCTAAAAGAAGTAAAGACAATATGCTCATAATGAGTGAAATGACAGAAAATCTCAACAGAGAAATAGTGACTATAAAAAATAGCCAAATGAAATCTTTAGAAAAATTAAAATACCTGAAATAAAAAAATTCACTAGATGAGCTTTCCATCTGATAGCAGATTATAAAAGAATTATAAACTTGAAAATTACTAGGTCTAAATAACAAAGAAAAATTAAAAAATATTATAAGAATTTTGGGATAATTTATAAAAGGTCTAAAGTACAAATATTTGGGGAATCAAGGAAAAGAGAGAGAAATGAGGATAGGAAAAACTGTTAGAACAACAAACAAAAAATTTATCAATTTAGGTAAAAGATAAATTTACAAACTTAAGAAACACAGAAAACCTAAAGAAGATAAATATAATCATATCAGTACATATCAGTAAAACTGCAAAAAATAAAAAATAAAAAAGATAAAGTGAAACTTTTTAAGGCAAGCTGAGAAAAAGAATACATTAAATTCAAAAATAACAATGATTTAAAGTGCCATTGACTTATCATCATAAACTTATTTCTCACCAGAAACTATGGAAATTTCTTCCAACTGCAAAAAGTTAAAAACAAAAAAAGACTGTCAACACAACATTCTATATCCACCAAAAATATTCAAAAAGAACAAAGACTACAGATTTTTAAAATAAAAGTAAATGAAAAAGTATCTTCACTTTAAGAAATGCTAAAAGAGAGATGCAACAAGATTGCAGTGTGAGTGGGACCTCCAAAAAACTCCTCTGGAGATTAATAAAACACCTATACCTCAACCAAGGGCCCTCCACACATCACACAATCACAGCTAAGAACCCCACTTGTGGCATTAAGATACCTACAGGTAGGTAGTGGGTTAAACAAAAGAGAAATAAAGGGAAGAGTGGAGACAGCTATGTAGGTCCCCGCTTGGAACTCTACTGCAGGGGGAAGGAGAAGGAAGAAAGTGGTGGGAAAGCACTCCGGGCCTCACTCCATCCATGGGACAGTGGAAAGGAAACCTACAGGTGGGGCATGAGATGCTGCACCCACCTCACTTTGGTCTCAGGAAGTGCAGACCAGTCCACAAAATGCAGTGGTCAGCCTTCTCTCTGGTTCCCAGAGGAGGGTTAGCAGCTGGGTGGTGAGGAGCCCTAGTACAAACACTCGGGCTAGGAAAGAGAAGGAGAGAGGGGACTTTGCACTTGTTTCTCATCCCACAACCAGGATGGTTTGAAAGACCAGCATACTGGACCGCTGATCCCAAAGCTCAGGGCAGAATTTGGGTTGTCTCTTCAGGGACAACCCAGAAGAGAAAGGTGAGCCCAAACTCCCTGCATGACCCCCGGAGTTACAGGAAGAAAACAAAGCTGCAAATGCCCCTCCCACACAGACCTCTGCTCATCCAGTATCTGAAGCTAACATAAAAGAAATTACAGCTGGGAGGGTCCAGAGAGGCTGCAAAAAATAAGAAACCAGGGAATTAAAGAGATGGAGACAGGTGACCCATCAGAAACCAAGCTCAAAGCAACAATTATAAAAATGCTTAAGGAACAGCATGATAATTTCAATAGAGAAATTGCAAGCATTTAAAGAAGACTTACAAACCTTTACAAAGGACCAGAGAGAGCTATTGACTACATTAACTGAAATGAAGAATGGTGTAAAAGTCACCAAACTAAGTAGAAATAGAAGTGCAAAGTAGTGATTTGCAGGGAAGGTGAGCAGAAAACACCCATTTAGAACAAATAGATTATGAGAATCCAGAAAAATTAGGATGGTTTGAGATTCTTCTGGGACAATTTTAAGTGGAAGAATATTGGAATCATAGGTGTTCCTGGAGGGACAGAGAAAAAGCAAGGAATCAAGAAATTATTTGAAGAAATAAAGAATAAAAATTTTCCTATGGGAGAAGGGGGAGGGGGGAGCTAAATATATGGTGATGGAAAGAGGAAAAAAAGGTATATTTGACTGAATTTTCTCCAAAATATTTCCAAAGTTTTCACAAATTATAATAAAAAGTATTTTCAACCCCCCCCCCAAAAAGAAAAATTTTCTAACCTGGCAAAGGAAATAGACATACAAGTCCAGAATATACAGAGAATCCCAAACAAGATGATCCCAAACAAGAACACACCAAGACACATCATAATTTAAATGGTAAACGTTAAAGAAAAAGAGAAAATTCTAAAAACAGCAAGAGAAATGCAATTACTAACTTATAAAGGGACACTCATTCGATTCTTAGCTGATTTCTCACCAGAAACTTTACAGGCCAGAAAGGATTGGTAGAAATTATTCTCAACGTGATGAAAACCAAGGCTCTACAACCAAGAATAATGTATCCAGCAAAATTGAAGGACAGATAAAGAGTATCTCATATAAGGAAAAGTTAAAGAAATACATCACCAATAAACTAGTACGACAAAGAATGTTAGAGAGACTTCTTTAAGATGGGAGGAGGGATGGGAGAGTGGGTAAAATAAGAGAAAGGGATAGAGAAATTTAGTTTGATTGTTAACATAGAATGAAAAGCACAAAGAAACAAATCTCATGGACACAGTCAATAATTTAGTAGTTACCTGAGGGTAAGGGGGAACGGGGTGGGGGAAAAGGGACAGGGACACAAATATATGGTGATGGAAAGAGAACTGACTCTGGGTGATGAACACATAATACAACACATAGAAAATGTAATGTAGAATTTTATACCTGGGACCTGTATAATTTTTATTAATCAACATCACCCCAATAAATTTAAAAAAAAGGAAATGCTAAAAGAAGTTCTCAGGCTGAAGAAAAGTTTATCAAATATAATAGAAACTTGGATCATCAGAAAGAAAAACAATTAAAATGGTAAGAAAGAAAACAATTACCATAAGAACATTAATCAGTGAAATAGTAAACAAACAATAGAGAAAATCAACAAAGCTAATATATATATGTGTGTGTGTGTGTGTGTGTGTGTGTGTGTGTATAAAATAAATTCCTAAGTAAACTGATCAAGTAAACAAATGAGAAATCAAAAATTACAAAACTTTACCATATTAAAAATAAAAGAAAGATTGATAAAGATAAACTGGGATTTTAACGCTTTCACTGCATTAATTGACTTCAAGTTTTTTTCTCAAAATGTGTCAAAAAGCCACAAAAAATAAAAAGCTGATATTTTTACTATTTTACACTTTTGATAATAACATTTTGAGCTGCTTTGTATATAAATGACATTTTTATTTTAAATTTTTGTTATATGGTAATAAATTTACCATTATATTGAATTTTGGCAAAAAATACTCAAAACATACTAAGTGGCATCAATTAGGTTTAAGTACAGATAAATCAGAATCTAATGGCATTGATGACATAAAAAATTTATTACAAAATGTTACACAATATCAAACATCTTTGTTGTTGATAGTGCAAGCTACAGGAAAACAAATTTAAAAATCTTATAAATGAAGAAAAGTCCTTGAAACAGTTTTACACTGAATAACAATTTTACAATAATTACAGTATTCATTTTTTAAGTAAATACAGTTAAGGTGGTACATTTTATTAGAATAAATGAATACATTAAAGTATTAAAAATTCATATTCAATCTTGAAAAACACAGTAATTCAAGAAAATGTACAAAGTTTTTTTGAGCTCATGTGGTAAACTCAAATGTTGTCATTGGATGGAAATATTCATTCTGATATATCCAAACGTCACAGCAAAAGGGTTAAGAAATAATAAAGATGAATGGGGACTTTAAAGAAACTGATTGGGCTGGGAGATCTATGGAAGGATCTGAGATCATAGAAGTTCATGATCCCACCTAGTCAAAGCTGTGGCCCTAACTTCCTTTTCATAAAACTCCATGGTTCTAACTTCTGTCTCCCTACTTAAATACCCTCCATCTTAGCACAGAAGCCTCACTGCATGCAAGGTTGCAGCCCTTTTTCCTTTTTCCTTTTTCCAAAAAAATCCTTTCGGTGATTAAATATCTAGTTGATACTATTGTTCAGTTGACACAATAGATTGTATAGACATTAAAAAATAATAAAGGAAAATTATAAAATTTATAACAATAAATTAACCAATTTGAATAAAATACCAATTCTTGAAAAGACACTTATCACAAGTAACAAAGTTTAAACAAAATCAAAGTAGCCCTATTTACCTAAAAGAAATGAAATTCCTTATCAGAACTATCACACAAAAATAACTTCATGTCCATATGGTTTCACTGATGAATTATATCACGTATTTAAGGAAGAAATACCACCGAACTTACACTAACTGTTGATAAAATAGAGGAGAGGCAAAGAAACAATTTCCACCTTCTTTTTTAAAGTCAGAAAAACCCTAATGCTAAACCTGTCAGTGACATTTCAATAAAAGAGAACAAGAGAATAGCTTTTGTGAATATAGATAAATGGATCCATATCAAAATAGTAGAAAATACAAACCAGCAATATATAAATGGAAAGGGGGATTTAACCCAGAAATGTAAAGTTGATTTAATACTCAAAATTAAATTAATTAACAATATTAACATAGGGGACAAGAATCATATTCATTTCAATAACTGCAGAAAAAGCATTTCACAAAATGCAAACTCATTCATGATTTTTTTTCATTCATGATTTTTTAAAAAAACTATTAATACACTAATGGACTCTCACAATTTGTTTAACATTATACTATTACTCCTAAACATTATAATAAAACAAGAAAAAGAAATAAAAAGCATTAATGTTCAAAAAGAAGTAAAACTGTCTCTATTTACAATTGTCATGATTGTTTATACAGGCTATCATAACAAATCTACAAGATCACTACTACAACTAATAAGTAAACTCGGCAAGGTTAAAAGATACAAGAATTTTTTTTTTTTAATTATATATTTGTATACCTGAAGAAAACAACTAGAAACTGAAATTTAAAAAAATAACTTGATGTAAAGGAAAAAAAATAATTCAATGTATAGTAAAATCAAACATTTTAAATATTTATGAAAAAGAATTAACAAAAGACTTTCAAGACTTCTACTCTTAAAACTACAAAACATCTTCCAGTCAAGATGGCCAAGGGAAGTAAATGCTGAGCTTTCCTCATCTCATGACCACATCAAAATGACAACTAAACCACAGAAAAGCCATCACTGAGAACCACCTAAAGTCTAACTGAACAGAAGTCCTGTAACTAAGTACAAAAGAAGCCAAGTGGAGACTGGTAGAAGGAACAGAGACACAAAATAGGTTCGTCCCAAACCCCCACGTAGCAGTTATAAATCAGGAGAATCATCTCACAGCCGCAGAGGTCCCGTCTGAGAAGCAAAGGGTCCCAGCCCCTCACCTGGCTCCCCAGGCCAGGGCTCCAGTGCCAGAAGGAGAGGTTCCCATAACTTCTGGCTCTGTAAACCAGCAGATATTGAAGAAGAGTAAGAATGAAGTCTGCTCAAGCCCCAGGCATTTCTATTAAAGGGCCATGCATAAACTTACTTGCTGACCGATTCACTGGCTCTGAGCTCCAGTGATGGGTCAGCAGCTGGAAAGGCACCAGGGACATACTGGGAGGAAATGAATTGCCCTGGCTTTAGGGCAAAGGCTGGAGGGACAGCTTCCTTCCAAATATAAGTGCTAGCAGGCACCACTATTTCTTTGTGGAACCCTTCCACTTTGCAGTATCCAGATGCAGGCAGTCACCATATCTGAAACTCTATCAACATGGTTAACACCATTGGTCCGGCCCTGGTGATTCCCTGAGATCCTCCTTCACCCAACTTACAAGCCCATCCAATCCCCTTAGTGTTTTTCCATACAAAAGGCCTATTTGGCTCACGCTGACGATTTTCCTAAAATCTCTAAAATGTTCACAAGCCCCAAGGAAGTAGCATCTGGCTTCTATGTGCCCCTTTCACTTGCTGAGTAACTCTAAGCTGGCACTAACAGCAGCCAGCCTCTGTTCACATTTTGGCTTCTCCCAGGCACCTCCAGGCCTAGCACAAGTAGCAACCATTTGAAGATCACTTTGTAGCTCATACCAGGTGGCCCCTCCAAAAAAGCCCCAATACCAACATACCTGGTGGCCAGATTCAGACCACACCAGAGCACAACCTAGTTGCCTCTGCAGATGATACACCCAAAAGACAGACTGGTCAGGCATCAGAGCCCAAACTTAAGGGGAATCCTGCAAAGGGTCAGCCCCTGCAATAAGAACTCATCCACTGTAGTCATGGGCAGTCCTCACAGCCAATTAGTCTGAGGATCATTTACTCCTACTGACGTGCAAACAGCAGCCACGGCTCAACTATGACAGGGCACACACAACCCACTCCAGGGACACAACTGGAGATCTGGCATTGGTGACCAGGAAAACTGCACCACTTGGCCCCACAGGACACCTACTACATGGCCACTCTACAAAGACCAGGAGATACAGCAGCCCTACTTAATACATGGAAACAACACAGGGAGACAGCCAAGATGGAGAGACATATATGTCCCAAATAAAACAAAAGAACAAAGCTCCAGAAAAAGAACTAAACAAAATGGAATCAATCAATCTCCCAGATGCAGAGTTCAAAACACTAGTTATAAGGATGCTTGATGACCTCAACAAAAAGAGCACAAAAGTGGAGGTAGAAAACATAAAAAAGAACCAGTCAGCAATGAAGAATAATTGAAATAGTACATGAGAAGAACTCAACAGTAGATTAAATTGAGCAGAGGATCAAATTAGCTGTTTGGAAGAACAGACAGCAGAAAACACCCAAATAGAATGGCAAAAAAAAAAAAAATTAAAGAAAGTTTAAGGGGTCTCTGAGACAACATCAAGTGTACCAACATTCGATCATCGAGATACCAGAAGGGGAGAAGAGAGAGCAAGAAATTGAAAACCTATTTGAAGAAATAATGATGAAAAACTTCCCTAACCTGCCAAAGGAAATAGACATACAAGCCCAAGAAGCACAGAGAGTCCCAAGCAAGATGAACCCAAAGAGGTCCA
The DNA here is from genome assembly GCA_004026885.1 of Lyroderma lyra. NCBI lineage: Eukaryota > Metazoa > Chordata > Mammalia > Chiroptera > Megadermatidae > Lyroderma > Lyroderma lyra. The sequence continues at coordinate 413,423 of PVJL010000222.1, read as the reverse complement.
CACAAAGACACATCATACTTAAAATTCCAAAGGTTAAAAACAAAGAGAGAAGCTTTCACTTCAGATCGAAAAACACACAGACTGAAAGTAGAGGGATATCCCTGCTCATGCTTATCAGTGTCAATACAGTAAATATCCCATGTAAAGACCATCTGTTAGCTTTAAAAAAAAAAAAACAAAAAACAAACTTATGCTAACACACCATGTATCAAGGTAGTATAAAAAACACTCATTTTAAAAATTTGGTAAATACTTTATGCAAAAGGATTGTGTCAATTAAAATTGGGAAAAAAGATTCTCAATAAAAATTAGAATACAGAAGTTTTGTGTATTCCTACCTTTAAAAATCATACTTGTGAAACTTTAATTAAAATAAAGTTTTCCAAATATATGTGAGCATTTCCCCCATAGATACCTATTAAGAGCACACGAAATGTTATTTCCTCAGAACAATGGTTTATGGTATGCTATGCACTATACTTAAGATTGTCAATAAATTAACAATGAATTCTCCAAAATATAAGGTATTTTTAAAGATAGCAATTAGAAATGTTCATGAAAAGAACTATAAATATAGGCAAGAACAAATGGAATTTTAAATCACATGTAATCCCATCATGTAGAGGTAGCCAGGTTTAAAACTTTGTGCCATTTTTGTGTGTATTACTTTCATTTTTTTGAAATAAAGACTCACACTCTATGTTCTACTCTGTAGCCTCCATTTTTATTATACATATTATAATCATATTTCTAGGCTGTTAAATATTCTAAAACACAATGTTTAATGACTTTATAATATTTTATTTATGAATGTACCATAATTTTTTAAACAAATCTTACCAATAGGCATTTAATTGGTTTCAGTTTTTTACTATTATGAATTCTGCCATGTATACACTTACTGTTTTATGTTGGGTACATCTATAATTATTTTAAGATAAATTTCTATTCCAAATACAGTGAATGAAAGAATATGACAAATTCTAGTGCTTCTGATCTACAAAATGATCTCCAACCTCAGTTGTGCCCTCCAAGCTGCAGACATGTATTATATTTGTATTTTACAATCAGCAACCTTTCCAGTTTTTGGAAAAACAAAGGCACAAAAAGCAAAGAAGAGAAAAGCAGTTAGTTACCTACAAGGGAGCTCCCATTAGATTGTTAGGTGATTTATCCACAGAAACTTTGCAGGCCAGAAAGTAATGGCAGGAAATAGCCAAAGTGATGAAAAGCAAGGACCTATAACCCAGGTTACTCAACCCAGCAAAACTATCATTTAGAATTGAAGGACAGATAAAGAGCTTCCCAGACAAGGAAAAACTAAAGGAGTTCATCACCACCAAAGTAGTATTACAAGAAATGTTAAAGAGACTTCTTTAAGAAGAAGAAGAAGAAGAAGAAAAGACCAAAAATATGAAAAATAAAATGGTAATAACTATATATCTCTCAACAATTATTTTAAATGTAAATGGACTAAATGTTCCAATCAAAAGATATAGGGTGGCTGAATGGATAAGAAAACAAGACCCATACAAATACTGCCTACTAGACACTCACTTCAGATCGAAAGACATAAAGACTGAAAGTAAAGGAAAAGAAAATATTATTTCATGAAAATGGAAACCAAAAAAAAAAAACCACCAAAGGTGGGGTAGCAATACTTATACCAAACTAAACTTTAAAACAAAGGCCATAACAAGAGACCAAAAAGGACCGAGTAATCCCACTTCTAAATACATATTGGAAAAAGAAACCAAAGCACTACCTCAAAGGGATATGTGTTTCCATGTGTTCACTGCAGCATTATTTACAATAGCCAAGGTATGGAGGCAACCTGGGTGTCCTTCATCAATGGAGAAAAGGGTAAAGAAGAGGTGGTACATATATATAATAAAATATTATTCAGACATAAAAAAGAATTTTGCCATCTGCAACAACATGGATGAAGCTAGAGGGTACCGTGTTGAGTGGAGTAAATCTAGCAAAGAAAGACAAATGTCATATGATTTCACTTATACTGTAATCTAGAGAACAGGATAAACAAAAAAATAAAACAGAAACAAGGTTATAGATACAGAGAGCATGTTCATGGTTGCTGGATTTGGGAGCAGGGTTGGAAGGATGAGTAAAGTCCGGGAGGGCATTAAGAAGTACAAATTGGTAGTTACAAAATAGTCATGGGGACATAGAGTATAGTACGAGGAATACAGTCAGTAGTACTGTAATAATTAAGTATAGTGTCAGATGGGTACTGGATTTATTGGAGTGATCACTTTGTAAGTTAAATAAATGTCTGATCATTGTGTTGTATACCTGAAATTAATATAATATCGCATGTTAACTATAATTTTAAAATTAAAAAATATTTTTAAAACTAAAAATTAAATGAAAAACAACTGTAAAACATTCTTAGATAAATTAAAGACCTACATAAATGAAAAGATATACCATGAAAAGACTTAATGTTGTTAAGATGTTAATTCTTCCCCAAGTCAATCTGCAAAAATACAAAGCAATCCAACACTTAATTCTAGTAACCTCTTAAATCAAAATTAAAAATTGATCATAAAATATATATGAAAATGCAAAGGACTTAGAATATTCAGCCTCTCTTGAAAGAGAATAAAGGTGGAGGGAGATCTTATACTACTTGACTTCAAGATTACTATAAATGTTAAGGTATTTGGGGTATTGCATAAAGATAGATAGATACCTCAATGGAACTGAACAGATAATCCAGAAATTGAACTACAGTTAAACCATTATTTATTTTTCTACAAAGGTGACAAAACAATCCAACAAGGATTAGAAAGTTTTTTAGTCTGTTCAGCAAATGGTGATGGAACACTGGATATCCATCTGGAAAAATATGAATCTTGACACATAACTCACAATATACACACAAAAATCAGTAAGTTTTGGATCAAATACCTAAAATGAAACGCTAAAACTCTAAAGCTTCTAGAAAATACAAAAAAAAGAACAGTTTCATGACTTAAGAATTGGCAATGGCACATTAAAAACAAAAACCGTAAAATAAAAATACTGATTTCATCAAAAGCAAAACTTCTGCTATCTAAACTGTTGTTAAGAAAATAAACAAGTAGGGGAAAGTAGAGGAGAAGGGATAGGGACACAAATATACGGTGATGGAAAAAGAACTCACTCTGGGTGATGAAGACATAATGCAATGCATGGAGGATATAATGTAGAATTGTGCACCTGGAACCTATGTAATTTTTAATCAATGTCACCCCAATAAATTTAACAATAAGAAAAGAAACAGGCAGTCAGATGGGCAGTAAACTAATCAGGGTGATCATTTTGTAAGTTATATAAAGGTTTAACCACTATGTTGTTCACCTGAAACTAATAGAACATTGTATGTCAACTTTAGTTGAAAAATAAATAAGTAAACGAACAAATGAAGAGACAAACAGGAAAGTCACAGAGTAGGAGAAAATATTCACAAGGCATATATCTGACAAATGACTGATATCAAGGATAGATAAAGAACTTCTATAACTCATTAATAAAAACAAAAACAACCTAATTTCAAAAAAAAATTTTTGAACATGCACTTCACAAAAGAAGATGTACAAATGGCCAATGAGCATATGAAAAAGTGCTTGACATTATTAATCATTAGGCAAATATGAAACAATATCATAAGGAGATGACATTACAAACTAACAGAATGATAAAAATGTAAAAAGACATATCATCAAATGTTGGAAAGTGTGCGGAACCACCAAAACTCTCAAACATATTTGGTGGGATTTTAAAATGTACAATCCTTTTCTTAAATAGTGTGGCATTATAAAACTAAACATTCAGCCACCTTGTGATCCATTCCTTCTTCTAGGTATTCATCTAAAGGAAATAAAAAATTACATATCCACAAAAAAGACTTATGTGAGAGTATGGTATATTCAAAATACAGCATACCTCTCAGGAATAAATAAAAAGGAAAAAACTACTCATAAGTGCAACAACATAGGTGAATTTTCTTAATTAAAAGACTTTTATAAAAGAATATATTCTATATGATTTCAATTATAGGAAGTTCTAAGACAGACAAAGCTAATCTATAGTGGAAGAAAAAGCAGAATAATATTTGGCTCTGGAGGCTGAGGGAAGCTAGTATTGACTGGAAAGTATGAGGGGTAAGTGTGAACTCAGAAGTTAATAAATATATAGTCCCTAATGCAAGAAGCTCATAGTATAGTGACTGTACCAATATCACACAGCCATTGATTAGCCACCCTGAGATACAAACACAAGTCCTATGTTTAACACTACACAATGTAAAGCTACCATATTTGCAGAAAAGTCAGGCACAAATCAATCCTTGATTAAATATAGCAGCTTTCCTTGTCATTTTCCATTACCTCTATCTCTGACATTTCAAAGGTCACACAATGACATGGAAAATTTAAAGGCATTTAAGTGAGAAGTCTTAAGTTTGATTTATATAATTAAGCAGCTAAAAATTGTGTTTCTTAGAGCCTAATGTGGGCCCTAGGTCCCACTTTCTAAACCAGAGCTGCTCCATTCTTACCTGCTTTACATGTCGAATTAAATTTTGAAGAAAGTGTTCTTTGCTAAAAACAAACAAACAAAAAGCATATTTTGAAAACCACTAAGCTAAACAAAGAGCCCTTAATGTTTTAAGACACTACAATTTTAAAGTACCATGGCTTTTTCAATTTTGCCAAAAACAAGTGTTCACACATATTTCTGGGATCCTTAAAACCTCTCAAATTCATGAGCCAAACTCAAATTGTGGATCAGTCCTGTTGAGTTCTTCTGTTGAGTATATAAACCTTTGTAAGTAATTCACAAATGGATACAAAGACAGCCATAACACATATGAAATGAATTCATTTTACTATTTAAGGAGTACTGCCAGAATAAAACCAGAAGTTCACCAGTAATTATCTTCTTTAGTTATTCTAAAGTTATCTAAGATCCTTTATGATCATATAAAAGTTCATAATAAAAAAGTATAGTTAACATTTACCTGTCAATCATCGACAAAAGCAGTAGCTTTATTAAAAGTTCTTTCAATAAAGAAAATACTGACAATGACTAAATACTTCTGACCAAAGATCACTACCAGACTAAATAATTAAAAATTTATTTTGCAAATTCAAATTTTATTTAAAATAATATTAATGCTTTAGAACCATGTGAATGCTTCAATAGAAAAGAATCCATTTACACTAGGTGATTTCAAACTTTATATTTCATTTTTATAACTATAGTTGCCCTGTAATTTACTGTCAAATAAACACTTTTTTCAAGAGATAAATGGTACTAATAATAAACAGTGGAGGGCAGCAAGCAAAACTAGGACCTGTTCACTCAAACCAGACCAGATGGTTAACTTACTTGCAATTAAAAACACCAACAAATCCAATATTCTTTGGTCTGCTAATTTTTTTTAAAATCCTACTTTTAATATGAAAGTTTTTAAATATCTCATTATATATACAATGGTTGTCTGGAAAGTATCCAGCCATAAATGGAAGAGAGAGAAAAACTACCTTTAATATCTGTTCTGAATGAATCTAGTCCTATTATGCCCCTGTGTGGCCAGACAGCAAATTCACTGTCACACATTTGATGACAAAAAAAATTACATCTGAAGAAAAATACAAATATCTTCACTATACAAAATAAGATTACTGAAACCCAGCAAATAGAAAAACTTAGAGAATATTAAGTACATTTTCCAGAAATTTTATCACAAAAGATAGTCACAATTTTTAATACACTTCAAAGCAATTGATTTCTTAATGCAGTGAAATCTATTAAAAATAAATATCTTCTAGCATTCTTAATATTTATGTTTGCTTCCAAAGAAAAGATCATAAAATTTAGATTGCATAATGAATTTGGTATTTTGAGGACTTTTCTACTGGCAACAAAAGCAATTATCTTTGTATCTTGATTAATGTAATTTGGAAAAAATGAGTTTACAGTAAAAGCAACCTGATGACAAGAATTTAAGTTAAAGTGGCATTTCATCCAAACATTTACATAGGATGCAAACCCTAATGTTTTTTCTTGCTGGACCTTCAGTTGTTTCATTTCATTTAAAAAAGAAGAGATGTTCTGCCACCTCCTTTATACACTAAAATGGTACTCAAGAACCACAATAAGAGAATAAGTTAAGAACTTCCAGTTTGAAACATAAATGTCATGCTACAAAGTCTGACAATTAAGTTCATGAACTTGCCACCATGAGCTTACGTTGGCAGCATTGTACAAACAACTCAGTAAGGTTTCATAATCTTGGTATATCTGTGTCTCATAGCAGTTTCATGTTGAAGTGTGGCGGTGTCTTGCTGAGTGACTTTCATTACTGCTGTTGCATGTTTTTGTGTACCATCTCCAGAATGTTGGAGCTTGAATTAGAGCAACAGACAAACATTAAATTTATTGTGAAACTTGGCAAGAGTGGAAGTGGAATCAGGGACATGTTAGTCCCAATTTAAGGGGATAATGCCATGAAGAAAATGGTAGTATACAAATGGATTAAATGTTTTCCTGAGGGGAGAGAAAGCATCACTGATAAAGAGAGGTCAGGGAGGCCAGTTACAATTAGAACTGACAAAAACATTGCAAAAACGTGTCAAATTGTGTGTCAAAATTGTCAGCTGACTGTGAAAAGCATAGTAGACCAAGTAAACATTGATAGAGAAACAGGAAAATCTTAACTGAAAATCTTGGCATGAGAAAGGTGCATGCAAAAACGGTCCCAAAGGAGCTCACAAATGAATAAAAAGCAAAGGAAGAGTCAAAGTTTGCCAAGACCTTTTGGAGAGGCAAGACAATGTTTTGGACCACGTTATCACTGGTGATGAAACATGGGTGTACCAATATGACCCTGAAACAAAGTATCTAAATGCACAATGAAAGTCAGCCAATGCTCCAAGACCAAAAAAGTTCAATCAGTCCAAATCAAGAGTCGAAACAATATTGCTAACCTTTTCTGATATCAGAGTGATTGTTCATTATGAATTTGTACCAGCTGAACAAATAATCAAACAAGTTTACTATTTGGAAGTGCTGAAAAGGCTGCATAAAAAAGTTAGATGAAAATGACCTGAACTTTTCACCAACAAATCATGGCTCTTGTATCATGACAAATACATCAGCACACACAGTACTGTCTATGAGGAAGTCTTTAGCCAGTACACAAATAATTGTGTTGGAACACCCTCCCTAATCACCTGCTCTGGCTGGTCCCCAGTGACATTTTCCGTTACCTGAAGATAAAGGAAATATTGAAAGGAAGACATTTTGATGACATTCAGAACATCAAAGGTATTACAGTGACAGCTCTGATGGCCATTCCAGAAAAAGCGTTCCAAAATTGCTTTGAAGCATGGACTAAGTGCTAGGGTCAGTGCATAGCTTCCCAAGGGGAGTACTTCAACGGTGACCCTGGTGATATTCAGCAATGAGGTATGTAGCACTTTTTCTAGGATTACTTCATGAACTTAATTGACAGACCTTATGTATGTTTTCAAACAAAAAGTTAGTCTAAAATATTTTAATGATTTTCACTCATAAATAAATTTCAATTATTCATTAGATAATAAAATACTTCAATAATCTTTATTATTCTCCAGTTTAGTAATTTATGATACATGAAGTATTATTAGTGTATTTAAAATCTTTGCTCCTTTGACAGATTGAGCCTGGAAATGCTTTTGGAGTAATTCATCTTTTAACCTTTTATTGCTAATATGTCTAGAAGTAAATTGCCCTATTATCTGACAACCTGATGAAAGTTAAGTTGCATATTTAGGGATAAGATTAATTATGTAAAAAAGTCTCAAAAAAAACTTTAAAGGGTCCCCTGTTAATAATATATTGTGTATAATTGATAAATAGTCCAATTTTAATAATTTCTCCTAGAAAGCAATTCCAAAGAAAATATCATCTAACTGTCCATATTTAAGATGTTATTTTCTATCAGTTTAAAGATTGTAATTAAGGTCATAATGCAACTACTATTGTGACATGTCAACTAGTCCAAACAATTAAATGATTACTATTCATGTAACAATAACAACCAAAACTATACTTTCCAGAGGTTATAGTTATATAATTAATACTTCAAATCTCAAGAACATAATGTCTAATCCATGAAGTTGAAAGGCCCATTATTTAGAAACATTTTAAAGTTGTAAGACAAGATCTTCTGATGACATACTCAAGTGACTCTTTTTCCATTATTTTTTCTTCAAGGATAATTTTTTAGTCTACATCTTACTTTCCAATTTAATGCTAACTGAGATGTTGATGCCTAGGTATTGGAATTTTTTTAAAGAACCTCTGTAGAATATTTTTAAAAGATCATTATATCTGATCTGAACACAAAGTAACCAAAACATTAAAATATGTAGAGGGAGGTATTAATTGTGAGTTCATATAAATTTATTTTATTCTTCATATTTCTAAAATAAATATTTGTAAAACTGATTTTGACTGATTTTTATAAGTAAATCAAGTACTTGATTATTATAAAGATCTACATGTGGAAAAAATGTCATATGTTTTTTGAAGACTAAGAAGTTAAGAATATAGACCAGGATTTTTCCCCCTAAAACAGAATAAATTGTTTATTGATTGATTGGTAGTTTCAGATAATTGAGATAAAATAATTCAAAATAAGTTAAAAAAGACTAGTCTTACAGAAACATTAGAAACTTCACAATTTAATGTTTACTTGCCGCAGCATAAAATCCCAGATTTTTAATAATGAGAGCATTGTAATTATAAGCATGACAACAATAAAAGAAACTTGAGGCAAAGCAAATGTATAGTAATGAGGATGTACACAATTCCCTCAAAAATGGATATTCTCATATTTTTAAAACTAGTAACAGTTACTTTAAAATGAATTTCATATCATGCTGTTAATAGCACAATTTCTAAAGTGAATATATAGCCCTAATATTAATATTTTTAAACACGAACTCTTGGCATTAAAAAAAAAAGAGAGAGATAGAAATCAAACAAGGAAAAGACTTATAAAGGGTGAGTAGAAATCCTAAAACTCTGGTAGCTTCAGGTCATGAAATTTTTAAGACAGCCATACTGCCTCTTTTATTTAAATATAATATTCGATACAGATTATTTTTAGCATAAATTACACATTTACTCAATGTATTACTAAATAAGAAAACTCAGTATCTTAAAATATACATAGCCTATTACAGAATATCATAGTCATATACTTTTATATACTTTACATTAGTCCAAAAACAAAATATAAAAAAATTAAATTACTTAATTGAAGAAAACTGCACTGAGGAAATAAATGAAATTTTATAAAAAGCTGATATGCTATTCCGTATTTAATGGAAAGGTCATAAACATATTTATCATCAGCAAACACTTTAAATGCCTACAAATTTTTAAAGCCCCCTTTATATTCGATGAATTAAAATGCATACTATTAATAGGTATTTTTTAAATCTCTAAAGTAGGCTATCTCACATCGTTGAGAGACCCTAAAAGGGAGAGACCAGCAGAACCATTCACTATTCTATGCATTATGAGTTTTCCCTCAATTTCCAGAAGGTTTCAGTGCATTATCATGTTCACAGAATTTATCAGTCTTTCTCCACATGTATTTAGTTAAAATGAGGTCTTTTGTACACTAGGTATATAACATTAGAAATTCTCAAAGGGCAAACAACTTAAACAGTAAAAAACTAGAAGACAAAACTGCATTTTAAAAGCATTCTTTAATAGGTTCTTGTATTATAAGCCAGAGAAACCATCTAAAACATATATTCATAATTTAACAACCTTCACCACACACACACAAAAAAGATGATCAGGTTAAAAAGCACCCTTCCAAACTAGCTGATCTCATACAAAGCGTTATTAGCAGTCCTACAATAGAGCTGATTTAGGAGTGCTTACTGATCCACCCTGCATAGGGAAATGCCTTAGACCTAGAAAACGTCTTCCGCATGTTTTACAAAGAGCATGCATGACTGCTAATTCACATTCTCCAGCAAATCACATATGACTATATAGCCCCATCCCTATATATGCATAATACTCACTGCCATGGCCACAAAGAAAAAATCTATCAGGCATTTTAAGTTAATCCTTTTATTTATTAGAAAATGAAATCATGAAACATCCTGTATGTTTCAGAGGTCAAGCTAGTTAAATTTAAGATGTTTTCTGTGGTTTGAAGTAAGCTTGTTTTCCTTCCTAAAATCAATTAAGAATATTACAGAAAATTTTATATTTCTAATAAAAGAAAATACCCTTATAATGCTAACATTTCAATACAGAACAATTTTTACTAATATATAAGATTATTATTCTGAAACTATCAATACTAAAAAAATATATAGTTTAGCTTTACTCACCTTGCATTGTTCAGCGTTTGTCCAAAAAGCTCATTTTGTAAAATATTTGGTGGGGATGAAAAAACCCCATGAAAATGAGATAAAACAGAATTGCAGACCTGGCGCAATGTCTCAAATTGCATTTTCTTTCTTTTTTTTTCCCCCTTCTATTTTTCCTTACCACCTGTCTTTAAAGTCATCTATTTGCAAACACCATCAAATAAAAACATGCCAATCAAGTTCCATATTTCTCCTGAGCTCTGTAAAAACTGTGCTTAAATGAGCAGAGGTTGATAGTTAATTGTACAGTCATTATTCTTCTAATTCAGTCGTAGGAGATTCAGTACCCGTGCGGCTTTAGGCTTTCTCCTGACTGTAGCAAGAATTCTAAACAGCAGTAAGCTTTTTGGGCATTCCCAGCTGAAGTGTGAAGCTGAGCTGCTTTCATGTACTCTACTCATATTTCTCTAAGCCTATTAAAAACACGCAATGAATAGATGCTGTCGTCAGGAGTTTCAGCACATCTGGCTGCCAGCAGTAAAATCTAAGAAGTAATAAAAATGAGGACAAGGTATCTTCTGTGTTACTACGGGGTAAGAGGATGAGAAACTATGCATTTCCCAACCCTTTTCTCTTACCCTGAAAAATGAATAACTCCAGCTACAGACTATATAGGTCTCTTCAATGCTCAAGTTGCTGCATAGGATCAGAACACTCTAAAAATAAGTGGTACATCCTTCTTTTGATATCATGAAGCACTATAAATATAATAGACAACAGAGCTTTTATTGCCTGCATTTATAATGCCATACTTCTAAAGAAATATTTGGAAAACATGTACTTCATTGTCTTAATTTCCTACTTAATTTTAAAAGTCTTCATTTCCTTATTAAGAAAAGTGAATAATGTTCAGTCTGGTCCCTTTTTAAAGGCCATACATAGTGACTACATTATTATTAATGTAATTTTAGAAAAGAAAATTACCCTATCGATTAAAATTCACTTAAACAGCATGCAAATATGAACTTTTCCACAAATCAAAAACACAACTAAGGCAAGAGATACTTTATCAACTATTATTAATTTAGTTCAATAATGGTGGTTACAACACTTTTCAGGAAAGGATATTTCCTGAAGGCTCCGATAGTCCTACAGTACACCAGATCATTCTCTATTCTCAATGAAACTTCTGGTTTAGATAAATCTGAAGTTAATCTAGATCCAGGTATATCCATCTTACTAAATAAGATGCTCTCAAAGTAGTGTAAACCAACTTTTAAAAATCAACTCACTTATAGAAATGATTAATATATTTATTGATCTTTAATTGCTCCTAAACCATTACATTTCTTTAACAGATATATCCCTTCTTGCCCCTTTTTACCTCACCTTTTAGCCCAAATCCCTTCTATCTCCTTCCACACACATACCACTATTGATAAAGAGGCACTGAAATACACAGTGTTTTTTTAAACTAGTGAATTCTTTTTTACATGAATAACCATGTCACGAGAGAACAACACAAAAACACATAATAATATCAATTTTCAATCACACAAAATAAGCATTCATAATACAAAGTTTTAGACAACTAATTTATTTTGTAAACTACGATGTTCATCAACTAAGAGAGCCCTATTTTGCTTATTATTCACATTTCAGATTTGTTGAGGTTCACACTAATCTATGTATGAAATATATGCACACATAATAATCATAGAGTACTTCTCAGTTTATAAAGTACATTTGAATTTATTTTTTTAATATCCAGAAAACGTGAGTAGGTAGTAATCTTGCTACCATTTTAAAGATGAAAAGAAGCTGAGGCTTTAACGGATTAAAGATCACACCGTATGTAAAAGAGTATTTGAGCGGTCTTTGCTTTACTTTAGATTCCATTTCACATGCTTCTTGCCTGTTGTTCTATCGTCTATATATGTGCACACATGGGTGCACACACACACACAACACACACACATGCACACGTGTACACACACATATAAAAATACACACATCTATTTGTGAATAGATCAGTCTCTATAAATGAATAGGAAACCAGTAATCAATCAAGGATATTTCAGTTAGAGCAAACATCTCACATTTTTTAACTCACAATAACTTTAAATGGGTTTCTCCATTTAACTCAAACAGAAGCAATCAGATGTGCCTCAAATTTTTAAGCCTCTGATCACAAGTGATTTTTCACAACTTTGAAAGATAAATTTCTGTAAGTGGAAACATACATTTTGAAAATTCTTAATTTCCAAGCTCATACTATCTGTGATGCAAAAATATATATTAATAAATATATGTACATATTTCCCCCTTGTAGGTAGATTCAATTTTTATAAATAATCAAAAGCCTTTTTCAAGCAAGTCTATTAAATAAATAAGGTGATTACATAGCATAGTATTCTTCATTGTTAAAAAAAGTTTCTTTCGTGTTTAAAATTGGATCTGAAAGTGAGGTCATGGGAATACTCTCCAAAATGGTCTAAGCAATGGGAACATCACTGGAATGAGCATTAAAATGACTTCACTGAAAAAGTAAACAATATAGCAACTGCGTTTCTCTCAGAGCTCTCTATATAACACACTGGGTAAGAGCGTTATATAGAGCTTTCTCTTAGTTCTCTCAATGCCCCACAGGTGATTCCTTCCATTTTCGCACCCCATTACCACTTTCATCTGCTTCTCCTGGTCCTTAAGGGCTCAAATATCACTTTCTAGAGAAGACTCTCTGACAGGTTAGGCCCCACTCTGCCCTCTCATTCTTCTTTACTTGTTCTTTACAGCATTTGATAGAAGTATAAATATTATTTACCTGAAAAAAGAGCTTAATGTTTTTCACCCTCAGTTACATGAGGTTAAGGCTCACATTTGTTTTATTCATCTAGAACAGTGCAGACATATTTGTTGAATGAATAGACACCTAAATTTTATTGAAAAGTTAATTATTTTTAATCACATCCTATAATTAAGATAGGAAACCTCTCAAGGTTTAATCTGCTTCTTATAATAGTTTGTGTTGGTTTGTTTTAAAGATCATGTTATAGGATTCATAAATACAAGAGTGACCAATATTAACAACCAAAAACATTGTGCTTGCATGGGCTGGAAATTTATTATGAAAATTCTGAATATTATAAAAATGTTTATAGCTGATATTTGCTTTGAATTTTCTATATATTCCAGGCTCACAAGTAACATAAATGCTGGGGCCTCTATGAGGATGAGAAGAACATGCACTTGGAGTCAAATGGCCTGACTCCAACTCCAGCCATCATACCGCAGGATGTTCACATTATATATCTGAGCTATGCTTTCTTCAAATGTAAAATAAGCTGCATCACTTACCTCACAGGATTATTATTACATTAAAACATATTATGTATATAAATGTATTTTATAAACTCTGAAGTACATAGTGCTTGGAAATAACCTCACATGAACTACCTAAGGAATCAAACTATTGGGACCAGAATTCTAACAATTATGTTCAGGTATCTTTTATTTATTATATTCACTCATGCAAATATTTACAGAACGTCTTTATGCAAAAGTCTATCCCTCTCAGTATGTAAAGTCTCTAAGTAAGGTAGACTCCATATTTACACTGAGTCCAGGAGAGAGGCATTTATTCACAAATGGTGTAGATGCTGGTTATTCTATTAGAATCTTTAACACTTTACTGGAAATGACAATACTAACTAGAGTTCTCACAGAAGAAGACATGTTAAGAAAATTTGAGCAGCAAGGACAATTTAATTAAAGAAGGTATCCAAAAAAAATCAATCAACATTTGAAAAAATTCAAACTGAAAGTAATCAGAAGAGTGCAATTAGAAATAATAATGTAATGTATTTTTGCTTATTAAATTGGCAATACATTGGCCAGAAGGTCAGAGAATGGGCGTTCTCAGAACCTTTTGATAAATATTCAGTAACATGCAGCCAAAATTTGTAAAATGTTCAAAATCTGAGAGAACACTAGAAAAATAAACACCAAAATGTTAATATTGATTATCTCTGGGTGAGAACATCACGTATTTTTTCATTATATTTTTTTATATACTAGCCAAAAGAAAGGCCCAAAGTTTAGTCTACTGAGAGTGGAAAATTTCACAGTTACAGCAAAATCACTAGCTATAACATATTAAGTATGACATTGGCCCATGAACTTTTGCTTAGCAATGCTCAAGTGAATCAAATACTAGATTATTAGTTTTCATGTGCTTAGCTATACTGATTAGCAATCATATCTCCTTCTTTATCAGTAAGTCCCTAAAATTCTATAACAAGTTGTTAGTACTATAAAACATCCAAATGAGATGAAAAAACAAAACTTACCACTAACATCTTTACATCATCCTCAAAAATATTTGAAATATAAGTTGTTAAATTAAAATTACTTAAGAGTTTTGTTTATAAACACTTAGTGGCTATAAACTAAAGAAATTTGATACAAACTGAGAAATTAAGTGAAAAAATAACAATGGGGAAACTATGTTCTTCTAAATTAATAACAAGCATCTTACTTGTAAGGCACAATCATTTACAGTATATTTAAATTTTATAGTTTTTAAGATGCCTGTACTTGTTTCAAATTTTTAAGAGTACCAAAATATTTCTATTAAAATGTTTCATACACACAAACATCTAAACATAACTAATCAATTATTGAAGTCATATGATATATAATATGTATAATCTATGACAAAAATCCCTCAAATGCTAAAGAAAATTTTCATTTTATTAAAATATACACCTATAGCTCTATCTACAGAATTGAAGTAACTGTACTACCTCTTCTATTAATTTATTTTTGTGCCATTTGACTATCTGGAGCATCTGACTGATATAAATCTAAGGGTTAGAAGAAAGATGGTCCTGAGAACAAACTGTTTTTTTTTTATGTTTTGCAAATGAAAGCCTTACATTATAAATATTTCTTTGAGGGACAACCATAGACTCACTTACCTCAGGAATAACAAATAAGTAAAGAAATAAAAGGCAGATTATGAAATCTCTAACAAAAGGAGGGAAAGGGGGCATTCAATAAAGGTAAATTGGCTTGTGCTTCAACTTAGGGTAGACCATACAGTACATCCAGGTATGGAAGAAAGAAAGAAGAGCCCAGACCTAAATAAGCATACTACAAATATAAAGATTTCAAATAAATATCACAAAACTGTTTAGTTTAAAATTCTTATACCTGTTTTCAGAACAAGTTTTAAAAATGTGTTGATGCTCAGTTGTTTTCTGATGTACAAAAAAAGTGTGTAGTATCTCCTGGGGCTTGAACTCCATCTACCTGCCCCTAGTTTTGATCACTGCTGCAGAGCACACTCCTTACAGCTTCTACCATCTAATTCAGAGAGGGAAGTGGGGAGCAAAATGAAAGCCTCTACAAATGTATGAAGCCCCACCACCATTATCATCTCTCTGACATTTCTTTCTAGGCCAAGCATGTAAAGCCCAGTTACATTACTCACATGATGAAGGTATTACAGGGCTCAAAGGTCCAGTGCTGCACAGCTCTTACCAGAGCAGTTTCCATACCTACAAGCTGGCAGAAGCAGGAATATCCTTCCCATTGGATGCAAGGTTGTTGGGTATCAATCCTCGATTTAAGCTCCTGAATGAAAATCTCCGGAGTGATTATCTGCTCTGACACCTAGAGATTACATCTATTAGAGGAAAGAGAACCTAAATCTCTGAAAACACAATTTGGTAAGTCCCTCCAGTCTTAGGACTGCTAGTTCTGAATATATGTTCCCTTGATAACTATCAAAAGAACCACTGGAACAACACTACAATTTCAAGGAGCTATACAAATATGAATGAGATCCAACTCCATCTCTAATAGCTACATTCACCAGGAACCACAATATAAAGAATGTTTATAGCCTTGGGACTCTAAGCACTCACAATGAAGCTTGCAAACTGCCTCCACAAGGCACCTCTGCTACCTAACGACTTCCAAGTATTCCTAGATTCTTCAGGAAAGAAATACTTACTGCACACTTTTATCTTAAGAAAATTAGAAATAATAATCATTGGCACAACTATAAATGTGTTTTAGCAAAGTATGAGAAAAATGAAATGCTATGCAATAATACTGGCCATCAAGAGTTCCTATCTGAAATTTCTTTCATGCAATTTCCTTCTACTCATTACATAATAAAAAAAATGGGGGAGCAGAAATACCATAAATACACCAAAATATTATCTCACAATATGTGGATTCAGGAAGATCAATTAGATAGCTAATGCAGTAGTCAAAGCAAGATATTAGTTGGCTTGTATCAGAGTAATCACAGTAAGATAGAGACAAAGGAACTTTAAAAAGGTTGATGTTGAATCAATAGGACATGAGTGATTTGCCATAACGGTGGGAAGTGGTGTATGAAGGTCAAGAGAGGAGTAAAAAAATGACTCTCAGATTTCTCTCTTAAGTAACCAAGCAGATAGTCTTAAAATCTGCTGAGAAAGAAAATGCTAAAGGAGAAGCAGATTGAGGGAGGAGGGGAAGATGATGAGTTGTAGAATTTAAGGAGCATGAAAGATAGCTAAAAAGGCAGATAAGTAAGCAATTGAATATGTCATTCTGGAGTTCAGAAGAGAGTTTTCAGCTGAAAATATATATTCAGAAAGCATCAGCATTTAGTAATGACTTCAACTAAGCAAGTAGATGAAATCACCCAGAGAGAAAGTTCAAAGTGAAAAAGGGGTGAGGAACAAAGCTCCAGGGAACTAAGTGCCACATTAAGTCAACAGGTAAAGAAGCAAAGAAGAGAGACGAGGAGCATGCACATAAGTAAGAGGGAAATTAGGAAAGTGTGGTGACCTAGAAGCCAATAAAAGACAGTGTTTAAGAAGAGTGGTATGATCAATGCTGTTATATATTCTGTCATCTGAAATTTGAATACTTGCTGCTTGTGACTCTGTGCTTCAAAACCTTCTCCTGAAAATAGCTCTTTTAGTGTGAAATCACTCATTCCATAGTACTCATGAAAATGGACTGGAATAGCCATCTTCTAAGCTTCCTTAATCAACCCCCATTCCTCCCTTGGTGAAAGGTAAGCCAACATAATTTTTAGTCTTGGGTCAGTCAAGGCAGGAGACCTTAAGCATATAAATTTATGTAAATCTGCATATATTTTGATCCAATTCTACCAACTTAAAAAATACAATTTCTAATTGTATTTTTGCCTGGCCCTTAAAAATGAAATGAACACAGATCAAAATTAATCACAAACCCAGTTACATATGAGTGAAGGTGATTAAGCACCAAATCTGAAAATAGAAAAGAAAGGATAATGTAAACAAGACTTTTTCTATCCATTTGCCATCTACCTTACCCCTTTTCCTACAAGCACCTTTTCAAAATACCTAGTACATTTATCATCGATTCTATTTTAGAAATTTCTTAGTTCTAATATACTTGTAATGACAAATGAATAACATTTATATTATATGTGAATCAAGTCACCAGTGATTTTATTGCTGTTATTTTCCATTTTAAAAGACCTCCCCTTGACCTCACATTCCCTTCTATGTACTGCCCAACTTTTATGCTTCTTTTTACAACAAAATCTCTTAAAGAAGTTGTCTAAGGTAACTAGGTCTACTTCCTCAATTCCACATTCTCTTCTCAATCTATAACAATGAAGTTTCTTCTTTAGTAGTCCATCAAAATTGCTCTCATCAGTGACTTCCATGTTACCAAATTCAAAGACAATCATCCTTTCCTTAACATGATTTCCCTTTAGCATTTGACATTGATACTATGTTGTCAATGGTTCTTAAACCATTTTTATTCTTTGCTCCCGATACATATTCTCCTGGTTTTCCTTTTGATCCGTGGCAATTTTTTTTCTCAGTGTCTTTTGCTGGCTCTTTCTCCCCTCTTAGATCTCTAAATGTTGGGAATCTTCAAAGCTCTATTTTGTTCTTTAATCTACAATGTAGATTCTACATGGTTTCCCTAGGTAACTTACATCCTATGGATTTAAATATCTTCTGTATGTTATACCTTTGCAATTACCATCCCCTAGAACTCCAAACTCACATAACTGTCTGTCAACTTATATTCCCAGATGAAAGTCAAAAGGTCATAACATGGCCAAATAGAATTCCTGATTTCCTCATCCAAACCAGTTTCTCCCCTATTTTACCTCTCTTGGAACAATAATATCATTTTTCTAGGAGGTATTCCTGATATTTTTTCCTTAACACTCCATGACACATATCCAATCTATCAGTAGTAGGTTTCATCTAAATGAAGCACAAATTCATCAACATTTCCATCTTGCTACAATTCTACTTCAAGCTACAACATCTCTCTCTTAAACTATTTGATAGCCTCCTTACTTCTCTCTGCATCAATTCTTGTTCCCTACAAACCATCCTCCACACAACAGAATGACCACACAAAAACATCAATATCATGTTCCTTTAGTGTTTAAACCCTACAATGGTATCCTATGACATTTAAAATAGAATATAAACTCCCTTATTCTATAGAAAGAGAAATACATTTTTATGTCCAAGTGATTGGTGACAAAGTTAGAATAAGCATCCACATCTCCTTACTCACAGGCCAGTGCCCCCTTACATAGTACTAGTATGTCTCTAACATTCATTAACTACTTATAGAAGCTCTCATTTAAAATGTAAGCTAATTTTACAGTTTATAAGCAACCTAAAATGTAGGAGAAAGGATGATGTGAAAATGCAAATAAGATCAATGTAGAACTTAAACGTAAATCTCAAATACCATTTTTTTGAAAGAATAAAACCTAAATATGGCCTAAACCACTGGATCAAAATATATTTAGGCAAAAAGAGGAAATACTGCAATGAGAAAGATCAACTGTTCATAATTCTCCTCATTCATGTGACTCTAATTCTTATTAAGCAAAGTCAACTAGATGAAACAAGTTTCTTACCACTTTCCAGACAGAAATTTTAAATTAAATCATACTTTGAAACTTTTAACCATGTCAAATAACTTATGTAAGTGACTTTCAGATATATATCACAGAAGTTAAAAAATTATTTTACATCACAAAAATTTTGAATCCACATATTCTGTAGTCTTACGGTCTTGGTTATATGAAAAATATAAACTTTTTCCGAGAGATGTAACTAAAATTTGTCAATCTTGCTCTATCACCACAAATCAATTCTCATATATAGAAAGGAAAACTAAAATAGTTAAAGAGATTGGATAAATAGAAAACGTATTAAGAATGTGAAAATAATATTGAGAAAAAAGATGTTGAAAATTAATGCCTAAGAAATAGACCAAAAAAAAGTGCTCAGGTGGAACTATAATAAAAGAAAGAAGAACTGAAAAGAAAAAAAAGGGGGTTTGCATCAGTAGAGAGGGGCAAGTCAACCTTAAGTTTAATTTTCTAGTTCAAGCACTGTGTAATTAGGTAAGCACAGTGAGAACTGTTCCACCAGTAACCTTCAAACCAATCTTGAAAGACCTTTCCAGACAAAATGCTCCAAATCATACCTCAAAACATCCACCTGTGTCAAATAATATGTACAGGTATATATCATATAAATAAAAATATTAATATTTGATTATACATAACAATTTTTATTCTTTACACTATTTATTTTTGCTGCATTATTTGTTTGAAAAAACTAGAGAAACCACAGATCACTAAAGAAGAAATCCACAAGAGGCTGAATTAATGTTTCTAACAAGAAACTGTATCCCAAATCTTAGGACAAAAGCAATTATATACTGAGCTATCCTGAGGTGCATGAGACTAACTCAGGATAGCTTCAGAATTCCTAGTGAAAAAAAATTAAAACAAAGAGAAATACAAACTAGTACAATTGCTAAATAATGCATATGCATGTATGCACACATAAAAATGAATATAAATAATTAAAAATAAAATGAGATTTTCTATAATTCCTTACAAATAAAAATACATTTTAAAAACTCTTCTTTAGTTTTAAATCAAATCTCTCAATGGCTACAGGCAAACGATGCTAGGATCATTTCAAGGATAACCTTGTCCCAGTGCACTATTAAACATTATGCTACCTATTTCTCCTAGAAACTAAAGTCAGCAAAGATCTTTTGCATTTGCTTACAATAAGGAACAGAGGAAATAAACCACACAGACAAATTCAAGAACAAAGCCAAAAATCAAGTAAAATATAGGCAAGGAAGCTGAGAGTTCCATATAAATTAGGTTATTTTATAATCTTATCTATATACAATTAAATACTCTATTGGTGATGAGCAGAAGACTACTAAAAATCTACAGTCTAGCAATTTTCAAAAGTATAGTCTACTGATCTTGTTAGGGTAGGGGGCCAGCAAAATTCTTTCAGAGGATCTGCAAGGTCCAAGTTATATTCAAAATAATATTAAAATGTTATTTGCCTTTCTCTCATAGTGTACAGTGTTTTCCAAAGGCTACATTATGCATGATACCTTAAGATAGTGAGTACAAGAGATAAAAGAATCCAGCTGTCTTCCACTACATCAGACATTAAAGGGTTTTGCAACAATGTAACATGCCAATTTTCTCAACAAATTTTCCTTTTCTTTTTAAAATTCCTATTCCTGAAAGTCACCACAATCTTGGTGGCTTTAAAAAATATATTTATTATCTTACAGTTTCTGTAGATCAAGAGTCTAAGCATGATTTAAAGCAGGGGTGTCCAACTTTTTGGCTTCTCTGGGCTAGTGAAAGGAAGAATTTCTTGGGCCACACATAAAATACACTAACACTAATGATAGCTGATAAGCCAAAAAAAAAAAAAAAGGGTCCAAAAAAAAAATCTCATAATGTTTTAAGAAAGTTTACACATTTGTGTTGGGCTGCATTCAAAGCCGTCCTTGGCCACATGTATCCCATGGGCCGTGGGTTGGATAAGCTTGGTTTAAAGTGTGTAATCAAAGTGTTGGCCAAGTCACATTTCTTTCTAGAGCTCCAGGTCCTTTTCCAACCTCATGCGATTGTTGGCAGAATTCAGTTCCTTCTGGCTCTAAGACTGAGGTCCTGTTTCCTTGCTGGTTGTCAGCCAAGGGATGTTCTCAGCTCCTAGAGATTCTCCCACAGATTCCAGCAACATGTTCCTCTCACACCCCTTTCATAATATGGCAGCTTACTTATTCAAAGCCAGAAGAAGTTCTAGCTTCAGACTGAGACACAGTCTCACATAATGTAATCACAAAAGTGACTACCTTATCATCTTTGCCATACTCTATTAACCAGAAGCAAGTAACAGGTTCCATACATACTTTAGGTAAGGGTAAAACTCACTGCAGGACAACTGAGAATTCTAACTACCCCATATAATTAGTTAAAATGTAGTGGGTTTGTTATTATTTTTCAATTAATTAATAAAGATGTATTTTGATTTTCCTCAGTGTTTACTTCTAATATAGTAAATATCAACAAACATTATCCATATAAACAACAGCTCTATCATGGACACAGTCAATAATTTAATAGTTCCCTGAGGGTAAGGGGGTGGGGTATGGGGGAGAAGGGACAGGGACACAAATATATGGTGGCGATGGCAAGAGAACTGACTCTGGGTGATGAATGCATAACACAATACACAGATGATGTATTGTAGAATTATATACCTGGGACCTATGTAATTTTTACTAGTCAATGTCACCCCAATATATTTAACAACAACAAAAAAACAGCTCTTTGATGTCCTCAGTCACTTTTAAGAATATAAAGAGGTTCCAAGACCAAAATTTTTGAGAACCACTGCTCTAATCTAAGCTGCCTCTCTTGTATTTGACACATAATAATAGATAGCAAAAACTTACTTCCTGCAAGTAGCGTTCTTAGTTTAAAACAAATAAGCCATGCTCCCAACATAAAATGAAATTTAAAACTGACAAAATTGTTCAAGTTTTTCAGCTTTCTGTTTCTGTGTCATTTATCTTGAAATTCTGAACTATAATCATTTATATTTATAAATGTTTAAATATTCTCCCATCCAACCCCACACTTTCACAATTTCAGGGAACTGCAGGAGTTGTGTTCCTGAGTGGATAAAAATAGGTAGGTTCTATGCATAGCTAGAACAGGGATTATTTATAGTAAAATGCTGGAAGGCAGAGAATATGAGCATAGATGCTTTGGTGTACATAAGTATAAAGGAAATCTAAGGCTCCACCATGATGCTGACTGCTATTATTCATGTTATTATTAATCATTTTGATGCATGAATCCTCAACAATTACATATATCAAATAAGAAAGTTTATCTTTATCTCTATTTTATCAACAAAAGCTTAAAAAAAAGTGCTACTAGCTAACAAAACCACCACCACTGACTAACAAATTACCCCCATCTTAATAGCTTTATAGCTTTCCTTTCCTTCTAATTTTACTACTAACGCATTTCTTTGACACAATTATTAATACCAAAGCTAAACCATATTTTACAAATAAATATATGGAACTCAAAAGCTTGTTAAAAATTAATTTATAGACACTTTCAAGAACTGGTAAGTAATAAGTAGTCTCAGTCAATCAATGTTAATAATTAGGAGAATGAATATTGGCTTATAATATTTGAAGTATGGCTGAAAAGCAACTAAAGTAGGTCCTTGAACAATGTATCATTTCATTTAACTCTGTTTCATGCAACATCATTTCATTATAATGTTGATGATGCCATAGAAACTTAACTCTTGTTTATGTCAATTAGCCTATGGTTTCACTATATGTCATTTCCCTTCATGTTGCAGAACCTATTGACAACATTAAAGGAGAACTCACTATACTTCAAAAGCGATCAATATGTTAAAGTCATACTCTTAAGGAAGTAACAACTTCCTCAGACTCTGAATGAGGATAAATAAAGTGGACAGGAGACTAAAAGGCAAAACTTCCAAAAGGCAAAGGAAAATAACTATGATTTAATGTCTCTGCCTGAAAAGCAAAAAGTCCCCAAATCCAGCTAAAGACATAGAGAAGTGGTCATTGAAATAATCCCAAAGATACTGACAGATATAAAAATGAGTTGGAATTAGAATAAAATATAGTTCTAAGACATAGATCATGTTTGGAACATGGAAAAGGTGAAGTCAGAAAGAAGTATTCTATGAAAATGTCTTACTCTATCCACAGCATTTCAAAAGGAAGACAATAGAATAATTTTCAAATGATTAGTGAGACATCCCCAATGAATACAGCTGCCACAGCTTATAGAACCAGACTATAAAAACATCTATATGCTCAAGAATAAATAAGTAACCTGAGAGTTCTATAGTTATTGAAGAAATTTAATTCATAGTTATAATGAAGAAATTTAATTCATAGTTATGAAAAATCTAGCCACATGTAAACTCCAGGTCTCTGGCATCAGAGACAAATTATATCAGACATTTAGAAAGAAAAATAGTAGTTCTACACAAACTCTTGCAGAAAATTGAAAATGGAGATCACTTCCTAACTCATCTTATGAGGTGAGCATTCTCCAGATACCAAAACTAATCAAGTTTCAAGGAAATCAAACTATATAGCAATATCCTTCATGAAGACAAATTTTAAAATTTCCTAACAAATATTAGTAATTCAAACCCAGCAGTATATAAATAATATCATAACTGAAAGGTGTGTCCAAAAAGGCAAAGTTGGTACAACATTTGAAAACAATCAGTGTAATTCATTATATAAGCAGTCTAAGGAAGAAAAATCATATTATTGTCTCAATACAGGCAGAAAAAAAAGCAACTGACAAAATTTTACAGCCACGCATGATAAAAATTCTCAGCAAACTAGTTCTAGAAGAGAATATCCTCAACCCTATTAAGGATAGCTATGAAAATCGTACAACTATCACATTTGATTGTGACAGACTCAAAGCACTCACCTTAAGACTGGGGAAAAGGCAAAGATGCCACTCTCATCACTTCTATTTAACACTGTAGTGGAGGCACTAACCAGTAAAATAGTAAAAGAAATGGAAATAAATAGGTTACAAATTGAAAAGTAAGAAATAAAGCTATCTTTTTTGTAGGTGACAAAATCATCTGTGTAAAAAAGCTCAAAGAATGTTTAAAAAAATAGTGTGGTAATATCATAGATTAAGTAGGCCAATATGACAGAATACAGAATTCAAAACTGGCCTAAATATATAAAATAACATGTTATAAACAGAGGGACTACCAAAAACCAGTGGTGTACAAATGGACAGTTTAATAGCTACTGTTGGGTATACTGGTTCATTATAAGGGAAAAATAAACATGAATTTATACTTTGCATATCCACAAGTAAACTCTGGAGTGACTAAAGACATACATGAGAAAGGCAGTACTATTATAAAAACCAATAGTAGAGTGTATAAAAGAGTATTCCTAGGATCTTTGAGTAAAGTCTCTTAATCATGACTAAAAGATTATAAAGTAAGAAAAGCGACGAATTTTACTTCATCAAAATAAGAATGTCTATTCACAAAGACACTGTTACAAAAATTATCAGGAGCTATTTTTTTTTCAAATGGGCAAATGATATAAATAAAAATTCACAGTAACAACAACCCAAATAGCTAACAAGTTTAAGAAGGAATGCTTAGCTTCGATGTAACCAGAAATTTCAAATTAAAATGAAAATACCCTTAATATCAACTAGACAGAAAAAAAGTAAAAATCAGAATAATATTAAATATTAGTAATGACATAGGGAATCACAATCATTCAAGCACTGCGGGTAGGAGTATGGACACAGCTATTTCTGAGAACAGTAATTAAAGTATACATATCCTATGTCCCATCAATCCCACATCTAGGTATACAGACTACAAAGTCTTGCATAGGTCCACAAGGAGACATGTTATAAGAATGTTCATTTATTCACTGTTTATAGTAATGAGGAGTTTCACACAGCCTAGACTATTCAACACTAATAGACTGTCAAATAAAATATGGTAGCTATACAGTAGGAAATATGTATTGTTTTCTATTGTTTGTTTGGTTTGGTTTTGGGGTTTTTTTTCGGTGCGGGGGTGAGTTCCCTGGCTGGGAATCGAACCCAGGCCTCAGGGTTGAACGCGCGGAAGCCTACCCACTACACGATCAGGGAACTCCTCTTGTTTTCTATTTTTGCCATAACAAATGACCATGAATTTAGTGGTTTTAAACAACATCAGCTTACTGCCTTATGATTTTGTAGATCAGAAGTCTGATAGAAGTTTCAACGGACTAAAATCAAGGTATCAGCTGAATTCCTTTTTTGGAGATTCTAGGGGAGAATCCATATTTTTGGTCATTCAGGTTGTCAGTAGAATTCAGTTCCTTGTGGTTGTAGAACCAACTCACCATTTTCTTGCTGGCTATAATCAGAGAGTGGTTCCCAGTTTCAAGAGAATGCTGAATTAAATCATGGAACCCCTCTTTCATCTTCAAACTCAACAATGGCCAGTCCAGTTTGTCTTATGCTTTGAATCTCTTCTCCTTCTTCCATCTGATCTCTTTGAACCAGTCAGGAAAAGATTCTCCACATTTAAGAGCTCATAAATTGAACTCACCTAGATAATCCAAGATAACCTCCACATTTCAAGGTACATAACCTTAATTACATCTGCAAAGTCCCTTCTGCCGTGTAGGGTAGTATATTCACAGATTCCAAGGATCAGGATGTGAACATCTTTGGAGAACATTATTCTGTATACCACAGTGTACAACGCAGCGATGTGGAGCAATGAACTAGCATTCCTACATACATAAATCTTTTAAAGTATAAAATCTAAAGCACCACATCATTTATACAATTCAAAACACATACATACGCAATGTAAGATTTTCTACTATTCAAAGATACATGTCAGAGTGCCAAAAAAATGTATACACATCTTAAGAGAAGTAAAAGTTGCTCAAGCAGTAGTTCGTTATAATCAGAAGTATCTGGATGCTGATGATAACCACTTTGAGCACCTCTTGTAATTGCAGAAGTCAAACATGACTTGTATTCATCTTTTGTTACTAGTATGTATTATAATTTTAATACGGGTTTCTCCTTTCTTAAAATGTATATACATATTTTGGCATCCTCTGTATTTAAGTGAAATAAAACCATAATAGAGGAGCACTATACCGATTACTGAAGTGTCATAAACTGATAAATATGATTAACAAAACTCACTCTACATCAGAGAAACAAAATAAAGAGTGGCAGAAGAGACACTGACAATCTAGGAGTATCTATACTACACAACTTGCTTTATTACTATTTTTATATCATGCTGTATCTTCTTCTCTTTAAATTCCTTTATTACAATTCTGTTGAAGTTTTAACAAATCTACAAAACCTCCCCCAAACTGCCTTATTTGATTCCATATATTTCTAAGCTATATTTTGTTACATTTGTTTTTACCAGTTTTAAATATTTATGTTTATATAACTACATCACTAACCCTGACTTATTTATTAGATTATAAATTCTTATAGCACAGAGCATCTTCAACTATCTTTGTATTTCTCCACATAAACTAGCGTTAATGAAGTATACTCAATAAACATTGTAGGCTAAGTGCCCAAAGTAATATTTGCTGCAACATAGTTTCACTGGAAAACTTTCCATAAGTCTAAGAAGTACCATACAGTATTTTCACTAGATATCACATGGAAATCCTTTAAGAAGACTAGAGAGATCATGTAATTTATTGTCCAGGCCACAACACTTTTGAAAGTAAAATGGGTGCTCTTAGTAATTATGCTGGGACAACAGGTCAGGACTTCACCTGACAAATTGGGATATAGGTCACCCTATCCAAAAATAGATTAAAGAACATGGGAAGCATCAAGATATTAAATCAAATTCTTTAAAGTGAAGCTAAAATATGATAGGTCAAAGCAAACAAGCTTAAGGATTTCTTCTAAAATATGTTAAAGGACTTAAAATGTCCCATTATCATTGCAGGTAATTAAGAAACAAGAGAATTCTAAAGATCAACCTAAGATTTAACAACCAGGTTTAGTTCTTTTATACAGGTTAACATATTTTTACAAAGACATTATGAAAAAAATTAGTCTAAGAGGCAGAGAAAAATACAGTGCTGGATTCCATGAATAAATGTAATTTTTGTAAATACAGGGAAATTATAACAGGTAAAAGATATAGAAAAAAACTGATTGGTTATCTACTTGTTATTTCAGCGATCCAACTTACTTCAATTCATTCCGATTCAACTACTATTCAACGTATGACTAGTACTTCTAGAGTCTAAATTAGGCATGCATAAACACAAAATGCCCTCAAGCTGTTTAAAATTTAGTAAGAAAGAAAGAAACATTGAGAACAGGGTACTGAAGGGCAGATGGTAGTAAGTGCTAAAATATAAAGATAAATAAAGGAAATATATACAGAGGGAGGGTGCCAAAAAATGTATATATGTTTTAAGAAAGGAAAAAACTGTATTAAACTTATAATACTCAATATACTCGTATACCAATAACAAAAGATGAATACAAGTCACATTTCACTTCTGTAATTACTAGAGGTGCTCAAAGAGGTTACCATCAGCATCTGTCTAATACATAGATAACATCTCTTAAAATGTGTATACATTTTTGGCACCCTCGTGTGTGTGTGTGTGTGTGTGTGTGTGTGTGTATCCTTTATAAGCAAAATACGTTATTCTTACTGGAAAAAATCAAAGAAGCCTTTATTTAAGTAGGCTCAATTCAGCTGAACTTCAAAGAAAAAGTAACATTAGGAAGATACACCCAAGGCACACCTTCACTTAAGGATCTTGACACCTACTATTTTTCTGCCTGTAATTTTCTTCCCCCAGACATCCACATGATTACTTCTACACCTCCCTCAAGTCTTAACTCAGTGTTAAATACTTCCCTAACCTCTAATTAAAACTGTAAACCATCTCTCCCCAAAATCCCTTTCCCTTCTCCCCTGTATTACTTTCCCACATAGCACTTGTTGCCAGGGCCTGGGAGGTACCAGCTACATGTAGTCACTCACAAGTAGGTGAATGGCGCCCCCTGGAGTTCTGCAGAAATGCTCAAGTTAACTCACTAGTGATATAACAAAGATTAAAAATACGATGCAGTATCATTTTTCACCAATCATACTGGTAAAGACCAAAACTGTTATAACATTGTGTTGGCTAAAGGCTTAAGAAACAAGAGTCTTTATAATTGTTGATACAAGTATAAATTGGTACATCCTGTATAGTAAGCAATTAAGCAGTCAAATGCACAGGCTTCAAGTTCTATTGCTATCCATATACCACTTAGTTCTTATTCCTTTGTCTTCCACAACTAAAAAGCAATCTACTTCAAGAATTTCATCTATTCTTTTCCATCAGCACCTATAAACATGTCAGGCACGCGATCAACACTCAATAAATATTTGTTGAATTAGTATAAGCATAACTACAGCAGAATTCCAGATAAGAGGAATAGTATGAGCAAATAATTAAAATGTTAAGAATGAAAAAAAATTTTAATTCATTAGTTATAAGCTCTGGCCAAATTGTAAGTTGTGTGGAAGAAATAAAAAAGTGGTGAGAGAGGAGGTTAGAAAAGACAGATAATAGTGAGCCTCAAAAAGTATAATGATAGGATTTTCAGTCGGAAAAACATAAGTTTCAATTGACACTCTTCCTCTAATTCTGGAATCTTAAAAACTCATTTCAGTGTACAAAAGTGTATCTTAAACCCCACCTTACCACAGCATTACTAAAATTAATTATATTAAATTAAAATTAAATGCCTCACATTTTTTCCTTACAGAGCCTAGAACATAGTAGGTACTAGCTCTGTAGGTAACTATTAATAAATGTTAGTTTCCCTTAGAAAACTAAAAATTAAACTTTAAGTACAAAATGGGATGGCATCAAAAGTGAGAAAATGAATGATTTCATCATATTTGTACTTAAAATCCTAATTTTGGAAACAAAGTAGAACAGAAAGGAAAGCAAATAAACTAAGAAGCAAAAAGCCAGAAAGAACACAAGACACAGTTAATACCTAAACAGGGTAATGACAATATACACATTGGAAAGGAAAAGTAGAATACAAGAGACATAACAGAGATAGAATTAAGCAAAAACTTAAGTAAATACTCATTGAATATGAAAATAAAAATGAAGTAGATTAGAAAATAATACCTAATTATCTTAATTTGGGCAGCAGGATAATTGATGGTGCAATCAGCAGGGCTAGGGAATAACAACAAAGCTGCTACTTTGGAGAAAATAGACAAATTCAGAACATCCTAATTTTGAAGTATTTGTGGAACAAAAGGTTGGACTGCACAACCTCCGTTTGTAAACACAAGTCTAGTACATAGAGATCTCAGAACTAGAAGTAAACATTTGAGAATAAATATCATATTTGAATATGAAAAGCAATGTTACATGAGAAGTCCTGTTTTTCACAATCTCAAGTGCCATATTAATCAGCTTATTGGTCTATAACAATCTCTCTAATTCAAGTGAAATAATCAGAATTAAATTGTTTGCTTTTAAGGCGCACCTCCGCCATCTGGTGGCAAAAATGAGAAATACAGGTTTATTTTTAATCATTTCAAAAGTTAAAATAATCCCTTACTTGTCATTCAACTCATCATTGCCATCTCCAGCAATGTATTATAATGAAAGGATCTTTCATTCTTCCTTCCTATATAATTTTTATTTCATATATATATATATATATATATATATATATGAAAAAATGTTCAGTTTAATGTTGCCAAACACAGTTCTGTTTTGCCATATAAATCCTCTACTTCAAATTACTGACCAAATGCTTTACTAAACTCTGCTTCTGGTCTTTGTTTTGGAATCTGTTACTGCTATTGCCATCTCCAGATCACTATCCTCTGAAATTTCTATTATAATTGTTATTTCGGATCTCGTTCTTTACTCTGGCCATGAATACATTCAAACTTTATAACTGGAAAAAGTATTATTGTTAAAAAACATAATCTTCCCACTTTCCAGGACTATCCCACTTCCTCAAAACTTACTGCATAATCCTATATATACCACAATATATATTGGGGTTAAATAACTATGCATTTAAATACATTACTAAAGTTCATGTTTGCAAGTTTTGTGCTTTCAACAACTAATAGTTTGGATTGCTTAAATAAAGACAATGAGTAATCTAAAACTAGATATATGCTTTAAACAGACTGAGCAACAGGACAAAACATCAATAAATATACCTTAACATATAATAATTCAATATGCAATAAAAATGACATCTCAAATCAGTAGATCACTCAGTAAATACAGTGGGGTAGGGGTAATCATATAT
This sequence comes from Lyroderma lyra, assembly GCA_004026885.1. Classification (NCBI taxonomy): domain Eukaryota; kingdom Metazoa; phylum Chordata; class Mammalia; order Chiroptera; family Megadermatidae; genus Lyroderma; species Lyroderma lyra. Next base: position 382,739 of record PVJL010000222.1, on the reverse strand, counting down.
AAAAAACTAAGTTTGGATCTACACCTCACACTATACCCTAATAAATTTCAGATAAATTGCTGTTTTACAATGTAGAAGTAAAATCATAATAGTATTAGCAGAAATCATAGGAATAATTTTTAATCTTAGCAAGAAAAGGGCCATAACAAAAAATTAGTTAGACATTTCTCCATTGGCAATATATAAATGGCCAATAAACACAAGCAAGATGGTCAACATCATTAATCATTAGAGAAATGCAAATCAAAACCACAATGAGATAAAACTTAACACTCAAAAATACACACAAAACAATTAAAAACATATGTTCACACATAAACTTGCATAACAGCATTATTCATAATAGACAAAAAACATAAAGAACTCACATGTCCAGCAACTGACAAATGAGTAAACTAAATGTTGTATAGTCATACAATAAAATATTATTCAGCCATAAAAATGAGTAAGTTACTGATTCATGCTACAGCACGAATGAATCTTGAAAATATATGCTAAGTGAAAGAAACCAGACACAAAAAGCCACATACTATATGATTCATTTTTACGAAATGTCCAAAAGAGGCAAACCCATAGAGATGTAAAGTACATTAGAGGTTGTCAGGAAGCTGAGGGGCAGAGAAGAATGGGAAGTAACTATTAATGTATACAGAATTTCTTTTGGGGGTGATGGAAATGTTCTGGAATTCACTAAAACCTACTGAATTGTGTACATTAAAAGGGCGACTTTTTGGCAAGTGAATTATATGTCAATTAAAAAATGGAGAGTCATAAAAGAAAAACTATTCCACCACAGTAAAAAAAAAAAAAAAACATGTTTGTGTTTATACATTACAAAAAAAGAGTAATATAAGCAAAAAATAACAAACTGGGAAAAATCATGTGCAGTCTGAGGTAAGCTAAATTCCAAAATGATCCCTACAATGCCCACCACCTGGTATAAACATCTTGTGTTACCCCTCTGCTCCTTGAGTGTATGCAGGACCTGTGAATATGATGGGATATAACTCCCATGGTGAGGTTACATTATGTGACTAAAGTAAGGTGATTTTGTGGATATGATGAAAGTCCCTACTCAGTTGACTTTAAGTTGATCAAAAGGGAAATTGTCATAAGTGGGCCTGATGGTGCTGGTTAGTCTTACACAAGAGAGTTTATGGAAATTAGAGACAAAAGTTAGAGAGATTCAAAGCAGCAAAAACATTCCCCTGTTGATTTTGAAGAAAAAAAAACTGCCATGCTATGAGGAGGGACACTTGGAGGGGACAGCAGGTGGCCTTGAAGACCTGAAGGCCTCAGTCATACAGTTGCAAGGCACTGAATTTTGCCAACCATCAATGAGCTTGGAAAAGGACCCTGAGCATCAGATGATAATGCAGCCCCAGCCAAATCTGAACGTCAGGCTAGTAAGACTCTTGAGCCAAGGATCCAGCTAACCTGTAGCCTACTCTTGACACATGGAAACCATGAAATAATAAATTTATGTCGTTTTAAACCACTAGGTTTTTGGTAGTATGTCACACAACAATAGAAAGCTAATACACAAGCCATTTCACAAAGGGTTATTTTCTATAATATGGATGGAGATGCTAAATATCCATTTAGATGAAGACTAACAACCCAATAGAAAAGTGGGAAAGATAGATGAACAGAAAGTTCTAAAAGAAAAAAGAAATATAAATGTTCTTAAACATATGCAAAAACATTCAACTTGAGTCACTTGTGATGTGGAAAGAGATTAAAAGTATAATGCAGGATTGTTTTTCACCAATCAGCTTAGTAAAGATCAAAAGTATTATAATATGTTGGCTAAAAAGTTAGAAAACAGGAACCTTAATAATTGTTAATAGAAGTATGAATTGGTACATTGAATTGGTACATCTTCTATAGTAAACAATTTGGCAATGCCTACAAAAAATTAAAACTGCATGTATTCTTTAAGTGATTCCACCTCTGGGAATTTCAGTTTATCTTATAGATTTACTCCTATACAAAATTATAAGTATATTCTCTTATATAAAATTTTAAGTATATACATGCATTTCTGAATATATACACAAAATTATAAGTATACACATAAATGAAATTATTTATTACAATAATGTTTGTAATAGCAAAAAATATATTTTGACAATAACCTAAGTGTCCATCATTAGGATGTGACTAAATAATGTTGTCACATCCATTAAAAATAATGATGAAACACATTCATTTTGTAATAGTAAACAGAAGAGCTCCAATATACGTTATTAAGTGAAAAAAGAAAAATAGGATACTATCTATATGCTATCACTTTAAAAGAATAAATATGTCTGCATATATAAATATATATGTTCCTATATTTGCAGAGAATATCTGTAAAATTACACAGAAGCACAAATAGTAACAGAAGATGCAGAAGAAAAAGAAACTGAGACAGATGACTGGATAAAGAAGCTGTGGTACATATACACAATGGAATATTACTCAGCTATAAGAAAAGATGAAATATTGCCATTTGCAACAAAATGGATGGACTGGAGATCATCATGCTTAGTGAAATAAGCCAGACAGAAAAAAAAAAAGAACTGTATGACTTCACTCATATGCAGAATATAAAACTGAAAGCAAAGAAAAAAAGAAATGAACAAACAAATAACCCATGGACACAATCAATAGTTTAATGTTTATTTGGGGATGAGTGGGTTAGGGAGGGGAGAAAGGGAAGGGGGTGGGAGAGGAGGTGGGGAAGCTAGATATAAGGTGATGGAAAGAGAAGTCACATTAGGTGGTGAACTTATTATACATCAAGCTGACAATGCACTGTAGAATTGTATGCCTGAAACCTATGTAATCCTTGCTAACAGATGTCACCCCAATAAGCCTAACAATAAAAATGAATTTAAAATAAATAAATAAATAAATAAATAAATAAATAAATAAATAAATAAAAGGGGGAAAAATGAAAAAGAAACTGAGTAGCTAGGGTACAGAGTAGATATATAGAATAGGAGGATAATACACAAGAAAAACACTCCTTAAAGCATAAGAAAATCCTTCTTCATGAGGTCAGAAATCTAAAATTTACTCAAAAAACAAGAATTCGAAAAGTGATGAAAATTAAAAAATTGGGGTAATTATGGAATAAGATCTTTATATGTTAAATCAGCATAATGATTTTTCAAGTAGCTGTCATAGCCATCTTTATAGTAATATGAAGTCATTTTGAACAAAATAACTTCCAATACACTGATAAAAAATAAATTTAATCACTTTTTACTAAAATATGTACTTTTCATGTTATTTCATTTTTAAATTTCTAACCTATAAAGAAAGGTTAAAACTTTTCTTTAAAATATCAAAGTCATGGTAAGATTTAATATCAGAAAAAAAAGGATACTTCAGAATTATGCTATGAATGAGTTCAAAAGTTGTTACTCATGCCTCTGCAGACAGCTTAAGAAGCATAAAACAAAGTTCTATTTATGTATAACCCTTTTAGCCAGTGTGATTTATTTATGGTCCACTGGCAAGCCCAATCTTGATATTCAATGTCAAGCCAAAATTCATAGAGCCCATCTTAAAACTCATTTATCTATGTGCCATCATGCAAGTATAGTCAAATGCTAAGACTTTTTAAGAGTTTTCAAATGGCAGAATTTACACTCATGTTCTATCTCTATTCTAAGATAACAAGTTCAGGTATATGTTATCTTGGACTTGAACCATATTTTCATAGCAAAGTTTTGTTTTTTGACTATGAATCTCTCTGCATAGCTTTTATTTAAGTTAACTTATTATATAATCTATATAACTTTTATGTAGGTTAACTTATATAAATTAAAGCTGACCAGACATACTGTTTTAAATAGGACAGAAAACAACAGTATTGTCCCATTTCAAATGGTACATATGGTCAGCCTACTGACACCTTTGAATTTGGCCCAGCTGGACAAGGCTGACGATATGTACCGTTTGAAAGAGGACAGTACCATTGTTTTCTATCCCATTTAAACTGGTATATCTGGTCAGCCTATTAAATTCCCAAGTGTTATGTATAATTTAGATGTCAATAATGTACTGATTTTCAATATAAAGGCTACTAAAAAATTCCTTTAATTTACTTATCAATGAATTTCTATTGATGGTCATTTTTTCCAACATTTAGAATAGGTAAGCAGTGAAAACCATTTTGGAGAGACATATTCTTGAAGAGACATGAAATAGAAGAGATAGGCTGAGAAATAGAGACAAGAAACTGAGTTAAAGTTCATAGCATTTGAGTCCATAACTCCAGTTGTTCCTAAGGTCTATCTTCGATCTTTTCCTGGAGTTCTGTCCAATACTCCAAAATCCTTATCATTTATCACCCTTTTTCCTAAAGCTATTTTATTATTCCATTCATTCAGTATTTCAACAACTATTCACTGAGCACTGATAGGTATCAGTTACTGTGCAAAGTGCTAAGAATATATTGATAAAGATACACATGATTCTTGCATCATGAAATTTGTTTAACTCTTCCCTTATTTTTGTAGAAAAATTATTCAATGTCTTATAAATGATAACCACTACTTTTAAAATAGTTTTAAAATATTCACACTTACTGGTACAATAACATTCTTCTGTTAATGGAGTCAATAATTTACTTTTTGAACATGAACAAAAAAATCTTTGAGTTGAAAGTGACTAAAATTAATTTTAAAATATGGATCATTGCTGGTTGTGTCAGATGAGAAATTGGTTCACTGCAGATACATCCCTTACAGAATGAAATCATATCAGGAGCTCTAATTACAAAGTGGAGACCTACGCAACTTACCACAGTTTACTTTTAATGTAACTCTTAATAAAATACATATTAAAAAATTCAGGACAAATGCCAACCTATGCAGGCTGCCAGGAAAGCAAGTGTAAACTGGGAGTGTCCTGGGCAAATGGGCACATATTGCAGTTCTACTTACGGGTCACTTAAATAAAGGAAACTTGAGGATTGTTCAAGTTTAATTTGGTTGAAAATAGTAATAAAGATTCTATTTTTCATCTACATATTGACATTAAAACTATTAAAGTTATTTATTCCAAGAGTACACTCAAGAAGTATCTGACTTCTACACAAGCAAATCAATTATCATAATAGGTTAAACATCCCTTTTTAAAAAAGAGACATTTTGTTTTTTAGAGCTCATATCATATTCTTAAAAATAAAGAAGTCTCTCACTCATATGCGGAATATAAAACTGAAAGCAACAAAGAGAAAAGAAATGAACAAACAAACAAACAACCCATGGACACAATCAATAGTTCAATGTTTATTTGGGAATGAGTGGGTTAGGGAGGGGAGAAGCGGGGTGGGGTGGCAGAGGAGGGAGGAGAAGCTAAATATAAGGTGATGGAAAGAGAACTCACACTGGGTGGTGAACTTACTATACAACGAGTTGACAACGCACTGTAGAATTGTATGCCTGAAACCTATGTAACCCTTGCTAACAGATGTCACCCCAATAAGTCTAACAATAAAAATGAATTTTTAAAAATAAATAAATAAAGAAGTCTCTTAAGTGCTGGCTATATGAGAACATGTTATTATATATCTTCAAGTCTACTGATTGCTCATTCTGCCAATAAAAGACAAAGATGCTACAGAAATGATGTCAGTCACATCAAAGATAATATTACGGTTTTCACTCATTCATCATTGGCACTAAACATTTATTGAATGTGCATAACTTACTAGAAGTGGCACCAAATGCTAGCAATCTTTGTTGTCTATTCATTTGATATTCTAAAACATATAAGAACTATCTTGGAATAAAGATTATTAGACCACTGCTTCCAAGTAATTAAGATGCTTTTCTTTTTTTCCTAAGGCAACCATCGGAGTTTTACCTTTTCTAGTTACTTAGCTCTTCATAGATTCCCTTTTAAAAAATATTTCCCCTTACATCTTTCTATCTTCTCTCATTTTCACATTATTTTTTCCTCCCCCCATACCTCGGATAAACATTTTGAATAAGATTCAAGAGGATTATGTCAGAGTTTCATGGGACAGCTCATAGAAATAGGTTACAACACATGGACTGTAGGTCATGTGTAATCCACCCTCAGTAAATTCCAAATGCCACTGGTTTGGTTCAGTGTTCTATAAATACAGGCAGGCATTTGTGAATCTACTGAAAAAAGCCATTGATGAAAGGCTGATTATGAAGAAAAATTCATCATTTTTTATCCAATTTCACAATAAATCTTAAACATTTAGTACCAATAAAATTTTAATGGAATGAGCAATTTCAAAATGCAGCAAACATAAAAGAGTAGATCTTAAAAGTTCTCATCATGGAAAGAGAAGTCACAATAGGTGGTGAAATTATTATACAACAAGTTGACAATGCACTGTGGAATTGTATGCCTGAAACCTATGTAAATCTTGCTAACAGATGTCACCCCAAAAAGTCTATCATAAAAATGAATAAAAAAGAAAAGTTCTCATCACAATAAGAAAATTGGTAACTATGTGTTGATAATAATTCAATATATATGGTAATTATGTGACAATACTATATATATACCAGGGTGCCAAAATATGTATACATATTTTAAGAGATGTTATCTATGTATTAATTTTCAAATTTGAATTACAGTAGCAATGTGTAGTATGATATTCACTTAAATGATGACATTAATCAAGCAAATGCTAGCATCATCATGTGACAGGCAGGACAGTCAAAGGAAATGCTGAAAGCATGGTTGTCGTTCAAGTAATGTAAGACAATTTTGAAGTGGTATTTGAAATTCAAGAATGTTGTTGAGTTTCCCCCATGTTCTCCTGGCTTAACACTCCTTGACTTCTACCTATGGGGGACCTTAAAGGATGTGGTGTACAGAAGAAAACCAGCTACACTGGTGGTACTTTGGGAAGAAATTGAGACAACATGCACAGTAACACAAGCGGACACTTCGGTCAACATTGCTCAAGTGGTAGTTCACCATAATCAGAAGTGTCTGGATGCTCATGGTAACTACTTGGAGCACCTCTTATCATTGCAGAAGTTAAACATGACTTGTATTCATCTTTTGTTATCAGTATATATCGGGTATTACAATTTTAATATAGTTTTTCCTTTCTTGAAATGTGTATATGTTTTTTGGCACCCTCTGTATATCAAATCATTCTATTGTACATAAACTAATGTAATGTTATATCAATTATATCTCAATAAAATTAATAACATTTTTAAAGTACAAAAATATTTAATATAACAATTATGCACATAATTATCTTTTAATGTTTTTACTGAAATATAATTTATATTCAGTAAAAAATATAAAAATCTTTTTTTTTTTTTTTTTTGGTATGTGGGTAGTTCCCTGGCCGGGAATCGAACCCAGGCCGCAGCACCGACAGCACCAGCACCAAAGCCTTAAGCCACTACACCATCAGGGAACTCCCAAAAATATAAAAATCTTAAGTGTAATACTACAGTAACTATTGGCAAATATACACAACTAGTAATCCATAACCTTGTTAAGATACAGAACATTTCCATCACTCCAAAAAGTTCCCTCAACAAAAGCACCATGACTTCTTCCACTATAGACATTTTGTCTCTTTTTGAATGTCATATAAATAGAATCATATAATATGTACTCTTTTGTGTCTGACTTCTTTCACTCATCATAATGGTTTTGATAATTATTCATGTTTCTCGACATGTAAATAGTTCTCTCATTTTACTGATGAAAACTACTTTTATTTGAATATATCACAATTTATTTATCCATTCTCCTGATTGATAAACATATGGAAAGTGTCCATTTGGGTGTTAGTAAGAATAAAGAAGCTATAAACATTATTATACAAGTATTTTTGTAGACCTATGACTTCATTTTTCTTAGGTAAAGACCTAGGAGTAGAATTACTGAGTCACAGAGAAGTGCAAATTTAATTTTATGAGAAACTTTCAAATACTTTTCCAAAATGTTTGTAGTTTTCATGAAGTTTGGAAAATTTTTGGCCATCATTTCTTCAAAATTTTCTTAGTGTTCTCCATGTTCTTCTCCCTTTCAAGGATCCCAAGTATGTACATATTTGTGTACAATAAGTACTTGATATGGTCCTATAGCTCGTGATGCTTTCACTTTTATAAATTATTTTATTCGTTCTGTTTAATTTTGAATTATTTCTATTGGTTTGTCTTTAAATTCATGCGGGGCCATATGGTCTCTTATAACTACTCAAATCCAGAGTTGCAGCTAAGAGTAGCTATAAACAATAAGTAAATGAATAGGGGTGGCTGTGGCCCAATAAAACTTTATTTACAAAAAACAGAAGACAAGACAGATTTGGCACCAGGGACATAATTTGTTGACTCCTTGCACTAGGGGAAAGAATTCAAAGGGTTCATAGATACATAACTAATAAAGCACTATAGAATCTGCATTTAAAAATAATAAAACAAATGTTTTGTTTTGTTTTGTTTTTGGCTTATAAGAGAATTGAATTACTGTGAAAGAGAAAGTATCTACCAAATAAGTTTACATAAATAATAACCAATTTCTAGGTATAACTACCAAATTTTCTAGGCATAACTACCCAATTTTATATTAAACTCTAACTTCTTCCCTGATGCAAAGTAATTGTTATAAACAAAAGAAGCTATTGGTTTGACTTACATGATATTCAGAAAGGAAGAATATAATTACAGGAAACATTGAGTAATTCAAGTATGCATTTACTAGTAATGATAGCCAAAAGCACCGTAAAAAGAGAAAAGAAAAAAAGGAACTACCATATCTTGTTTCCCCACAATGGGTCAGATTATACTGTTTATTCAGGCTAGTATTTTGTCAATGAAAGAAGCATTAACAAATAATATTGAAGGAGATATATTTGTTCTCATTACCACCTTATTTAAAGATTAGAGCTATGTTTCCAGTTCCCCACAATGATGAATTAATTATTTATAAATTTGTTAGACTTATTTTTAACCTCCACAACTTCCTTATGATATACATTCTAAAACTTAATAATCTACTACATGACCTAGTATGTTAGCATTTCCTTTTATTCTTCCTAAACCTACATTTCCAACCTCCAAAGGAGACTATCTCATGCAGCTATCTGGTTTTTGAAGAATGAGGATATGTTCCCATTGCCTATTTTATTAAGTCATTCATTCATTTAAAAGCTTATCTCCATTGGTTAACAGCATTTTTTTCACCCAAGGTCATATACCTTGGCCATTACAGTTGCCATTTTAAAGACTAGCTTGATTTCTAAATTCCTGTGTAGCAGACACTGCTACTGTCCCAATCAATACTGCCTCATCATTTACCATATTCCTACATAGTAATGTCTTATTGTATTTGTATAACTCTGCCTGAGTACTTTCTCTAGCCACAGAACATACTTGACCAGTGAGTTCCAGAGAGTTGACAACCCTCAGGAACAGCCCTATACCAGTAACGACAGAGAGTTATGGTTAAACGCCCTCCAGCTTCCTTGCTGATTGTGCAGAATAACTCTGGGATCACGATACCCCGTCTCCGGGAAGTCCCAGTAAGATTGAGACACATTGACAAAACAGGAAAGCTGCTCTTGAATGCACGCAGTACTGTGTTCCTTCACTTAAGTGGATCATTTTTCACTCTCTTAAAGGTGGTTTCTGTGATTGACTTCCAAATAAACTATGAGTACTCAATCCTTTGTGTGTTTTAAGTTAGTTCTCAATCTAAGATGGTCTTCTTACCTTAAAATTCTTGGGTTCCTGAGATTTTGCACTGGGATGTGTTCATAGTACTCCAGCCATGAAAACATCATTGTTTTGTCCAAAGACAGGATTACATTGTCTATTTCACTTTTGCTAGTTTTCAAAAACACTGGTACAGCCAACATTTTATTATTCTCCTAAGATATTAGCAACACATTTGTGTGGTGGCTTTAGGCACCATCTGAAGTGACTTCCTGTTTTCTTACCTGTTATAATGACTGCTCAGAACCCACCATCCTATAGGTACGATTTAGATTTGTTTTTCCACAAATGCATGAATTTATACTTGTGCACACAAAAACTTATCTGCCATTTCTGGATAACACACATAATATAAACCAGATTTTTCTTTTAACTTTTCAATTAAAAAAGAAAAATACAGAATAGAAAAATAATTTTCCCATGAAAAATTTTCATTCTCTTCCTTACAAAGGTAGAAAATGTAAGAACCATAAATACTTTTAAAAATCTAACACCACCCTGAAAAGGACATAAAATTGAGCCAAAATGGTAATAATAGAGTTAGCCCATGGATTCACCAAACTCATAAAACCTTTTCATCTGTATTTACCTATTTGGAAAATCACTTCATCCTTCAGACCCAAGTAAAACCTTCAGAGACTTCGTTAAGCTTCCCCATTCTCTTAACTCCCACTTCTAACTTGTCCCATTAATTCAATCTCTCTAATGTGTCTTAAAATCATCTCTTCTTCATCATCATTGTCCTCATCCCAGTTTGTCTCTCCTATGACAATAACCTCCCACTAAGCTCCTTGTTTTATTTCACTTCTTTATTCTGGAATATCTGATAACCTGACACTGCTTTATCAAACCTAAGATTGTTCAAATCTATAGTATAACTCAAGTCCTGAACATCATTTTCAGCATTTATATAAAACATATGGACATTTACATTACATTTAGACAACTCATTGCCTAAACATTTCATGTATTTTTATTTGTTTGGAATAAAGATTAAAAATAATATGTTTACCTAAAGATTAAGCAAAATGTTTACCTGTCTGAAGCTATGTCACTGGCAATTTGGTGCTTCACTCCTGACCCATTTTTAATAGAATCCTGTCTTGTGAGCCCATGAGATCGACTTTTCTCCACTGCAGGTACAGATAAGTCACCTGAGGGTCCTTGGAACTGGGACTGCTCATGCAGTTTTGCTTTCTTCTCCTGAGGTGCCTCCTCGTTCCGTATTCCTCGGTGAACCCTTTGGTCAGGTTGCTGTGATGTACTAGATCCACTATTATAAAACCATGCTCCTGATTTAGTGAGGATTTCTTGTTGTTTTCGGCACAAATTACATACCCACATAACCTGCATACGAATACATAGGGAAAAGAAATTAGTGTTTCCAAAAGTTAAAAACAAACAAAAAGAGAGACAACATTTGAAGCAAACAAAAAAAAGTATATTGTTATCCATTCTGAAATTAAAATTTAATCCAGATTAAGTTATCATTAGTTAAATTATATGTCCTTCCTTTTAATTTTGTCAGAATAATTATAATAAAACAAAAAAATGTTTACTGGTAGTAGAAATACCAAATAAAGTGCAAAATTACTAGTTGTTTATTTACATTCTTTAATTATTTTTTAATTAATTAGGGACACAGTGTAGTATACACAAAATGAATTTTCAGGCTAGAATGACTTGGGTTTAAATACCAACTCCAAGATTAGAAATTTTCAACCATCAATAAGGTACTGAACATTCATCTCTATAAAACTTAGTTTCCTTAATGATAAAATGGGAAAATAGGGATAATACTAATTTTCCTACACTGTTTGGAGGACTGAAGAGTAGATATAAATTACTTAAAATATCTAGCCATACCTGATATATGTCGGACTTTCAGTAGATTACTAATATTAGTGCATTAGGTTAATTTTCTATCACACTTTATATTACATATAAGCTTTTTGAGGAGGCTTTTATTTCTTTTAAGCAGCTCCTACTGGCTAAAAGAAAGCTAAGAAGATTGTTAAACCTCAACAAAAACCTATTAATTGCTCATAATTAGTGGTAGGACACTTTCCATAATATGTACCATTTTAACAATTTTTGTGTACAGTTCAATAGTGTTAACTATATTCATAATTGTGAAACAGATCTCCAAAATCGTTCATCTTGCAAAACTCAAAACTTATACCTATTAAACAGAAAAATCACCTTTTCTCTCTCCCCATACCCTGATAACCACTATTTTACACTTGATTCTTTAATAGATAGGTTTTTCAGACTTCAGGAATCTAAGACTATTATAACTAACACCTGTGGGACCTTCATCCTCTTCTGAAAAATCATTTTAATTTAATCAGAAGAAAAATAAAACCACATATTCATAAAATAAAAGATGAGTTCAAATTTCAAGTAGGTGTTTCTGATATTTTCGTCATGTCAAATACTGAATCTTACACAGCTCTCCTTATTGCTGAACATTTCCTCATAGTATACATAAATAATAAAACAGATTATCAGTATAAGAGAAAATTTCACATAGTGTTTTCAACTGGTACAGGATATTCTGATAAAGTGCCATTTAAAATTTTTGCTTAATTGCCCATTATTTCAGTGCATATTTCAGACCATAGTCCACTTCATAGAAGACTGTATTTGATAACTTTTTATTATTTTGTTCTCTTTGAATTGTATATACATTTCTTTTTTCCTTAACTAAATTTAAAGTTCAATGGGGGGCAAGGTCTATATCTTCTAATGCATAACAAGACCTTATAAATCATAGAACAGTAAGATCTTTCAAATGCTTGCTAGCTTGAATTTATTTGAAGTCCTTCTGGGGGAGGGGATATGGTAATTTAAACAATCAATATTATTATGTTAATATTTATGTTTCATAGATGTCCAAAATAATTAGTCATCAATAATGTCAATCAACATATGTGACTGTTTTTTTTTGTAACTAAATAAGAATTGAAATGAAAAAACCAAAATCTCACATAATTATAAAAACTATTTCACAGTTTAAGTTTCTTTTGGTTTGAATACAAATGAAATATAAATATATCTAACTTATCAATAGTCTCAAAAAATCAAGTCTCAACCAAAATCTTCAGCCTTTCAATGCCATCTTGTGACAAATGTAGGTATTGCAGATCTTTTAAAAGTGAAAGGCAAACTAATATGGAAAAAAGTAATGTTAAAATAAATTAAGTTTAAATTTCAACTTTTCTGTTTATTTCAAACAAATTACTATTCATGATACAGTGATAATACATGCTATATTCTATGATATGAATTTATTTAGAATAAGTCACACTCACAATACTCAAGAATAGCATCCTTTCCTGCTTGGTAATTGACAATGATACAGAAATGAGAGTTTGTGAGAGAAAATTACCCAATCATGCTCATCTGCAGAAACAACCTATTATCACAAGGTAAGCAGTTACTTAAGCTCTTCTAGAGCAGAGATTCTCAAAGAATGTTCCTGGAACAGCAAATCTGGGATCACATTAGATGTACAAATTCTTGGGCTACACTCCAAACCTGCGGGATCAGAAATTTCTGGGGTGGGACTCAAAAATATGTAATTTTTTCCCCAAATCATACAAGTGATTCTGATGTTTGACAAAGTTAGAGTAGAGATTCCCAACTCATATGAGTTGGGAATGAGTTACAAGTGTGTTCCTCAGAGTAGCTAGATAAGGCCCATGGAGGTAATAATCAGCTTTGCCAATTTGCCTCAGTGTGAACTAGGTAAATCTATAATACTATTTGCACAAATTTATGAATTTAAATTGATTCCATGTACAAATAGTATCATTTCTGTGTAATCCAAATGAGAAAAAGACTTGGAAATGTTATGGGCTTCATTTTCCTCATACGTTAACATCCAGTGGATAGTCATATAAGATAAATGAGTATAAGGCATGAAAGATGATGTTTGATTCTTATTAAAGACTCCTTATATATTAATATAGTTTCCATACTCTCTGGGCTACCCGCATTGGTTGTTTTTTTTCTGACTAGATCCTATGTTCCCTTCTAGCATCCTCATATCCTAAAATCCAATTACCTTTCTTCTTTTTCTATCTCCTCCCACCTTGAATTACTAGTTTATTAATCTTTAAAGCTCAGGAAGCTTAAATCTACTCACTTCAAGTCGTACAAGGGACTGGCACTTTCACTTGAGCCCATACACACAAAGCAACTTAATTTATAAACTGGTGATACTGAACTATGTCTTACAAACATAGGATAGTAGATTCTCCATTAACCATTTGCTGGTTGCTTGAGCGCCAGTTAATAGAGAGTCTGTGGAGAGTCTACTTACATTTATCTGGCATCTGTCAATCCCCATGGGTGCCAGTTAATGGAGAGTCTACTATACATACTATAAGGTAACTTTTCATTAATAGGCTATGAAATGATTAATGTCTGTCAAAGGTAAATTCTGTGTCATTGGATCAAAATTTAACTTATTTGGGAATAAAACAGCAGGACTTTTGTTAATGGAAACCTTTAACCAATTAAGTTAACCAGCAAATGTACCTTATGGTGAATGTTGTTAAAAATACCTTAGAAATATATATACCTATAAATCACCACGGTTAGAGTCTATTAGTTTTGCTGGTCCTCATTAATATAAAAAACACCAGGTATCTAAGATTACAAAGACATATAGAATTAAAAATTATAAGGTATTATTACATTCAGTTCTAAATATGCCACATTTTTCAAAGGAATATAGCAGTATAAGAGATAGAATACTAATGACCCAAATTTGTCACTTATTACACCATATGTTCCATTCTACGGTCATCTCTGGTGGGGTTAAAAGAGAAAAAAAAACTAAGGAAAACAAAATAGTATTTTAAAACAATAAAAATGGTAAATGTAATAGCTAAACTAAATAGTCAAAGAAAGCAAAACCAAAATTATGTTAAGCATGTAGAATATTTTAAAAGAATTTAAAGCTCTTAAAACTATGTGATTTTCATCTAAATAGAGATAATAAATAATGGAGTAATTCAGAGAAAGGTAGGAGTATTGGTGAGAGATTGGTGCTAATGAGAGCGCAGGCTAAACTTAGAAGGTATAACTAACTCTGCACAGAAAAAAGAATTTACTAGGCTCCACCTCTAATCACTGCCTGCCTGCTTATAAATGTGTCTATTTGACGGAAAAGAAATGAGTGCAAATTAATCAGTTTAACCCTATCAAATGACTCGAAAACTGTGGAGGATCCTGGCTAATGATTCAACTTATTTCCTCTTTCTCCTAGAAAACTGTATTTTACAGTCTTCCTTGCAGCTAGGGATGGCCATGAACATATGACTATGTTCTGGACAATGGAATAAAAATGGAATGAGGTGGGCCATATTCATGACCATTAAAAAATTCTCATATGCTACTATCAGGCTCTTCTTTCAAGATTCTCGAGGATAAAGGAGAAACACATAAAAAAGGAGCCTGGGAATCTGAATGAGCACTTGGAAGAGAGCACTCTGCTGATCAGCCACAACAGTGTGGACTTGATGTAAGTGAGAAATAAAATTCTATTATGTTGAGGTACAGAGACTTTTGAGTATATCTTTTACAGTTGACAGTATTGCCTTAACTAATTCAAAATATTTTTAAAGTACATGTTCTACTGAATGTATATCACAGCACAATCTTTGCATGGGAAGAACAATGAATTACTAAAACTAACATAAAAATGTGCTTCACTGTTCATCTGGAGGTAGCTTTCACTAAGTCATCAAGAAGAAGCTGTGTGCATTTTTCCCAACTCCACATTCCAGGAAGTAATGTGGGTTGCTTGAAAGCAGCCATGGTGGATGTAGTTAGAATAAGGAAATTGGAAAATGCCATAAATCAGGGCTCTTTCTTACAGAGAGTGAGCTGTTATTAGCATACCACTGAAAATATTAATGCATCCTACTATATTCTACTGAATGATTAATACTACATTCAACTACATTCAATATTAGTAGATCAACTCAAATGAAGCTGTAATTTACCATATATATTAATTCAGACCATAAAATATCAATTTATTTATAGATGGGCAAAAACTATTAACATTAATTCATCAATTATTTATTAATTCATACAATATTCACTAAATGCCTCGTATGCCAGATGCTATGCTAACAGCTGGTGAATACAGCTCAACATACATAGATTTTACTGTGGAGTTTAAAGTGTAGTGGAAGAGACAATAAGCAAACAAATAATTGCACAAATAATGTTTATATTACAATCATGAAAAGTGCTACAAAAGGAATGCATTCATATCATAGATCCCTTCATGCATTCCTCTCTGCTGGCTTGGGCTGTGTTTGGGAAAAATAGGAGGATATAGAGAAAATTTGCAAGAAGACCGGAAATTCAGAGAGGCTCCATCAGAGCATTATCTTAAAGTGTTTCCATCATTAGATCTATGGTGTCTCTGTCTCTCAAAAGGCAAAATTCAGTGGCTTTTCAGGCTACTAACCTACAAGCCCTGCCCCCAGCACTGTTTTGGTGGATTTGAAAAGTTGATGTACTGGCCCATATCCTGGAGGGTTAAAATTTTTACTTAAACAATTAAGAGATCACTATAATCTCTATATAATAGACTTCTGGATTATAGAACAAAAATCAGAAATTTTGTTTTATTTGATACCCAGAGACAAGCAGCAAGATTTTCCCTGATTCCCCATGAACTGTGGTATCTCTAGCTACAGTCACATTTGCAGACTCAGCAAATGTCTGACGCTGTCTCTCATACGTCTCTCAGGAGACAGCAGCCGTACAAGAGAAGCTTTAACCTGGAATGTCTCCAAGTCTTAGTTGTTACACACACACTTCTCCATTGGCTACTTGTGGCTTTGAAAAATGGCTCCAAAGAAATTTAGTTTATTTTTTTACATTTGATCTGATTTTCCTCAAATGAGTATCTGCCAGATTTCCTTTAAAATCACCCACTAAATTTTAGTCTGCTAAATAGCTCTTTTGGATAAATTATCTATTTCTGATATTTCTACCCTTTTCCCTGCTGTTCTCCAAAAAAGCGTCTAGGTGTTACGCGGGATTTCTATTGCTGAACACTGTAGCTCATCTAATTCTTAGCTGGTTCTTCTCAATGTAGACAGGACTGCTCCACTACTGACTTGATCTCACCTCAGCTCCCAAGACACTCCTGACTGCTCTTATTCTCAGAACAACCCTCTATCTGGCCATGACCCAACCTATCTGTTCTGCAGCCCCTTCTGCAAAGTCATCTTATCCTCTATTCCCCACTATGGGGGTGGGGGTCAGTGTCAAGACAGAGACATGCAGCTACTTTTGTGTCCTCCATGCCACACTGGAACTAAGGATAGTTCTAGAGAGCTAATGCTGGCCCTCTCTTGACCTAACCATGATGCACTGACATGTTCACTCTGAAGTACCTGTGCTCTAAGTGGGTACTAGGGCATCCTGACAGATAATCTCTTCAAAGAACCTTAACTATTAAGAAGGGTAACAGCTGCCGTTTAACCTAACCAACATGCATCCTCCTTGGTCAAAGCCTGGAATGAAGTGATTAGAATACAACTCTGATCATCTACTGCCCTTACTTCTGTCTTCTTTCTCCTTCCTCACAATGTATAAGGATAGAAGAGACAATCTTTTCCTTTACCTACCTTTTCTTATACCTAACACTTTCCCCCAAGTATCATCAGGCTTGAACTAATGAGCATTAGACTTCCCATTTCATCATTTCATAGCTTCCCTTAATCCATCCATTCATTGTCTCAATGGAAAAAAGAACTTAAAAAGCTTACTACCTAGTAAAAGAATCTAAAACAGGAGGCACTCAAATATAACATACCTATTATACTGCAATTGGAATACTGTCAGCTATAAGAGATTAATATGTGCCTAAGTATAAAGTATGGACCAGATCCACACCCAGAGAAAGAAGTCCTGGGAGCTTCAGGTTTCTGGCAAAATTGCTGATTCTTCTGCTCTAGGCAGGAGCTGTTGGATGGGAGGCTGGAGAAGATAGAAGAGGCATCTAGTTCAGTCAAGGTGGGTCTTTAGGGAAAGTGACAATAGCCTATACTATCCACAGCTGACATTACTTAAAGAAATAATTTTCAAAGTGCCAAGTTTTGAATATAGCAAAATTAACTGAAGTCAGTAATCTAAAGAAATACCACAAAAATTATCAATGATAGGAGGGTCTGAGGTAAATATTAGAAACTAGCAAAAGAACAACAAAGAAACAAAAACTCATGGACACAGTCAATAATAGTTCAGTGATTACCTGAGAGTAAGGGTGAAGTTGGGAGAAGAGGGAGGGAGACTCAAATATATGGTGATGAAAAGAGAACTGGCTCTGGGTGATGAATACATAATGCAACACATATACATTATACTATAGAATTGTACACCTGGAACCTATGTAATTTTTACTAACCAATGTCGACCCAATAAATTTAATAATAAAAGGAAGGGAAGGGAAAGATAGGAAAGGGAAGGGAGGGGAGGAGAGAGGGAGGGAGGAACAAACTAGCAAAAGAGCCTGTTTGGAGAATCAAAATTAACAATCTATGTAACTGCTGGGGAACAAAACCCAAACTACTGCCTATGGTTGAACTTCAACATGCTGTTCACATCATGTTAGTAGTAAGCTAATTCCTTTGAAAGGAAACAGCAGTGTTGTAAGTATTGAAGGATTCATTCATTTCAGGAGTATGCTCCAAAGAGAGAGCTATCAAGTAAAACTAAAACTAGTTTCAACCAATTAAAGTACAGAACTTTAATAATTCAGTATAAATTTCCATGCCCAATAAATGACCAATTAAATTAGAAAATTTAGACCATCAGATAATTGAGTAACAATTTCAACAGCTTCATAACACTCATAATATAATGGCTCCATTTCCCTTGTTTTGACAATTTCACATGCCAAACATTAATTAAAAAACAGGGAATGATAATGAAAATAAAACATAATTAAGCTGAAAACACCATCATTTATTGTATCACCATGGAGTCAATATTACTTAAAATGATAAAGGAACAATTGCAACAGAAATGCAAAAATACTTTAATATTAGAAAATGTATTAATTAATTCATCACATTAATAAATTAAAATAGAAAAAAGTGATCATAAAAATAGATACAGAAAAACCAATTAAGCATTCATAAAATACAAGACTCAGTCATGTGAAAATAAAATCTAACAAACAGGAAATAGGAAAGTAATGCTTAAATCTAACAAAGAGTATTTACAAAAATTCTATGCCCTATTTTACACTTGAGGATACGAGTGAAGAGCACTTGGCTTCAAGTCAGGAAAGAGCTAAGATTTTCTAGTATCACCACTTCCATATAACACCATCTTGGAGACATTAGCTTAGTATATCTCACACACATGAGACAAAAAAAAAAAAAAAAAAGGATGAAATACAACTGTCCTTATCTGAACACTATTTGATTGTGAATATCATTTGATTATAAGAGGAAATCCAATCTACAAATATTAACAGTAATAAGGAGTTCTATGAGTTTCATAGATCAAAGATGAGCAAACTAAAATAAACCAAAATACACTAATAACCAAATGCAGACATTTAATTTAAAAAATTTTAATACTTGTTACAAAGAAAAATTATACAATACTCCAAAAGAAGACTTACATAAGTGAAAAGATATACGCTATTGGAATGAAAAGAAAAAATACCACAAGATGTCAGTCTGCTCGAATTAAATCTATAAATTTCCAAGCAATTTTAATCAAAACTTCTACCGTGTTTTTCATGAAATTTATCAAGATAATTCTAAAATAAATATGTAGGAGCCAATGGTTTTAAAAATCATCTAGATGATTCTAAAGAGAAATAATAATTTGAGGTGGACTTGCTGTAGTTACTAAAAAGCGACAGAAATGAAGACAATGTCTAGAAACAGCCTTTCACATGTGTCAATGCTGACATTACAAATTAGGAGAGAAAGAAGGCACTATGGAACTAACAGATTATAGCAGGGACAACCAGTTGTCCATATTGGGGGGAAAAAATAGGCTCACAACTCATATCACATACAAAAATCCATTCCAAATGGATTGAATACTGAAACATGAAAGCCAAAACTTCATAACTTTTAAAACAAATATCAAGAAAATTTTTTATGAAGTCAGGAAAACAAAGATTTCTTAACTCAATTACAAAAGGCATAATGAAAAAATATAAATTCTACTGTATAAAAATGTTTAAATACTTTGAGTGGTAAAACAGTAAGATAAAATAAAAAGAGAAACCACAATCCAGGTGAGTTAAAGAAACAAGTTTCAGAAAAATATATACAGTATGATTTAGAACATAATATAAAGTTAAAAATCTTGCAAAATAATGTTGTATGTGGTTTAGCAGTATATATGTATAAATTTATACAAACGGAAACGTGTGGAATTATAGGTATTTAAGATAATTTACACATCTCTAAAAAAAATGGCAAAATTTTAAGATTTGTATAACTAGGTATTAGTTTCTAAATATCTCAACATGTTTGAAATATTTCAAAATGAAAAAGAGGGAAAAGGAAAAAAGTGGGAACAGATGGGATTATATAATCCTATCTATAACTAGTAAATATTTTCACTAGTCCAATTAACCTTAATTGGTAACTAGTCTGACATTGAAAGTAAATTACACTGAAAGTAAATGTGTATTTACGTAAATATATAAGTTAACAGAAAACTAATTATTGAATTCTCATACAAATATAATTTATAAAATATAATATTTCTTTCTTTCAGGGGTTTTTTTATAGAGAGGTATGTGTAAAGGAGTTAGGCAATTCTATCAAAGGTATCAATTATTTGTACACATTTTGTGGCATTGTTTTTAATTTTCTTTTTCATCAAAGCATGTGATAATTTATAAACTTTTGTTCTAAATTAAATTTTATCAATGAACTACAGAAGTGTCTGCCAAAGTAGTCATTGAGGAGAATTTAACTGTAGTATTATTATCAGAATAGGTAAGTGTTATCTTCATAATAAATATTTGACTTTTAAATCTTATTTTAATTAAGAATTGCATTTTAAGCTTAAATTTCTCTAAGTACTTTTGAAGAAAAGACAACTCAAAACAGTAGGCATCTCTATCCATCAAGATTAAGAAAAGTGAACATTTCTGCAGTTACTCTATTTTTCCACTAGTCTGTACTAAACCACTTTGTTCAGTCTGAACCCACTGGATTCTCTGCAGTTAGCACTACACTGTTAACCTATTTTTTTTCCCTGAAAATAAATGAAATTTCAGTTAAAAATACAGTAATATTAATAAAATGAAAAGTGAGTTGAAAGAGTATCAATAGTCTACATTACAAAATGTGATATTATTTAGAATATTCTCCATTGCATATCGACTGACTAAAGATTCAATAAAGTGAATACAATGTACTATTAATTGACAGTTTTCTTTTTCATCATTTAGAAGAACTTAAAAGTTATGATATATAAATTATAGAATTACAAAATCATTTCAATAAATATAAAGTAAAATTATGGTTTAAAATGAGGAGAAAGCAAGTTTACGTTTCTTAAAATAGAAAGCACATTCAGCTGGAAAGTTTCATTTAAAATAGAGAACAGAACACGACAGGTTTCGAAGACGACATCTTATAAAAAGAAGGGGGCCAGAAAAAATTTTATGAAAGTTAACAGGAGTTCCCTGATGGTGTAGTGGCTTAAGGCTTCGGCGCTGGCGCTCTCAGCGCTGCGGCCTGAGTTCGATTCCCAGCCAGGGAGCTACCCACATACCAAAAAGCAAAAATAATAATAATAATAATAATAAAGTTAACATATGGTAAAGATGATGATGTTTTATCCAAATTGAAGAGAACTGAAAGCATGAAACTAGAGGCAATACAAAAGAAATATTAACAAAATACAGTGATATGGAAATCACGAGAACACTCGAGGATGAGAAATTTTTAAGGAAAGGGTATTAATTTATAGAAAAAAGTTCAAAGTATAAATCTTCATTTACCTGTTTCTCAGAGTCTCACAAGTAGTCCTTGAAAACTTTAAGATTAATGGACAAAAACTATTTGGCTTGCAAGTCAATTTCCAGAAGCCATGGACAATTAGATGGACTTCACTTTGCAAACTGTGCTTACTCCTGTAACTCTAAAAGGTAATAACATCACTAACCACATACAGTAGTATGACCTACTTTAAAGCAGATGCAATGTAAAATACGTCCAATTTGGCCCACCAAAGGGAGATTTACTGTTCTTTTAAAAAAAAAAAATCTATGAATGATCACAACAGTATCACAGTAGAGAATTAAAAGCACAGCCATATAGCTAAGCTTCAGTGAATTTGTATTTTGATTCATCTCAAATTTAACATAACCAAAACTGAATTCTACACCTTCACCCAAAATTGCTCCACCCACAACTGTACTCATAGCAATTAATGGCAACTCTCCATCTTCCTCATTTGCTTTGGGCCAAAAATCATGGAATAATCTTCTTTTGCCATATCCCACATACATTCCACCAGAAAATCATTTTGGATCTACTTTAAAAATATATCTACAGAGATGACATCTCACCACCTCCACTACAACCATCCTAGCCTAAGTCACCACCATCACTTGCCTAAATTATTACAATAACCTCATATCTGGTCTCCCAGGTTCCATTCTTTTCTCATTCTTCTCATTAATCTATTGCAACAAAACAATCAAAATAAACATTTTGAAGTGTCTTAAAATATAAGTCATATCATATAATTTTTTGGTCAGAAGTTTTAATAATCCCCATTTTGCTAAGAAATAAATGTCCAAGTCTCAAACAGTGATCCAAAAAGTACTTACTCTAACCTCATCTCTCGCTATTCTCACCCACTGGCTTTGCTCCAGCCACAGTGACTTCCTTGCTCTTCCAACATGTCCAGCATGCTTCTAACACTGGAACTTTGTATTCACTACTACATCAATCTGGATTGCTTTTACCCTAAATATCTGCAATGCTAACTCCCTCATCTATTTCAAATCAGTGTTCAACTGTCACCTTTTATGACCATAGAAAATAAAACAGCACCACCCAAAATTAAGTATCTTGATTTTACTATTTCCAGGATACTTACACATTCTAAATATTTATTTATCTTATTTGTTGTGTGCATATCCTAATTAGAATATATTCTCCTGGAAAGTAAGAGATGTTTATCTATTTTAGTTCATTCCTATATTCCAAGTGCCTACAAAACACCAAGGTGTACCCAAGGAATAAGTGAATTAATATATTAACAGGTAACTAGTATATTACAATGTATAATTGTTATATAAAGCTGTTTGCTTAGCAAATTTCTACAATCCAAATGCCATGGACTCTCATGAAATTGTCTTTAAGGAAAAATAATCTTTAAGAACATTCCAAATTAAAGTATTATTATAATATATGAGGGCCATCTGGGAAAAATCCAGCCATAAATGCCTCTATTTTCCATATTACAGGACTGGATATTTTCTGACAGTCCTCGTACATTTTTCTGATAAAAATATTTGTTTAATATAATTCAAAATGCAGAAATAAAGTAAAGTTATTTTATGTACACTAAAATTGCTTAATATTTCATTGAAAGTAAAATGTGTATAGCTTATCTCAGAGGTTTCCAAATTTATCCAACAAAGATCCTACTTTTGATGTTCCTCAATTGATTTTAGAATCTTACTAAGTCTTGGGGTGGGGCACATTTGTTTGTTTGTTTGTTTGTTTGGGAAGTGATGGATATTATTATACTTTGATTGTTGCATTGTTTTCATGGGTGTATACGTGTTAAAACCCATCAAATTTTGTACATTGAGTGCACTTTTTGTATAACAATTATCTCACAATAAAACTGTTTTTAAAGGTTAAAAACAAATTTGTGGAAATTGCCTACTATGAAGAGGTGGATAAATTGAGAGCAGCAAAAGGATGTACTGCACTAGTGCTTCTCAAGTTCTAATGTGCATTCAAATCACCAGGGCATCTTATTAAAATGCAGATTCCGACTCGAATTACCAGGGCGTCTAGTTAAAATGCAGATTGTGATTCCTAGGCCTGGGGGAAGAGAGGCAAGGATTCTGAATTTCTAACAAAACCTCTCAGAAGATGTTGTTTCTACAGACCACACTGCACAGCAAGGCTGTACAGCAGACTTATTATACGTAAGAGTCTGAGCTCTATCTTAAACCCTGGCTTTACTAACAACACCACCATTACAGCACTATTACCACCATTGCTATTGTTACTGCTACTAACAATGACAATAAAAACAACAGCAATAAATAGCGTCTTTTGAGTTCTCCCTATGTTACAGGCACTCTTCTAATTCTTGTGTATTTATTATCATATTTAATCTGAACTAATTCCTCTCAGTTTATAAAAAAAGAAACTAATGATAGAAAGGTTAAGTCATATAGACAAGGTCTTTCTTCAGCTGAGAATACAGTCAGAATTCAAACCCCAGTCTTTTATGACAAGGAACATAAAATTTTTCAGATGAAGTCCATCTTAAGTCTCAAGTAGCAGATGACTTCGGTATTTGATATGAAAGTTCCTTGGTTCACATCTGATTTCAGTTACAGCTATGGTGGACAGTGGTGGCATTAACTGAACTAAAAAAAACTTCACACTTACTGGATGGATATAACTTTTTAAATGAAAAACAAGTGTTAGCAAGGATGTGGAATACTGTAATGCTTGTATACTGATTATTAAAATTTAAAATGGTGCAATGACTGTGCAAAACAGTTTGGTAGTTCTTCAAAACTTAAATATAGAATTACTGCATGACCCTGCAATTCCACTACTAGGTAATGTTCAAGGTAATTAAAAACATATGTTCACAGAACAATTGATATATGTATGTTCCTAGCAACATTACGCATAATAGTAAAAAAAGTACAAACAATCTAATGCCCTTCAATTGGTGAGCAAGTAACATATGGTATAGCCATACAATGAATATTATTCAGTCATAAAAAGGAATGAAGTATTAATTATTGCTACAATACAGATGAATCTTTAAGGCATTATACTGAGTGAGAGAAGCCAGACACAAAATGCCACATATGGTATAAATACATTTATATGAAATGTCCAGAATATGTAAATCCATAGAGAAAGAAAGCAGATTAGTGGTTCTCTGGGTGTGGGGAACGGAAGTTAATGCTAATGGGTGTAGGGGTTTTTTTTCAGGGCAATGAAAATATTCTGTAATTAGATAATGGTAATATTTGTGAATATACTAAAAAACCACTGAGTATATACTTTAAAGTAGTAAATTTTATGTGAATTATATAATATATTAATTTCTAAAAATTATAAGTATGCTTTCTACAGAAATCTCAGGCTTAGATGGTTTTTGTCTTATTTTGAGTTTCTCCACAATCAGACTCCGAGCCAAAGATTTGGATACAAGGTAATTTGTTTATTGGATAGATGATCCTAAAAAGTATAGTGTAAGAGTGAGGAAGTGAAACATGGAAGGGAGAAAAGCCAAAAAACAGTCAGCTAAAGAGTAGATTGTTTCTGGGGAAAGATGGAACTTGGTCTGGACAGAATCCTATCAGAGTCATCCTACTAAGGGACAAGGAGGTAGGTAGGGTCTTTAACATTAGCTCAGGCACTTCCCACTCTCTCTCAAGTTAAGCTTACTCCCTTGGCCATAAAATGCCATTAAGCAGAGAGATGCAGGAAGCCATTGCTTATTTGTATGTTCAGCAACCATGCACGTGTCATATGGAGTGAGCTAAAAGGCTAGGGTACCTACAGCAGCTGCTACAATTTTACTGAATAATTCTATCAAACTTTTAAGAGACCACTAATTCATATTCTATATGAATTTTTAAAAGTATAAGAAACATACAGCTCATTGTATGAGGCAAATGTAATTTTGACTAAAGACAAAAGCATAGGCCAATTCTACTCACAAGTATGTAGAGCTAAATCTTAAATAACAAAATCCAAGACAACTAAAAAATATGTCATACCATAATCAATCACCACGTAACCTCAGGAATGTAAGAATGGTGCAAAAGGAGAAGATCTAATTGTGTAATTCAACATAAGAAACTAAAGAAGAAAAATCATATGATTACCTCAATCAATGAAGAAAAGCATTCAATAAAATTCACATCATTTTATGGTTCAAAGTAATTCTTAGAAAAATGAGGAATACAGGCATATTTCCTGACCTTAGTAATACAAGGAATAAAAAAGCATTTCCTTAGGTTGGTAACAATTATATATAAAAAATCCTCAGCAAAGGTTTTATTTAATAAAGAATCTTTACATCCATCTGAACATATAAAATTACACTTTCTCAAATACCTCTTTAAAGCATATCCTACTATTTTTACAAGAGAAAAGTAAACAGAAGAATTTGAGATATCAAAAACCGTAAGACAAATAATCCAGAAATATATATGATGATTTTTATAGGAAATAATACAAATGAGACTTCAGTTGTTATGTTGTTAATGATCTTGATAGCTTGATAAGTTGCAAATAAACTATTAATGTGAATTTTTCATGTCAATAATCTAGAGTTAAAAAATTTTATAGACTATTTTCAAATCAGACACAAATCAGACACAAGGATTACCTTGATAGAAACTACAGATGAACAAATTCACCTGCCAATCTTATTCTGCATGTAATCATGATTTTCTTAACTTAGTTCCTGAATACATCTGTAAAGTATTTATTACAGATAACTGCTAAATAGCTTGAGAAGACAGAAATATGTGACTACTTCCTGCTATATTTACATGAAATATACCATATACTTATAAATTAGATATTGATATAAGTGGAGTTGTGTCAACAACTAACACCAATATTTGCTTATTCAATGTGCAGAATTTTCTTTTGTGTTCAGGGAACATTAGGGATGCTCCAGTTATATACCCATGACTAAACATGATACTGCCTGAACAAACTTTGAGAAAAGACATATCAAGAATCTAATTCTCTTTGAAATGATACTGAAAAATATAGTTTGACAGTAAGAAGCAGTTGAGATTATCATTTTTAATTAACACTGTTCTTTATAAAAATATCTTAATTGCCTTATAAAGCCTGTTCATGATATGCTATTTGATATATGATATTCAATAATAAACTAATGCTATTTAATAACATGCAGTTTGTTAAAATCAATGCAGATTAAGAAGCAGGTATGAGAATATATATGAAAATGCCTATGGATATATATATAAGTCCAACAGTGCAATTTTATTAAATCTTTATAGATACCATTACACTTTATAGAGTTCACAAAATCACAGGAGGCTTTGTTCAGTAGATTGTGACAAAATTTGTGGTAGAAAGAAGATGTTACTTAAAGACTTAGTAATTATATTTGTTTCCAATCATTCTCGGTAATACCGAAAACAGCATAACTGATTAAATTATGGCACACAGAGATTTGCCCAAGAATTAACTGATGAAGAGATTTTAATGGACAAGTATTAGAGAACTCCTCAGATAAATCATCCCAGATTTGACACTTATGAGTTGGGGACTTAAAGCAAATTAATATCTTAGGGCTCTATTTTTAATATTAAAAATGCAGACAACTGAGCTCTTATATTATCCAGTTGTGCAATCCCTGAGCACATTTCTGATATTTAGCAGCTTCTAAATAAGTATTGTTCAAATACATGGAAAGATACTCCATGTTCATGGACTGGAAGAATTAATACTGTTAAAATGTCCATACTATCCAAAGCAATCTACAGATTCAATATAATCCCTATCAAAATTCCAATGGCATTTTTCATAGAATTAGAACAAATAATCCTAAAACTTGTATGGAATCACAAAAGACCACAGATAACCAAAGCAAATCTTGAAAAAGAAGAAAAAACTTGGCGGCATCATGTACCATGATTTCAAACTATATTACAAAGCTATAGCAATCAAAACAGTATGATATTGGCATAAAAACAGGCACATCAATAATGAAACAGAACAGAAAGCCCAGAAGTAAACCCATTCTTATATGGTCAATTAATTTATGACAAAAGACAAAAAATATACAATTGGGAAAGGACAGTCTTTTCAAATAAATGGTGTTAGAAAAATTGGACAGCAACATGCAAAAGAATGAAAGTTGACTACTACCTTACACCATGCACAAAAATCAACTCAAAATTGATTAAAGACATGCATATAAGACCTTAAACCATAAAAATTCTAGAAGAAAACATACCCAGTTAGGTCTCTGACATCAAATTTGGCAATGATTTTTTGAATTTGAAACAAAAGCAAAAGCAACAAAAACAAAAATAAACAAGTGGGATTACATCAAACTATAAAACTTCTGCACATCAAAGGAAAACATCAACAAAATGAAAAGGCAACCAACTGAACAAATAAATATATTTGCAAATAATGTATCTGGTGATGGATAAATACCCAAAATATATGAGTATAAAGAATTCATACAACTCAGCAAAAAACAAACAATCCCATTAAAAACTGGGTAGAGAATCTGAATACATATTTTCCCAAAGAAGATACACAGATGACCAACAGGTATATAAAAATGTGCTCACTAATTGTCAGGGAAATACAAATCAAAACTACAATAAGATATCACCTTATACCCACTAGAATGGCTACTATAAAAGACAAGAAATAATAAGTGTTGACAAGAATGTAGAGAAAGGGAACCCTTGTACACTATTGATGGGAATGTAAATTGGTGCAGCCACTATGGAAAACAGTACTGAGGTTTCTAAAATACTTAAAATAGAACTACCATATGATCCAGCAATTCCACTTCTGGGTATTTACCTGAAGAAAACAAAAACACTAACTTGAAAAGATATTTGTACTTTCGTATGTAGCGTTATTTGCAACAGCCAAGAAAGAAAAATAACTTAAGTATCCATCAATGAATGAATAAAAAAGATATGGTACAATATAAACTGCAATATTATTCAGCCATAAAAAAGAATGAAATCTTGCCATTTGAGATGATGGGTGGAACTTGACAGCATTGTGGTAAGTGAAATAAGTCAAATAGAGAAAGACAAATACTGAATGATTTGTTACATGTGAAACTTAAAAGGAAAAACCAAAAATTCAACCTCATATATTCAGAGAACAGATGGTGGTTGCCAGCGGCAGGAGTCAAGAGGTGAGCAAAATATGTGAAGGGGGGCAAAAGTACAAACTTCAGTCATAAAATAAGTAAGTCATGGGGATATAATTAGAGCATGACAACTATAGTTAATAATACGACATTGCATATTTGAAAGTTCCTAAGATAGTAAATCCCAAAATTCTCCAAATTGGGAATAAAGAAGTCAAATTGTCACTTTTTGCAAACAGAATGATTCTTTATATTGATAACCCTAAAAATGCCACCAAAAAAACTAGTAAAAACAATAAACAAACACAGTAAGCTTGCAGGATACAAAAATCAATGTACAAAAATTAATTCCATTCCTATATACAATAAACAATAAAATTTCAGAAAACATAAATGAAAAAAACGTTCCTTTTGCAACTGCAACTAAAAGAATAAACTATGCAAGAATAAGCTTAAATAATGAGGATGATCTATACACTGAAAACTACAAGACATGGTTTAAAAAAATTGAAGACGATACAAAGAAGTGGAAAGATATTCTACATTCATGAACTGAAAGAATTTAACTACCCATGGATAGTTAAAATGGCCATATTATCCAAATCAATATACAGATTTAATGCAATCCCTATCAAAATCAAAATGGCATTTTTTTTTACAGAAACAGAGTAAAAATAATCAATAGATTTGTATTAAATTACAAAAGACCCTGAATTGCCAAAGCAATCCTGAGAAAAAAGAACAATGCCCGAGGTATAACATTCTCTGATTTCAATTTATACTACAAAGTGACAATAAACAAAACAACATTGTATTGGCAGAAAAAAAGACAAACAGACCATGAAACAGAACTAAGAACCCAGAAATAAACCCACATATACATATATGGGCAGGTAATTTTCAACAAAGGATCCAAAAACATACAATGGATGACAAAAAAACCCTCTTCAATAAATGGTCCTGGGAATATTGAAAACCCACATGCAAAAGAATGAAACTACACTGCTACCTGTCACCATATACCAAAATTAATTCAAAATGAATCAAAGACCTAAATATAAGACCTGAAACAATAAATTGCATAAAAAAAGTAAAGGTACTAAATATGTGGACCTTGCATTTAGAGATTTTATGAATTTGACCTTAAAGGCAAGGGAAGTAAAAGCAAAAATAAATGAATGGGACTATATCAAACTAAAAATAGTCTGCACAGCAAGAGAAAGCATAAACAAAACAAATAGGCAACTAACCAAATGGGTGGAGAAAGTTGCAAACAATACTTCTCATAAAAGGCTAATATCCAAAATACATAAAGAACTCATACTGGGGTTCCCTGGTGATGTAGTGGCTAAGCATTGGTGCTGTCAATGCCGCAGCCAGGGTTCGACTCCCAGCCAGGGAATTAAAAACAAACAAACAAACAAACAAACAAAAAAGCTCATACAACTCAACAACAACAAAAAATATCAAACAATCCAATTAAGAAATGGGCAGAGTACCTCAACAGATATTTCTCCCAAGAAAACAAACAAATTGTCAATAGTATATAAAAAGATGCTCAACTTCACCAGCTATTAGGGAAATACAAATCAAAACCACAATAAAATAGCACCTCACACCTGTTAGAATGGCTGTTATCAACAAGACAAGGAATAACAAGTGGTAGAGAACCTGTGAAGAAAAAGGAAGCCTCATACACTGGTGGTAGGAAAGTAAATTGGTACAACTATGGAAAACAGTATGGAGGTCTCTCAAAAAGTTAAGAATAGGATTACCATGCAACCCAGCAATCCCTCTCTAGGTATCTAACCCCCAAAAATGTGAAAACATTTATCCATAAAATATATGTACCCATATATTCACTGCAGCATTATTCATGTTGACCAAGACATGGAAAAAAGCCACAATGTTCTTCAATAAACGACTGGATAAAGAAAATGTAGTACATATACACAATGGGATATTACTCAGCCATAAGAAAAAATGAAATACTGCCATTTGTGACAACATGGATGGATCTTGAGATTATCATGCCAAGCAAAATAAGTCAGACAGAAAAAGTCGACAACCATATGATTCTACTCATATGTGGGATATAAAACTAAAAGCAATAAAAAAACAAGACAAACAAACTCATAGACACAGATAACAATTTAGTGGTTACCAGAGGGTAAGCAGGGAGGGGAGGTGGTAGAAGAGAGTAGAGAGTCAAATAAGTAGTGATAGAAGGAGAATTGACTCTGAATGTAGAACACACCATGCAATCTACAGATGATGTGTTACAGAAATGTACACTTGATACATGTATAATTTTACTAACCAATGTCACCCCAATAAATTAATTTTAAAAGTAAAACAATTTTTTAAAAAGTTCTCATCACAAGAAAAAAATTATGTAACTATAGTGATGAATATTAACTAGATTTACTGTGCTGTTAATTTTGCAATATATACAAATATCAAATCATTATATTGTATACCTGGAACTCATACAATGTATGGCAATTATACATAAATAAAAATTCTAGAAATAAATATGTTATTGAAATACTACATATTTAAGTATTCTTATATATAAGTAAATATGATGTATTTACTGATTTCTAATAAGGAATATTAGCATATTGTTTGGGAAATTAAAATTCATGGAATATATTTTAAATACATAGCATAAAGTTCTCAATTACAAAACCTCGTTTCTCATGCTCTCACCTGTCAATGCTCATCAACAGGCACATTAGTGCAGCAACCACATGTGTGTTCTGAAAAGCATTAAGGAGTGTAGTAGTATTGATTACAATAGCTACCATATTTAGAAACCTTAAGAATGAAAATGCATCTTTCATTATTAATGAAAACCACAAGAAAATGATTCAATATATGCAATTTTGCTTTGAAGGTAGTTTTTCAAAATAGATCCTTTTAATACTTTCAGAGGTACCTGTGGTATACAATTTGAAAAAGTGTATTTTGGTAATACATATAAAATATTATTAAACAGTTTTCATTTTTTTTATTTATTTATTTTTGGAGGGTAGTCTCCTGGCTGGGAATTGAACCCAGGCCGCAGCGTTGAAAGCGCCGAAGCCTAGCCACTACACCACCAGGGAACTCCTAATTTTTATTAACAATTCTAAATTGCCCATATTAAGCAAGAATTTGTTGCCATTAAAAAAATACATAAAAGTTTGTACTATATCCATTTGAAATGAATTTTGATGGTAGTTATATTTAACGTAGAGATAATCTGGCAGGTTTATGGATAAACCAGAAAATAGCTTCCTCACATCACCTTTCATGATTAACATCCCCCACTCCTTAGAAAGGTGTCAAGCCTAAATAAAGCCATGCTTTCACCCCCAAAGTCGGCTATATGTCTGGCATGATGAGGTAGTTGTATGGTTATTCTGATTTTTAATTGTTTAAGATTATTTTAATCATGGTCAAGTCAAAATAAGGATAGCAACATTAAACCTCTTTTCCTTACATATCCTATAGAGCACAATCATTTATAAAAATAGGTATATACAAAGAAAAACAAGAAATTGAAAAAATTAAAATGTTTTCCATAGAAGCAAAGAAAATAATTTCTCAGCTTATTCCCTTCTTAGTTTTAAAACAGTATTAGGGCAATTTTTTATTAATACAGGAAGACCAACAATCATATAGAATCACTACATAAAAAAAGAGAAAAGAGAAAAAAAAAAGAACATTGCCCTTTTATCATTCATTCACTCTATAGGCACTGACTAAGTACCCAGCATGTGAAAGTATAGTGTAACAGCCATTGCATATTCTGATTATTCAGTGATATATTCTGATTGATTAGTACCCAGGACCTGTTGATTGTTAAATAATTTGAATATCAACTGTGTATTTCTTATCCTTTAGCAATTGTGTTAAATGCTTAAGATAAAAAAAATTAAGAAAATACTATCCCCACCCTCAGAAAACCAATAAGCAAGACATATATATAGGTAAATGAATAAATCACAGTACAATCTGATAAGAACAGTAATAACATATAGAAGATACTAAACAAGGACTGAGAAAACTGATTAGGGTTTGTAATGGAATATGTAGGCTGTTATTTGGAAGAATCTGTGTGAGTTTATTAAATGGACAAAATAGAGAAAGGGGCTCTAAACAAAGGAAACAATGTATAAAAAGGCACAGAAGCATTAAAGAAATTTGTGGCACTTTAAAAAGAAGAGGAAGAATTAAATTACTAAAATTATATTGAAAGTAGGGATGGTACTACTAATTCTACAGAAATAAAAAAAATATGAGAGCACTATGAACAAATGGACAGCCTAGATTAACTGGAAAAATTCCTAGAAACATACTTACCAAGATGAAGAAACCATGAAGAACAGAAAATCTGAACAGTCCTATAACTAATAACATGAATGAATTAATAATCAAAAATATCATAAAAAATAAAAGGCCTGGACCAGATGGTTTCATTGCTGAATTCTATCAAATCATATATCTGATAAGTGATTAATATCCAGTATATATATATATATCCTAAAACTCAACCAAAAATAAAAATTCAAAAATGGGCAAAGGACTTGAATAGATTATTTTTACAAAGAAGATATACAAATAGCCAGGAAGCACATGAAAATCATGCGCAACCTCACTAATCAAGTCAAAACTGCTGTGAGATACCACCTCACACATAGTAAGTAGGATGGCTACTGGCCCCCCCCAAAAAAAAAAAAGAAAGAAAGAAAGAAAAGAACAAGTGTTGGTTGATTATGTGGAGAAATTGGAATCCTTGTGCACTATTGGTGGAAATGTAAATGGTACAGTTGTTGTGGATTAACAGTATAGTGGTTTCTCAAAAAATTAAAAATTACTATGTGAGCCACCCAAAGGAATTGAAAGCAGATCCTTGAGTAAATGTTTATACACCCATGTTCATAGCAGTGTTAGTCACTATAGCTACAATTTGGACATACCCCAAAGGTCTATCAGTGGATGAATGGCTAAACAAAATGTGGTATGTACATGAAGGAATATTATGCAGCCTTTAAAAAGATGAACATGCTGACACATGCTACCACATGGATAAACCTTGATGACATTATGCTAATTGAAAAAAGTCAGCCACAAAAAGACAAATAATGTATGATTTCACTGACAAGTACATGAGGTACTTAGAGTAGTTAAAATCATAGAGACAGAGAGTAGAACTGTGGTTGCCAGGGAATAGGGGATGGCAGAATGGGAAGTTACTGTTTAATGGGTACAAAGTTTCAGTTTTACAAGATAAGAGTTATGGAGATGGATGATGGTGATGATTGTACAACATTATTAATGTATTTAACACCACTGAACTGTACATTTAAAAATTGTTAAGATGGTAAATTTTATGTTTGTATATTTTACCACAATGAAAAAAAATATATAAAGAGGGACAGTACAACAACAAAAACAAACAAACAAATAAACAATGATTAAGTCTTATATGCCATGGTAACTAAATCCCAAAAGCAATTATTAGCTTTCCCTTTACGTTGTCCTCTCCCCAAACCATATATATATCTTTAGTTATGTCAATGGTTCTTGGATTTTCAGACTCAGTCTGGATCTTACATTGGCTACTTTCAGTGCATTCTGAGTGGACATTATCTAACTTTTAATTGGCTATATCCGTGCTTTTTCAACATCGGAATAAATTCTAATACTACGTTATTAGGTTAAAATCAGCTTCAATTGGTTCCATCTTCAACAAAAAAAGCAAACCCTCAATCGCAATAAGCACAATGTGCTGGCATTTTTAAAAGGTACACAAAGTCTTTATGATAAATACCTAAAAATAAATTCCGAAAAAAAAAATTAAGTCAGTTACCAATGCACATCCTGCCCAGCAGATACCAGTCCTTGAGGAATCAATACCTATTCACTGAAAGTCCAGGTCAGTTACTCTGTCATGGCTAGAGCTAATGCAGAGCTATTCTTAGAGATCCAATTTGGTCAGCTACCACGTTGATTACACTCTGGTGAGTACAGTCTGGATCCTAAGAGATGTTGCAATGAAGCACTGGAGGTCTCCAGACAGGAGCATACCTTTCCTGGTTATAACCATTTTAATCTAGTTCCGTCATCCAATATAATAAGAGCATCCCTCAAAAGTGGAACCAACCTTAATATATATGATTATGGCACTTGAAGACCTAGTTTATAATATAAAGAAATAGATTCTGAGCCAGTAAGTAATCTGTTAGACTTAATGAAAATACTGTATTTTGTCCCTGAAGAAACCAGTCCCTGAGACATAGATAAAGAAATCCCTTGGAATGCACAGTGAGAGAGGAGAACATATAATAAAGACATGATTGTCACTATATGTAACTAAACTCTTCACTTTTAATTTCTAATTTCTCATAATACCAAATAATTGAACCAAAAATTAGAAAACTGATATCAATAGAGGAAGACTCACCTGGCTTGATGCAGCCAGTTTTACCTAGGCTCATTTGATATGCAAGACACAATTTTTAAAAGTTTAAAGAATATTAAAGTTTAAATCAAAGTGACTAAAATTTAAAGTCTTCCACCTCAGTTTTGGTTGAATGATACTGCTATTAACAATAATAAAATAATTATCTCGTTTTACAGTTTCTTTATTATTTCAGCTGCTCATTTGGGGATGATGGCAGAAAAAAATTTAGTAATTTCAGAAAATATCTATTTCACTTAATTGCTTAATTATTTATATAATCACAAATAGTTATTGAATACCTACTAATATGTGTCAAGCCCTTTGATACTTACTAGAGATATAGGGATAAGGAAGACAGACAAGTTCTTTTTTCATGGGGCTTACAGTCTAGTGGGGAAAACAGACCATAAACAAGTAAAACAAAGGTGTATGTATAAACATTATATTAATACATGTGTGCTTTGGAGAAAATTAATAGAGTGATATGCTAGAGAGTACGTGATAGTGAATGGAAGTAACACCCTACAGAAGGTAGTCAGAGAAGGCCTCTCTGTAGTGATGACAGGTGAATTGATACCAAACATGAGAATGAGCTCTCCATGTGCTTAGCTGATGAAATGCATTCCAGGCAGAATAAACAACATACTTAAATGGGAAAAGGTTTAGTTGCTTCAGGGATAGAAATGCCTGGTGGGGAAAGAAATGAGGGAGAGATTGGTATCAGATGATGTTAGAGATAGTCAGAACCCTATATGCTCTAGTACAGTGGTTCCCAAACTTTTTCCACTTGTACCCATTTTAAACCCATTTCTTTAAATTGTACCCCTTGTTTTTAAAACAGCTATTTTTAAATACTAACACTTTTGGTCAGTGCCTATCTTCATGTAAAATAGTGAAAATGAGGTAATAAGTTGGGAAAGAAAAATTACTACACTAAAAGTACAAACCACAGATTTTATTTTACAATATTTGTAACATAGTTAAATATTGATAATGATGATCAAGTATTTAATCATTAAATAAAAACATTACTTTAAAAATGATTCAAGACTACATACTTTTACTCAGTCAATAACTAAACTGATCAAACAATCTGGCTATGGATGTATTTATAAGTTTGGGGAAGTTCTTAAAACATCATAAATACATTGTTCTGAAACTGTGCTTAATGAATGGTAGAAGATTATTTTGGGAAAGGGTTCATAGCTACTCCCTTACCAATCATCATTCGCTAATGTGATCTAATTTTGAAGTGCCTTCATTCACAGTGATTCAAACTTAACATTTATTGTTCCATAACTAACATTTTGCTTTTTTTTTTAACTTTACTTTTTTTTTTTGTCATTACTGATTATTTTTTGTGTGTGTATCCCTGAACAACCCAGCACATACCCCAGGAGCTATGTGTACCACCACTTGGGAACCAATGCTCTACTAAGAAGTCATGTGAGAAATCAGTTAAGGTTAAGCAGAAGAATAACTTAATCTGATAGCATTTTGAAAGATTATCCTAGCAGATGTATGGAGATTGGATTGGAGAAAGGAAGCAGAAAGACTAATTAGGAAGCTATTGCAGGAGTCCAAATGATGATAGTAACTTAGAGTAAAATGTTAGCAATAGAAATGGAAAGATATGTTTTAGACGCACAAGCTAACACAAATTGGTGATAAATTCAAAGTGTTGAGTAAGATAAAAGAAGAAAGGATTATGTCTAGGCTTTTAAAGTTAAAGGAATAGGACCATCCAACGATGCTGTTTTGGGGTTGTGTATCCAAGGACAGATAGCCAGGAAATATTTAAAAAGAAAAGAAATAAAAAAAGAAAAGAAGAGCAAGGTGAGGAAACTAGCTCCAGTGATGTAACAATGGAGGTGGAGGTAGGGATTGATGTATTCTGCCCCAGTGAGAAGGAGAACTTTATCACGAAATGGTTCAGAATTGCCTGCATATGGAGTTAATAATAAACAAGCCAACTTTTAGTTTGTTTTTTTAATATTCTCTACAGACAATGACCCCCACCCACCTTATTCCCTGTAGCCAGGTGACTCACTCCTACCACCACTCCCTAATATGCCATTGACCAATGCTAAAGGTATAAGTAACACATAATAAAAAGGTATAGTAATTAAACTATGTAGTACTTTGTACTGGCTCAAGAACAGAAAA
Organism: Lyroderma lyra; assembly: GCA_004026885.1. Classification (NCBI taxonomy): domain Eukaryota; kingdom Metazoa; phylum Chordata; class Mammalia; order Chiroptera; family Megadermatidae; genus Lyroderma; species Lyroderma lyra. The sequence continues at coordinate 345,251 of PVJL010000222.1, read as the reverse complement.
ATCAACATGCAGATTAAAGAGACCAGAAATAAACCATAATGCTTATAGGAATTCCATATGTGCAAAAAAGTGATCATGCACATTAGTGGATAAGAAAATGTATCACTCAATAGATAACATTATGATAAATGAGGAGCAATATGGAATAAAGTTAGATCTATGTCTTATAACCCACACCAAAATAAATTCTGAATAAGTCAAAATCCTAAATATTTAAAAAATTGAGTATCTCTTCCACTCTACCCGAGCCCACAAAAGCCAGGATAGAATATGGGGTATCCTGTTTTTGGAATCTTGGAGTAAAGAAAGTTTTGCTGTGTGTGATATAAAATACAGATTCTACAAAGAGTGATAAATTTGACTACAAGGCAATTAAAAATTACTACATATCAATAAAAAAAGAGAATAAAAATTAACACCTGGAACATTTGCAGTATATATCATTTAAAAATTACATCATTTAACATAAAAAGGACTCATGTTAAAACAAGTAAGACAAATAAGCAAAGCATAGTATAGAATATGAAAAATGCAAGCTCCAACATGATAAAGAAAAATATGAAATCAGAACTAAAGTCTCCTTTCACAGAATAGAATAGAATTTTGATTAAAGGGAATTTATGAAGCAGTCATTTGGACTTTTAGTAAACACCTCATTAGTTACAAAGATCTATTATGTGAACTCATTATGTAAGGGTGATACTGTGTTTTCTATTTTCAGGATTTGATATAAGTTTAGTTCGATTCAACAATGTAATTTAGTTTGTAACTTTTAAAAACTTTTTTCTTTGCTTTGTTTCCCTCCCCTCTTGCAGGCTTTAATGGCCATTTTTCCTAAGGCTACATGGATACCACATTAATCTAGTTAAGCAACAGAATATGAACTTGCAAGAAATTGAGTCAGCCCAGCCACCCAGACACTGGCACCCAGGCTGCAATTTTGGACTGAGATTCTCCGTCAGATGATATATGAATCACCCTTAAGACCAGGTTCGAGATACCCATCACAGAACAAACTGGACCCCAAGAGATGTTCTCCCGAATGAGTAGCATGACTACTCTGCCTTGTTCTGCTTTTTCCTATGTGCCTATAAAACCTTCTGGCTGTCCTAAGAATGGGGAGATGTCCTTTCGGGACCAGAGTCCACCATCCTTCCAAAATGCTGGCATTTTGAATAAATCTGCTTTTCTTTCCACCAACTTTGTCTCTCACCTATTAGCTCACGAGGCAGTAAGCAGCCAGACCTTGGCCCAATAATAATTAGACTAAAATCAAATGTATCAATCCAAATGGGATTTCCTATATCCTACTTCCATCCTGGGTTTCATTCTCCCTATGTTTCCTGACACTTAGTATCAAAGAAGAAAGCACCTTTCAGATGTACTATAGAATATGCCTTTATCTTTATAAATAGAAATTTCATGTCTACCTTTGTATATATTAATACTTTTGGAACAACATTTGAAAATGAATGCATGAAGTCAAAACATTGCTGTAATTAGTATGGCTGACAGCGGTGGTTCACAAACTCTACCTGTGTATCAATTAAGGCATAAATTACTTTTCAGTAAACTTGCTAAAAAATCTATTTCCACATGGTCATGTAGAAAAGTAAATGTACAAAATTATCATAAACTTTTTGAAAAGGCAGTGGAAATACAGACATTTTTTTCCCTTTCTGCCTTATTCTAAGCCCTATGTTCCCCAACTCTATATTTAAAAACTGAAACTTTTAGTATTTGATAAAGATTCTTGCTTCAATATGAGTATATATTAATAAAAGTACTTTTGATGATTTCAGAATTTTAATGCAATGCAGAGCTTTGCTCTTCTTTGAAAGCATGGACAGAACAAAGAAAACACAAATGGCTTCTAAACATAAAAAGATTCTCAACATCACTCACAGTAAGATAAATGCAAATTAACATTACTATGAAATTGGTAAAGATTAAAAAATTAGATACATTGTGTGTCGAGTATGTGAGAACAATCATTCTCACATGCTGTCAGTGAAAATATAAATTAATCATAACTTTTAGAGAGGGCAAGCTGGCATGAAAATTTAAAATGTTCTGTAATTCCACTTCCAGGAATTTATCATACAGGTACTTTCACATATGCAATGTGACATATGAACAAAAATATGTTTCAAATAGTAAAATATTAGATATAATCTGGTTAAATAAATTATGGTACATCCATACAAAGTGATAATGGATTCATTAAGATAAATGTGGTAACTCTATACACATTAGCAAAATGTTTCCAAGATACACTAGTAAGAGATAAATTTAAAGTACAGAACATCTGTATAAAAACTGGTTACCTGTGGGGAAAAGAACTGAAGAACTTGGAAAATGGGGTACTAAAGGTTAATGATGAGAAAGACACTTAGTTTTCATTATATATACTTAGGTATATATCTTTTTAATTTTCTACCATGTTCCTATATCACTTACGCAAATATATAACAATCTTCTTTAAAATAAGCATGAATATTTCACATATACCGTAAAACCTAAGTGATGAAGAACTATATGCTAGAGAGACATAGTAATTGGAAGATAGGATGGGATCAGAGGACAGAGTTAAGGGAACTGGAAGTGCCATTTGGGTGGAGAGGCTTAGGAGGAAAGGTTGCTATAAAGGAAGAAAAAAATGGAGAGAAGGATCATAAAAATAAGAAATAAGTTTATTCTATGAGGGATGAGGACTCACAAGCAACTCCATACCAAAAAAAACTGGCCCATAAGGAGTTCCTTCCTGGCTGTTATGGTCAGAATAAGGCCTGTGAAAGACCAAGCAGAACGAACTGAAGAGTAATAATAATACATCCTTGCACATTTACTCAGAATGTATTAAAATATGCAAATACTCAGGTGAATAGTTTTTAACATGATAAATTTTTCACTAAATTTGGAATGTATATTATATTGAAACAAATATTCAACAACTCCTCTTATGATTTACTCAAAATACTTTCTGCCTTCCAAATGTATTTTTTTCTATATTCTTGTTGAATGGTGTGTTGTTTAAATAATATAGTCCAAAATACTTCTATATCACTGATCAAAAACTCTGAATGCTTGTGTAGTCTTTCTACCAAACAATTAAGAATTCTGGTGTTTTGTCACGCTTACAAGAGTCAGATGGTAGTAGTAGTATTTAAACTGGTGATTTTCTTGTAAGAGTTGGCCCTGACAGTGCTGTTATATTCAGTTTCTAGGACAATTTTATTACGGCCATATACATCTTATTGTGTGATTAAATAGAAATGCGAAAGCAAATAAATTAATCTACTGTTGTTAAGACAGTATTTAGAGGAAGGCAATTCCACACTGCTATTGCCCAAATGAAATGGAACAAAGATACTATAACTTAAAAAATACTTTTAAGCATATGCTAAATTAAAATTCCATATGAAAAATAACAATGGGCAGGCAGATAGTCACATAGGTTATGGAAGCCTAATAATATGCTTAAATCAGAAAAAGCATCAGATGGCAGTGAAAACAAAGAACACCTTGCTCTGAATATCATTGCTGCAGCTGCAAACCAACAGATAATTTTTATGGTTCTGATACATGAAAAATATTACAGGACATTTATCATCCTTCCACACCCTTCATTTCAATTATCATCACCATTAGTAACATTATTTTTTTACAAGAAACGTTAACAACCTGTCAATAATTAGTGAAATTTTATTTATTATTGTCTCTAGAGAGACTTGATAACAGAAGCAGTAACTATTGCAAAAACAACAAAAAAGAATAATTTAAGATCCTCATTAAAGTCATGTTTATAGAAAGAGATAATATTGTCTCTAGACAGTGAAATGAGCATCATTTTATTCTCAAAACTATAATTTCATTATGTTCTCTTCAGAGATGAGTATTTATTTAAAAAAATGATCAGTTTAAATATGTGTTCTAACATATGGTAAATAATTTATCATGGAATATTATTTTACTTATTTGTTCCATACATCCTAAAAAGTCCAACATATTCATATTTACACTCATTTTGCAAATGTCCTGTGAAGCTCAAAACATCACTTTTGCATTAAAAAGGTAGTTCCAGCTACTTCTTTTTTATCATGACTTTTTAGAAGCCCTGATACATTTTCTTAGATCTCATTTGCTAGAACTGTGTCACATAGCCATTCCTAGTTACAAGGAAAGCTAAAACATTTTATGTTTTTCAAGTCCCTCTACTGGAGATTGCAGGAGAGAAGTTGAAAAATGTTAAATAGCCATTTAACAGGGTCTAGACCAGCTTGTTCTTTCAACTACTTAGCTTTCTGTACATATATTTTACATTAACACATTCACCCCCTCCCAAAGGGAAATAACCCCAACATCTCAGCCAGTTATAAAATCTAGCTGAATCCAGAGTCTCTGAGGTAGAGCAAATCTTTCCATCATGATTAAGCATGTACTACTGTGACCCTATATATTTAAGACAACTTATCTGTTCCAAACACACTCAATACACAATGATAGAGAAAGAAGTGGGTAACAGCAACAAAAACTCTCAGAAACAGGAAGAATGAGAAATATAGAGGTGAACTGTCCATAGGACACAGAAATCCCTACATGAACAGTGGCTTGATTTCCTTGTTTATCCTGTTAGCCTCAGACTCAGCTATTTAGGAGTTTCTCCCTTGACTGATGTCATTCATATTTCCTGATTCTGTCCTTTGGGGGAGGTGTCCCTTGTCCAATATCCTCCTTGGCTATGTATGAAACTGGCATTGGCATTCTTGCTTTCATCTCCACTGCTAATATGAGTTCAGGGCACTGCCTTAAGGGTTGAACAGTTATGGGTAGAATGTTTGCTATTCAGGTCTGGGGTTTGTTAGCCACTAGCCACATATGGCTATTTTAATTTAAATTAAATTTAAATCAAATTCAAAATTCAATTCCTCAATCACAGAAGCCACATTTCAAGTGTTCAAGAGCTACATGTGAGTTGAACCTACTGCATTGGATAGTGAAGATATAAAACATCTTCATCATTGCTGAATATTCTATTGAACAGTATTACATAAAGATTGTTACAAAAAGATGTGTTGAATTTTATTTGCAATGTTCCAAATCCACATAAAATTAGAATAGTTTGTTAGTCAATTTTTGGTTTAAAATATAGACTGTTATGTTATAAAAATTTGTCAGTACATGAATATCATAGCTGAATTATCATTAAAGGTCTAATATCTGGGCTAGGTGTCAGAATTCATTATATAATGAAAACTACAGACAATAATCAAACCTGTACCCTGTGTTAACTCTGGACACAAAAGTAGCTCTAGAGCTTCTAAGGGCTTCAAATCGCTTGAATTGCACTGCTTGTAAGTCAGCAAACAAGGTTGGTTGGTAGAAGGCTGGTAGGTTCTCAAGAGACTCTGCAATGTTGAAAGGATAATGCACAGTACATGTCTACAGCTATTGACCTGTATATCTTCAAAACGACCTTGAAAGTTTGGTAGAATTAATATATCTAAAATATTACATAAAAATAAAAGAACCAATTCTGAAGGTAGTCGCAGTATCTTTTCTTTTACTCAAAGATTTCATTCTAAAACCACATCAATATTTGCCATCACCTGCATTATCCCAACCAAGTAATTAAAGACCGAAGGGACTAAAAAGTCTCCTACTGACAAAAAAAAAGAAGGTACTGTTTAGGAGAACTCAGCTAAATAATGTGCTCTTTGTATTTTATGCCCACTTGAACTTGGGAAATTTGAAAAGACTTCAAGTTTTAGTTTGACTCATCAAAAAGAATCAGGATAGAAAGGTTTTATCTATGTTTGCAGGATGTCACCAGTTTCCAGAGGAGATCCAAATCCAAATCAGACCTCTAAGGACAGATATTACAATAACAGGATTCTAAAACCAAAGTTATAGTTGAATACTTTATACATAAGGATTTTTAAATTATATCTAATATTTAATATGAAGATAAAGAGATATTTTATTAATTTTTAAAAATATATTAAGAAAAACAAAAATATATTGAATACTTATCAACTGTAAATATATATTTCAGAAAATCCATTTCAATGTTATTGTGACTCATTACAAAGACTGAATCTTTATATTAGCTCAAAAGTTTCCTTTATAATCTCTGATAAGGACATTGATGAGTATAGGAAACATTAAAAGATTAAAGGAATTCTTATCACAATGGGGAATGTTATAAGAGCTCCTTTAAAAAATACTAAATTCTAAAGCAGCAAGTCTCTTTAAGAATCAAATAAGTAATTTTTCATTTATAATATAATAGTTTTCAGTAAAATCAGATAGCATGCTTAAAAGATATCTTAATGTGTAGCAATTATCATGCACTACAACTATTACAAAACACTTAGAAGTATATAAATTAAATATAGCTATAAAATTAAAATTAGCAATAACAATAAGAAAAAATAATATTAGACAGAAAAAAAAGACTCTAACCACTTTGTCCTCCTGGAGTGAATATCCACGAAAGCAAGTTAGAAAGGACAGAAAAGACAAAACAAAAAAAATAATAATTAATTCCATTTTCAAATAGGGGTTTTTAGAAGTTTGTTAGTGAAATAAAAATTCTAAAAAATTGTAATTACCTTTTGATTAAAATCTAAACATTTTAATAGCAAATTTTTCCATACTTTTCAAGCTAGAGCATGCTAAAATGTTAAGATAGAGAAATCAGAACAATTTCTATAATAACAACTATTAAAACATCAGAAAAAGAAGAATGCTCTTTCCACAAATGGAATCCCAATTAACTCAGAAAGAACTGAAAAATGTTTTTAAAAAAGGTTTTATGTACAAAGACAGCAAAACACAGCATCACGGTTTAATTTCATCATACAATATCCAAAGCAGACAAAACATAACTTTTCTATAAATTATGCAGATTGCTTCTAAAAATCATCTGTTCCATTAATTTAGAAATTTTCTAAACTTTATAACTAAAAAGAAATATTTAATTAGAAAAACTCATTAAAGGTAAAATACTAGTGATGATTTTGGGTAATGGTATCCAATACTATAAGTATGAAAAATAAAATGATAAGATTTGGTCAAGAAAACATATTTAGATACAATAAAATTAAACTCAATTGTATTTCTCTATACTTAAATATAAAATAATGGTAATATAGTAAAAGTAATAATGTAATAATAATAACCTGATATATTATAAGAACTTATATAAATTAAAAATCAAAATAATGTGTTTTGAGTTATCACTTTTTCTGAAATATAGGTGGCAGAACAATACTCATGACTAAGAGAAAAAATTCTACAATCAGAAAAACTTATCTTAAAATTTGACTTTTTAAAACAACATTCCTAGTTGTGTATCTTACACAATTTCCTTAAGCTCTCTAAGGCTTTACTTTTTTATCGGCAAAATAGGGAATTATGTTTACTTTATACGGTTTTTTGAGAATTAAATAAAATAACATGAAAAGTTCTCAACATAGCATCTAGCATATAGTTCTATATCTGATATCTAGCCTATTAAAACATAGGATATTACATTAAGGAACTAGGATTGCATCCTTTACATTAGTGTGTTCCTGACTGCTTTGTTACAAATGTTAAAATGAAAGATCATATAAAAGCTACTGTATACAGTCAAGGACATCTATTGCTAACCATTTAGTCCAACAAAAATCATTTACAGGGTACTCATACTCATATATGTATCAGGCACTATACTAGATGTCTCAATGTAAAAAATGAGTTAGACAGTTTCTACCCTCAAGAAACTGAATGTAATGAGAGAGAAATAAATCATTGCAGAACAAAAGGGAATAACAAAGCACTATGGAAACACAAATTAAAGAAGAAATAACAGAACTTGGAGACAAGATAAAGAGGTTTCTGAGAGGTCAACAGTGCTTTAAAGATTCATGAGGAGAATATCAACAAGACCATCAAGTGAACATTTTATGCAGGGGATATGGTATTTGCAAAAAGCACCAAAGTACAAATAAGACTGGCATTATTAGGAACACAAGCAGTTTGAAATAACTAGATTATAAATGATATGCTTGAACTAAACTCTTCACAGTTAACTTCATTAATATCAGGCAAACTTTCAAAAGTATAACACTTTCATAAGATAACTTACATTGCAGAATTTTTTTAATTAATAAAGAAAAAATTGAAGTCATGACTAATAAATTTACTAATAGTTACTCCATCTTAATGAATAAAACAAGTTCGACTTGTTTTATTATATATTATATTATATATTATATATTAGCTATATATATAATTATTATTATATATTATATATTAGCTATAATATATACATGAAATATTACTGCCATCATATCTTTATTATCTTTCAATAGGAAGAAAAAATAAACACAAAACATACCATATGATTTCTAAATAATGCATAATATTATTAGTTACTATTTATTCAGTATTCACTATGCAACAATGTGCACACTGATTAGAAGGAAACAAGTCTGAAGCAAGTAGAACAACTAGGAATTGTTGCAATATTTTGGGTAAGAAATAAATGTGAGAGTGGTATGAACTATAGCAGTGGCAATAGGAATGGAGAGAAGTAGACTGATTTAAGAGATATTGAGAAGTAAGGCCCCTAAAGACTTGACTGAGAAAGAAATAGAGAAATACTTTGAAATCTAGCTTAAGCAACCAGAAGGGTAAGAGAACAATTCCTGTGAAAAGAGGGGAGGGGAAAGAATGAGAGAAGCAGATTTAGGGGAAATAATAAATTCATGTAGAAATAAAGTGAATTTTAGGTGCCTATTAACACATCCAAGCAGAGATTTTTCAGTAGGAAGTTATATAGCTGGATCTGGAGCTTAAAAATAATCTGGCTAGTGAAATTCTATCTGCAAATTATCATCCTATATATATATAGTATCTGAAGGTGCAAGAGTAAAGAAAATCTCCCAAGAAAATTGTTAAAGGGAAAAGGAAGAATGAGGATGATGACTCTAATCAAAACAGTTCTTTTCTGTGAACTGGCAAGCCTTTAGAAAGAAAATTCAAAACAAAAGGACTGGATATGTCTTCTAATCAGATTTTGGTAATATAATCAAGTCAGAAGTTTCATTGTATTTGTAAAAGTAATATTAATCTCATTTATAATCAAATTGGTATTGAGTTGCTTGAAAATCAAAGGTAATATATAAATATAAAATGTTACCAATAACTTTAAAATGAAGACTGATTAAAATCTCATGTAAATATAAATAATCCCACTGTAGGGGAATTTTTTATTTTAAACCTATAGATAACTTGGATTTTAAATTCACTTTCTTTAAAAGTTAATTTCAACCTAAACCATTTGAATATTTCCTTCAGCTTTATATTTAGTTTATATATATATATAAAAAAAAAGAATGGTCCAATTCAAAGATTAAAATTGCTTTGTATATTTTACATATATATTCATTATGGCAGACTCAGTCTATGTATACAATAGGGAATAAACTAACCCAATACACAAATATGATTATCTAGCTGAACAAGAAAACATATGAAAGCACCTTACATGATACCTGATATATGAGTCTATAGTAGGTAAGAAATCAAATTAGCATAAAAACTATTGCAAAACACTTACCTGTCAAGCAGATGTTAATCTATTTTTTGCACCAAAAAGTAAAAGAAACAAAAAACTAATGTTGTCACACTTAGAAAGTTAAAATAATCCTCATTGTAAATTACTTTTAATGTCTTTCTTACTAGAGTCACGATTCTAAGATTATAAAATAATTTCTCCCTTATAAAGTTACTATTTTTAAGTTTGACTAAATATATACCTTTTACTTATTAAAGCGGTATCATCCTAAAAGGAAATGAAAGCAATATTTCATAAAATCTTATTGTACTGGAATTCCCACATCTGCATTTCATTTATTCTCTCTGTATCCTAAATATACTCAAAAGTGTTAATTAATTGTTAAGGATGGTTCCACATGAAAAGGCCTCAAAATTAAAACAAAAAATTATTTTATCTTGATTCTTAAAAAATAACTAAACTAAGATTTTAATCAGCTTTATAATTAAATTTTAAGCTATAAAATATTTACATTTTCACTATTCTACTTCATAGGACTATTTGGGCCAAATTTTACTGGGTTTAATCCTTTGGGGTTATGCTAAATCAAAGAGATGTATTCAGCATGTATTGAAAGCAAAAGCCTTTTTCTATTAATAAGACAACTGAGCATAAGTATGATAATAGAATTTGAAAAGAGAAATTGAATTCAATATTCTTTTCGTTTAGAATATAGACAACTTTTATATATATCATTCAAAGGAATGCTTTCCCAAGTAAATTATGGTACTCCTATGAGAGATCTCTCATCTGAATGAAAATGTAAAATAACTAATAAAAGAAAGGCAGAGATATCTTTCTTGAGCCAAATTCTAGATTCCTTTTTATATTTTACTCCCTTGACACTTTCCTCAGATACAAGAAAATTTATGAGAAAGCTGGAGAGCACTCCTTCTTCCATAAACCTTCTCCATCAGGCTAATCCACAACATACAGAGTTTTACAGTAGATTACAATGCAACAGATTTTCAAGAGGTATTCCAATTTTTCACTGTATTTTATTAAAACTTTGCTCAGCATTAAGGGACTATATGTTAGAAATCAAGATGTATTTTCAAGCAATCTATAATCAGATGTTATTATAGACTTCTACTTCTGGCCTAAATAGGGTAGCAAGGATTAGATTTCTTCACCTGCCTGACACAAACAAACAAAAACAAAAAACAGACAAAAATACATGAAAGAATGGTTTCCAACACAGGATATCAGGAAACAAATGACAGTGATAACTGAAAGATGGAGGACAAACAAGATAAACTCTACAACTGCCCCCAGCTTACTGCTTTGAAAGATTTTTCAGACAACAGAGTAGTATAGAGGAGCTGAAGTTCAGTTTGGCAGACATCCTAGTTGAATGGATTAAAACTGAGAGTCTGAGGAGGGCAACACAGCTATATTTCACAGGACAGGTTACCAGAGAAGAGAAAGCTGCACTGGGAGAGAACACCAGGGATCTGTAGAGAGAGGATTGTTTCAAGAACTCAGCTGAGTAATAATCAGGGAACATGCATGGGAGAAAATACCCAACAGTAAGAAAAAGATCATCTGAAAGGATTAGAGAGAACAGTGGATGTTTCCACCTGTAAAACTAGATAAAACTCATAATTCATGGGGCATTGTTTAAAGTACACAAGGAAGTCTTGCCTCATAAGAAGAGAATAATTAGTGCTAAACTGAGCATTGCTCCACATCTATCTAACAAATCATAAAAGTATCAAATTGTTTCCGCATAACTGCATTTAGAACAAAGCTAAAGAAGAGTTATAGAAATGCAAAAATATCCAGTACCCAACAAAGTAAAATTTATAATGCTTGGCACACAAAATAAGATATCAAGCATGCACAGAGTCAGAAAAACATATACCATATGAGAATAATCAAACAAAACCAACCCAAAACTGACAAAGAAGTTAGAATTAGTAAAGGAGGACATTAAAATAGTTGTTATAGAGTGTGTATTCTATATGTTTAAAAAGTTAAGTAGATATAAAAAGGCAGAAAATTGAAATTCTATAATTGAAAACTGTAATATCTAAAATGAAAAAATACATCAAATGATAACAGCAGATTTGATATTGAAGAAAAATGATTAATAAACTTGAAAACATACAATAGAAAACATATAAACTAAAACACAAAATAAAATTTGGTTTAATGAAAAGAACAGACATGAGCTGTAGGACAACCTCAAGCAGCCTAATATATAGGTAATAAAAGACCGTGAAAGAGAGGAAAGAGAGAAGGGACCAGCAAAAGTACTTGAAAAAAATAATGGCTAAAAATTTCCAAAACTATAAACTTGACAGATCCAAAAATTTCAAAAAACTCCAAATGCAAGAAATGAAGGAAGATTATACCAAGGAATTTCATAAATAAATTGCACATAACAAGTAATAAAAAGGAAATCTTAAAAGCAGCCAGAGTAAAAAGATATGTTATATACAGGGAAACAAAGATGAGAATGATATCATACTTCTCATTGGAGAAGGCATGAAGCAACATTTTTAAAATACTGGAAGAAAATAATTGTCAACCTAGAATTCTATACCCAGCAAAAATATCTTTTTTAAAAAAGACAAAATTTTTAGCATAAAAAGTCGAAGGCGTTCCTTACCAGCAGACTTCCACTACAAAAGATATTGAAGAAACTCCTCCAAGCAGATAAATATGATTCCATACAGAGATACAGATCCAAAAAATGAAATGACAGTACTAGAAATGATAATAACAAAAGCAAATATCCATTCTTTCTGTCATTATTTAAAACTCTTTAAAAGATATAATTTTTAAACCAAAGGAATAAAAATGCGTAGTGAGATTTTATAAAATATATGAAACCAATAACATAAAGTCCAAAGGGAAAAAATGGAAGTACATTATTTTCATTTTCTAATATTATATGTAAAACAGTATAATATCTTTTAAGGTTGACTATGATAATTTAAAGATGTATACTATAAATCCTAAAGCAGTTAATAAAAATAACAAAAAGTTATAGCTAATGATCTAATAAAGAGATAATACAGAATCATAAAAAATACTTGATTAATCTGAAACGCAATTTAGAAGGTACACAGAAAAAAAAAAGCAAAATGTTATAATAAAACCTAACCATGTCAATAATCACATTAAATGTAAATTGTCTAAACATTCAATTAAAACACAGATATTGTCGTACAGAATAATAAAGCACGACCAATTATTTGCTGATTATAAGGAAAATAGTTTAAATATGAAAATATAAATGAGCTTAAAGTGTAAGATTAGAAAAATATAAATCATGTTAATACTGCCCAATAGAAAGTTAGAGGCCATAATAATTTTAGATAAAGTGAATCTCAGAGCAAGAATATTATGAAGAATAAAGATAGTCACTTAATAATTATAAAAAGGTCAATTAATTAAGAAGACATAATAATTCTAAATATTTATGTACCTAAAAACAGACCATAAAATTGTATAAAAACAAATAAAACTGCAAAGAGATACAGACAAATCCAAATATAGTTGTATGTTTCAATATACCTTTCTTTATAATTGACAAAATAAATAGAAAGAAAAACAACAGAAATATAGAGTAGACTCTCAGTTAAACAGAACTCAAGCAACCAGTAGAAAAATTTATCTGGCATCTACCAATCGCCATGGCTGCTGGTTAACTGAGAGTTTATTGTAGTAGATTTGAACCACTTTTTTAACCAACTTGACCTAATGAACATAATGAACATTTTAAAACACTCTTGCCAAAAATAGCAGAATGCACATTTCTTTCAAGTACACATTTACCAAAATAAAGCACATCTGAGCCATATAGTAACCATCAATACCTTTCAAAGAATTCAAGGCATACGATATACATTCTGGGACCACATCAGGATCAAATTAAAAATCATTAACAGAGAGATCTTCAGAAACTCCTCCCAATACTTGGAAAATAAATAACATATTTATAAATTATCCATGAGTCAAAAAAGAAAAAGAAAGTTAGAAAATATTTTTAACTGAATGAAAATGAAAAGACAACATAGCAGAATTTGGGGGATGCCACTGAAGCAGTATGTAGGGGAAATTTATAGCATATGATGCCTGTTTTAGAAAAGAAGTCTCAAAGCAATGACTTCAGCTTCTATGTTCAGAAACCAGAAAAAGAAGACAACATTAAACCCAAAGTAAGCAGGGGGTTCCCTGGTGGTGTAGTGGCTAGGCTTCAGCACTCTCAACACTGCAACCTGAGTTCCATTCCCAGGCAGGGAACTACCCCAATAAATAAATAAATAAATAGATAGATAGATAAACAAACAAACAAACTACCTCAATAAATAAATAAATAGATAGATAGATAGATAGATAAATAAATAAATAAATGAACCCAAAGTAAGCAGAAGAGAAGTAATAGTAAAGATCAAAGCCTAAATCAACAATAGGAAAATCAATGAAACCAAAAGCATAAATAAATAAATAAAATTGATAAATAAATAAAATTTATAAATATCTAATCAGACTGGGAGAGGAACCACAAATTATAAGTATCAAGAATGAAAGAGGTCCCATCACAACAGATTCTACAGATATTAAAAGAATAATAATGGAATACTGTGAACAAATTTATGTCAATGAATTCAACAATTTATGAGGAACTTGGCAAATTACTTGAAAGACAAACTACCAAAGCTCATTCAAGAAAAAAATAAATAACCTAAACAATCCTATATTTATTAAAGAAATTGAAATGGTAGTTTAAAACCTTTCCAAGAAATAAAACTGCATGCCTACAAGGACGGCTTCGCTGGTAAAAATCTACCAAACATTAAAGGATAAATAGTACAAATTCTACATAAATTCTTCTAAGTATTTAAGCAGAGAAAATACTTCCCAAATCATTCTGTCAGGCCAGCATTAGAGAAAGGCATTATAAGAAAACTACTCTCAGGAATATAGAAGCAAAAATTATAAACAAAATTATATCAAACCAAACCAATTAATATATAAAAGGTATAATACATCACAACCAAATGAGATTTATCCCAAAAATACAGAGTTGGTTTAACATTTCAAAATCAATCAATGAGGTTCACCACATTAACAAAGAAAAAAAAAAGGAAACACATGCCTAATCTCAACAGATGGAGAAAAAGCACTTGACAAAATCCAACATCTATTCCTGATGTTATAATAAAAAAAAACACCTCTCAGAAATTAGGAAGAGAGCATCTATGAAAACCTGATAGTTAACATAATTCTTAAAAGTTAAAGAGTAAATGTTTTTTCCCTAAAATCAAGAACTAGACAAGAATGGCTGCTCTCACAACTTCTATGAAGAATTATACTGGTTTCGAGCCAATAAAACTAGACAAGAGAAACATAATTAGGTAAACTAGGGGAAAGATTAACAGAAATCAACAAAACAATGAGGAAAGGGGAGCACTGAAAAAATGAAGGAATGAAATCACACAGGGGAGCAAATTTTCACTAGTATGTCTAAGTAATGGAAGTATTAATGTTTACTATTTAAAAGCTATCTAGGTTGAGAATTTATTGATAAGATACTAGAGAGGTGATAAATGAAAATTCTAAAGAACTTATTGAGACAAACATTATTTTAAATTGCTTTTGCTAATTCCAATAAAGCATTCTTTGGGTAGCACTAACGTTTTTCTAAAATGAATGAATAAACTACAAAAATCTAGTACAAGTGTGAAATGCTTCCTTAACATTTCTTCTTTAAATTCCATACTCTGTTTATTTCATTAATATTAAGACAAAAATAAAAAGTAATGTAGCTTTAAAGCCTATAAAATTATGAAACACAGAACCTCAAAGCTGGAAAGAACCTCTTTCAAAAGGAAAAGAAACAAAAGCAAAGGGGGAACATATCTACAAAGTTTATATAATTGTGTTTAGAAATGGAAAAAGCTGTGCCACAACTCTAATATTGATCAGTTATGTGACTTTAAGAATGAACTTTAGTCTCTCTGGATATGAGTTTTCTGCACTTATAAAATGAAGAAATTAGCCTATTTGATCTCTAAATTCTCTTCAACATCTTTGAGAGTCTGAGATTCTATGATTCTAAACAAAATCATTAGCTTAAGGACATAAATAATAACACAAATATATTTTTAACTCAGAAAAAAATCACACATTTCTTTTATCTAAAATAAATACACTAGGAAAGATTTTTGTTCATTGGTTAATCTGAATATTAATTTCAGTTGTCTTCTACATTTTACTCACAAAAAGCTCAACTATTAAGAGAATTATGTGTAATTTTCATTTATGTACCTTGTTTGAGCGTAATGACACTCGACCTCCACAACGAGCACAGAACTTTGTTTGGCAATATGAACAGTTATGGCCACATCCATCAGCAAACTTGGTTTTGTGGCAGATACCACAAGTTGGGGCATCACCCTTCTGTTCTTGCTGCTGCTGTGATTCTTCTCCCATCTTCTTTACCTGCTCCTTGTACATTTCAAACTGCTGATGAAGTTTTCTGCAAAAAAAACACATGAGAAAAACTGGTTTCCTGATGATCTCAAAAACATAACTTACTACTATCTGTAGATACAATTTGATAGTATGAGAAAAAATAATAAAAATTTTATTTTCTGATAATGGAGTAACATCTTGTATGGCACAGCATGTCATATATGATATATGCTAGGGAAATATTATAATTGTAAATTTCTACCTACCATTTGTAATATCTTTCCAATTATACTCTTTAAAATATTTACAATATTATTTTTCAACAGCTATGTTTGAAAATAGAGGGAGTTAATTCGACGTACACAGTCAAGTGAAAAACCAATGAAATTCAAATCACTGAGACAGAATCTCAATTGGAATGCTCTTAAGAATCCAGACAGAGGGGAATACTTCAGATGAGTGCTCTCACTAATTGTTTAAATCTGTTCAACAGTCTGGAGATCAGTTGGCTAGTAAAACACTGTGAAATATTAGGATCCTACTATCTAAGGCTGTGCAAATAAAAGTAAGGCCAAGTTTACTTTAAAAATAAAATAGATCAAAAAAAAGATACCTAGAAAAGGGTATCATTTACTCTTGTCAAAAATAATGATAAAACATGCACTTTCATTATTTTAATAGGAAAAACTGAAAATATTTTAAAACGACAATTATTCTGCTTAGGTTTTACAAAACTGTTAATAATGTCACTCATCCTAAAAATGACCAAAGGCTAAATAATCTACAAAATCATAACTTTTGAGCTCATCAGAGAGTTGAGGATATAAGACAAACATATAGTCTGAACCCAAAGAGTTTCAAGCCTTTCCAAAGAGTAAAAAGGACAAATTGTTTCACCTTTGGCAGAGCACAGGAGAAAGAGGTAGCCACCGTCTAGGCAGGGAAGAGGAAATCAGTAAAACTTTAACAAATTGTAAAAGGCCAAGTGTGAGCTAACATGATAGTTTGGAATAGCTAGGGACTCAGCCTCAAGGGAATTTCACACTCACAAATACTATTCCACAGGTCTCCACCAGTTAATCATGAGTAAGATTGGGAACAGAGCATAAAAACAAAGAATGCTTTGGGTTGGTAGAGTCACACATGCAAGTGTAAAAGAAATTACCACTGGCTTCTTCCACAGTTACAATTCCTCAGGCTCTCTCAAAATAAATAAAAATAAAAGCTATAAACCACAGAAAAAGGAAATAAACTCCGCCATCCCCAAAGATCCATTGTAGCTCAGGAAAGGTTGATAAAAAGAACACTCTACCCATTAGAGATGGACAGAAACCATCTTCAGCCAAGATTCTACCCATAAATCAAAGGCTTTTTATCACTAGCAAGGGGTGGAAAGTCCTACCCCAAACCAATCAGAGACACAAAGCAGATTTGTTTCCATGGGAAGGAGGAGCTAAACAACTCTAAGCATGCCTAAGGGCTGGAGGACAGGGTCTGTCAAAGATGGGGGGTAGAAAAACAGAACACCCTTTCCCTTGCCATAAACCTTGTATCAAGAAATAAGCACTAAATAAGGGCAAGAGCCTATGCAAAGACTGGAGGGAAAGGCTAAGGCAGTAGCAAAGCTCTGCAGGAATCATGCTTCTGGTACTCCTGCACCATCCTAACCACAAGGGAATAATAGCCCACTATTAGAAGAATTGGAATGCTGTGGTACACCACAGATAATAATGACAACAACAACATCCAAACCGATATGAACTCCTGACTTGACAGGTGATATAATTCCCAACATTAAATCTGACAGAAAAGGTATGTCTACTTTAAAGCATAAAACACAATTCTAAAACATAAGACTCAGGGGTTTAGGGAGAATAACAAGAATTAAACAACCCACTGTCAAAAGATGAAATGATCACTACAATTAGAATCATAAATGACAAGGATGATGGAATTATCATAAACAGATCTTAAACTAATTAAAATTATTAAGGTAAAGGATTTATAGAAAAAGGTAGACAACATACATGAACAGATGGGATATTGAAACAGAAATATGGAAACTGTAAGAGTAAAATGGAAATGCAGAAAATATAAAACATACCATCAGAGATGAAGAATTCCTATGATGGGTTCATGAGTATATTTGAAAGAACTGAGAGAAAGATCAGTAAATTAGAAAATTATGTAAATCAAGACAGAAAAAAAGAAAAAATAGAAGAAAAACAAAACAAAACCAAAAACAGAGTATCAAAGGGCTAAACTGATTTAACACATGTGACATTGGAGTTCTAGAAGACAAAAGAGAAAACAGAATACTTGAAGAGATAATAGCCACAAATTTTTCAAAACTAATAAAAGCCACCAAACCACAGAAGCATGAACCTCAGAGAATCCTTTGTAGAACAAATATCAAATACATACACATACACACACATACACACACACATACACACACACACACACACACACACACACACACACACCCTAGACACATCATAGTTAAACTGCTGAAAACCAAAGATACAGAGAAAACTACAAAAGCAGCCAGACAAAATGCACATTATATACAGAGATCAATGGTAAGAAGTATAGAAGACTATTCTTCAGAAACAATGCAAGCTAATAGATTTTGGAGTTACATCTATATGAAGTACTGACAAAACACTTTCAGCCCAAGTTCCCATAAACAGTGAAATTATGCTTCAAAAAATAAAGATAAAACTAAAAACTTTTTCAAGCAAGAAATGTTGAAAGAATTCATTTTCAGTAGACCTTAACTGCAAGGAATTTAAAGTAAGCTCATCAGACAGAACAATTATGATTCTACTTGGACATATCCGATAGAATCTTGGACTTAAGACAGAAAAATAAACGCTCATGTTAAAAAGAAAAAAGTCTCAAACCAGTTTCTAAAAAAGTAAAAGAAGAGAAAGTAAAACACAAAGAAAGTAGAGAAAAGACAATAAAAGATTAAAAGGGAAAAAGTCAATGAAACAAAATGCTTATTCTTTCAAAAAATATCTATTAATTGATAAACCTGTAGCCAGAATGATCTAGAAAGGAAAAAAACAGAACAAAACAAAAACAAAGCAAAGAGACAGTCAACTGAATGGAAGAAAATATTTGTAAACAACACATCAGATAAGGTTCTAATATCTAAAATATATAAAGAACTAATGACTTAACACAAAAAAATAAACAACCAAATTAAAAAGTGGGCAGAAGAACTAAAGAGACATTTCTCCCACAAAGAAATACAAATGGCCAGCAGACATATGAAAAAAATGCTCATCCTCATTAGCTATCAGGGAAATGCAAATCAAAACCACAATGAGATGCCACCTCACACCTGTGAGAATGGCTGTTATCAACAAGACAAGGAATAACAAGTGCTGGAGAGGATGTGGAGAAAAAGGAACTCTGGCACACTGCTGGTGGGAGTGCAAACTGGTACAACCACTGTGGAAGGCAGTGTGGAGGGTCCTCAGAAAACTGGGAATGGAGCTACCCTGTGACCCAGCAATCCCCCTTCTGGGGATCTACCCAAAAAACTTGAAAACCTTAGTCCGCAAAGACTTATGAACCCCAATGTTCATCGCAGCGCTGTTCATGGTGGCCAAAACATGGAAACAACCAAAGTGCCCTGCGACAGATGACTGGATAAAGAAGCTGTGGTACATATACACAATGGAATATTACTCCACTATAAAAAAAGATAAAATACTGTCATTTACAACAAAATGGATGGACCCGGAGATTATCATTCTAAGTGAAATACAAAAACTGTATGACTTCACTCATATGTGAAATATAAAACTGAAAGTAACAAAGAAAAAATGAACAAACAAACAAAAAACACATAGACACAATCAATAGTTTAATGTTTATTTGGGGACAAGTGGGGAGGGGAGAGGAGAAAGGGGAGGGGGTAGGAGAGGAGGGAGGGGAGCTAAATATATGGTGATGGAAAGAGAACTCACACTGGGTGCTGAACTTATTATACAAGTTGACAATGCACTGTACAATTGTACACCTGGAACCTATGTATCTTGCTAACAAATATCACCCCAATAAGTTTAACAATTAAAAAAAAGAAAAAGAACAAGAACAAGAATTATCTATAGCAAGAATGATAGAGGAAACCTCACTACAGACTCCACAGTTAAAAATATTACATTTAAAAGATTATAAAAGAATATTGCAAAAAACTCTCTGCCCATAAATTCTACAACTTACATGAGAAATACACCATTTCCTTGAAAGACAGAAATTAGCACACTCTGCTCACAAAGAAATAGATAGCCTGACAAGTCCTATATTTATTAAAGATTAATTGACAGTTTAAAAAACTTTGAAAAATAAAACCCCCATTCTCAATGGCTTCATTGGTGAAATCCACCAAACATTTAAGAAACAAATAACACCACTTCTATTAATCTTTTCCAGAAAGTAGAGAAGAGAACATTTCCTAATTATTTCCCTAATGCCGGCATTATTTAGGTACTAAAACCACACAAAAATATAACAAGAAAAGAAAATTATAAACCAATATTCCTCATGAGAAGATGTAAAAATCCTCAAGACAACATTAACAAGTCAAATCTATGAATATGTTAAATAGTACATCACAAACAAGTGATGGTTATCCTAGGCCTGCAAAGGTGGCTCCACATTCTAAATTCAAGCAATGTAATTCACCATATTAACATACTACGGGGAAGTAAAAATATGATTATGTCAAGATATGCTAAGATAGCACTTGACTCAGCAAAGTAAGAATGGACAGAAACTTCCTTAATGCAATAAGGGTGTCTACAAAAAAGCCTACAGCTAACAACATTCAGTATTGTAAAAGACTAATGCTTTCTCCCTAAAATCAGGAACAAACCAAGGTGTTTTCTTGTCTTCGCTTATTACTTCTAATTGAATGGGACTGGAAATCCTAGTTAATCCATTAAAGCAAGAAAGAGCAATAAAAATAAAAAGCATAGAGACTGGAAAGAAAATAACAAAACAAAAAATAAAATGTGTGCAGATGGCATAATTGTCTTTGTATAAAATCCCAATGAAACTACAAAATATTTCCTATAATAAATAAATGAGTTTAGCACAGTCACAAGATACATGCTGAATATACAAAACAAAAACAATTGTATTATTGTATACCAGCAATGAACAAGTAGAAATAAAAAATTTTTAAAGCAGTCTCACATTATTTACAATAGCCAAGATATGAAGCAACCTAAGTATCCAAAGATAGATAACTGAATAAAGACGATGTGGTACATAAATACAATGAACTATTACTCAACCATAAGAAAAAAATGAAATCTTTTTGCAGCAACATGGATGGACCTAGAGGATATTATGCTAAGTAAAGTAAGTCAGAGAAAAACAAACACCATTTGATTTCACTTATATGTGGAACCTAAAACACAAAATAGGGTGTTCCCTGGTGGTGTACTGGCTAAGCTTCAGCGCTCTCAGCACCACAGCCTGGGTTCAATTCCAGCCAGGGAACAACAACAAAAAATAATAAAAATAAAAAAGTGAACAAACAAAAGAGGGAATAAACTCATGGTTGCCAGATAGGAGGGGGGTTTGGGGGCTGAGTGAAAAGATGATGGGTTAAAAAGTACAAATTGGCAGTTATAAAATAGTCACAGGGATGCAAAGTACAGAATAGGGAATATATGAGGGCTAAAAAAAAAATCAGCCATAAATGCCTTTATTTTTCATATTACATGGCTGGATACTTTCTGGACAGCCCTCATAGTCAATAATATTGTAATAATCATGTATGGTGCCAGGTGGGTACTAGACTTATTGGGAGGAATCAATTCATAAGTTATATAAATATCTAACTGCTATGCTGTATACCTTGAAAGTAATATATATGAATGTTAATTGTAATTGAAAATTTCTAAAAATTTTAAAAAGTAGTCTGCAATGGCATTGAAAAAAGAAAAGACAGGTACAAATCTAACAAAATATGTACTAGCTTTCTATGGTGAAAACTATTAAATTCTGATAAAAAGAATCAAAAGAGATCTAAAAGTAGGAGAAATATACTATAGTCAATGAGAAGATTCAATATTATATCGATTCTCTCCAAACTGATGCAAATGCCAATGAAATCAAAATATCAGCATACTTCTTTTAAGAAATTGACAAGCTAACTCTAAAATTTATATGGAAAAGCAAAATTCCTAGAATATGCAAAATATTTTGAAAGAGAAGAAAACTGAAGCACTCAAAATACATGATTCTAAGACTTATTATTAAAATTACAGAAGTAATCAAGTCAATATGGTATTGGCAAAGAAGAACACATATACCAATGGAACAAAATAAAATTGAGAAATAGTCTAATACTTAAATGGTCATTAATGTTTTAAAGGTATGAAGGTAATTCAATGGAGAAAGAATAGTTTTTTAAGCACTATAAAATTTATGTGTAGAAAAAGAATTTGAAATCCAAGTGTAAAAAAAAATGAGCCCCAACTCATACCTCACACCTTACACAAAAATTACTCAATTGCAGAACTATAATCAATGCATTACAGAAATATATATAATGACTAAAACTATAAAACTCCTAGAAGACAATAGTGAAGAAAATTGTGATCTTAGGTTAAACAAAGATTTCTTAAACAGGTTAGGCAAATATTTCTTCAATGGAATGTAAAAAATATGAACCAGAAATCAGCATTGGCAATATACAGGGTCTGGCAGAAGTAACGCCTAGACTTTTATTAGAAAATCATAACCACGCATGCTTATAATTTTATAATATAACATTTGGTATAGATTACCAGCTCATAAAAAAAGGGTGTTACTTGTGTAACCATACGCATGTATGGTTATGACTGTAATAAAATCATAACTCAAGTCTAGGCATTACTTCTGCTGGACCCTGTATAAATGAATGAACATGGCTCTGTTCCAATAAAACATTATGTATGAATATAAATTCGAATTTCTTGTCATTTTATAGTCACAGAATATTATCATTTTGAAAAAATTTTGCAGCCACTATAAAATGTAAAAACCATTCTAAACTCACCAGTTACACAAAAAACAGGCAGTGAGTCAGATTTGGCTTCTGGGTCATAGTCTGTCCACTTATATATATGATATGATTTCATTTATATGACATTCTGGAAAATGCAAAATTTTAAGTACAGACATCAATCACATCAATGGTTTTTAGGGGCTGGCGAAAGCAAGGGTCATAAAACTACAAATGGGCAAAAGGAACTTTTTGGGGTGAAGAAAATATTCTATGTTTTGATTATAGTGATAGATACATAGCTGTATGTCTTTTTCAAAATTCACTGAGGTGTATATGTCAAAGGAGTGAATTCTACTGTACATAAATTATACCTCAAAAAAGTTAGTTTCATAGTGCTAACCTTAAGTTGGTACGTAAACTAAAAGTAGAACTCTATGAGTGAGTCCTTATATCTACTTAATCACAAAAGCATACTTTCTTTTCACACCTAATACCAATAAACTCAAATAAGTATGTCAGTTTTATTAAATTTTTCTGTAACTTCAGATAATACACTGTTTTTCCCTGATGGTCTCCTACCAGGTTTCAGTGAACCTTTGCTAACACAAAACAAGCACTACTACAGGAGGTCCAAGCCCATAAAATGTACCAGGACAGGCATATTTTTATGTGAGCTATTGATTGAACTCTGTATAAGAGCTTCTCCTACCTCTTAGAAGAATTTTTTTCTATGTGTGAGGTATATTGTACATTTCCACTGTATAGCTGTTGATACATTTATGCTCTCAGTAGATGCCTGAACCACACAGGCAGAAAAAGGAAGAAGGCAGGAAGAGGAAAATTAGGAAAAGCATTACTTTCAGTTTGAGAGACTGGAGTACTTACTAGGCAAGTTACCAAGGCACATGGAACAAAAAGTCGAAGTCTAGTTAAATGACTTGTGCTACAACATATAGTGCCTCAAGGAAAGTGGAAGTCCTGTTTCATACATGGAGATAACAGCCAGTCATATTATTATAGCAGCAAAAATGGCAATTATGTTTCCCAAAATGCTAGATTAGAACTATTTAAAACCCTCCTACATTACCTAAGAACTGTAATAATCCCAGAGACTGAAGCATTATTGAGGCTGCAGGATGGAATCAAATGGTCCCAGTTGTGGGAAGAAAAGCAATATGGAAGCTGCACTCCAGACAGATCTGACTACAGTAGTTTGAGGTAAGAAAAGACTTTCGGAGAGAATTTGTGTACTCATCCCTCCATTCCTATAAAATGAGAAGCTTGTATACGTAGAAGTGGTGGTGTATAGGGTCAATTCAAAAGTTAAATTAGGGAGTTCCCTGATGGTGTAGAGGCTTAAGGCTTCAGTGCTGGCGCTGTCTGTGCTGCAGCCTGGGTTCGATTCCCGGTCAGGGAGCTACCCACATACCAAAAAAAAAAAAACAAAAAAAAAACAAACAAAAAAAAAACAAAAGTTAAATTACATTTCCTGCCTACAGCATATCTTCTTCTTTTTTTTTTTTTTTTTTTTTTTTGCTTTTTGGTATGTGGGTAGCTCCCTGGCTGGGAATCGAACCCAGGCCGCAGCGCTGACAGCGCCAATGCCGAAGCCTTAAGCCACTACACCATCAGGGAACTCCCCTACAGCATATCTTCTTGCCTTCCCATTTATAAATAAGCAAAATTCTAACTCTGCTTCCTTGCCCCAGTCACTCTTCAACCATCTAATCTAGTTTCTAGTCTACTGCCTAAATCTCACATACTTTATCAATGCTCTCCCTATACTTAAAATTAATGAACAAATTCTTTAGTCTTAATCTTACTGAGTTCTCAACAATGTGTGAAATTATGTTCAATTATGTTCACTGCCTCATTGGCTTTCATAACACTCCCTGGTTTTCTTCCTGTATCTATGTCCTTTCATTTTCCTTCTCTTTTAAAGGTCATGACTCCGCCTTCTTCTCTTTCATTCTGTAGCATCTCCTTAAGTGGTCTTAGCCACACCTAAGGCTTCAATTTCCACATATATGAATTACTAATAAATGTAAATCCCCAGCAGACTGCTCCTCTGAGCACCAATATTCAATTGCCTAACTTGACATTTCTATTTGCAAATCTCAATACCACCTGAAATTCAATACGTGCAAAATTTGAACTCATAACTGTCCTATACAAACCAGTCTCTTCCAGTGTTCCCTACTTCAGTAAATACAAGTGTCACCATTCAATTGTACAGGGTTGAAATCTAGACTTATTCTGGAAATATCTCTTTCCCTCAAATACACAATTTATCATTAAGTCCTTTTAGTTTTACTTCCTACATGTGTCTTGAATGCTTCCACTATCTCCAAATCCACTGTCAATACCATATGTCTTGTTACCATCAATGCCCACCTACTCCCCAATCTACTCATATCCACATTTCTCCCCTTGCATCTATTCTGTACACTGCAGAAAAAATTATCTCTCCTAAAACAAATTATTATCTCACTGTTTAAAATTCTCTGATGACTTTTGATTGCTCTTAAGAAGACTTCTTATGAAGACCTACAAAGTCTTAAATGTTCTGGCACATATCCACCTCTTCAATCTCATTTTTTACACTATTTCTTTCCCCTCCTCTGATGAAGCCATTAGACCTCCATTCATTTTTTAGCCTCACCATGGTGCATCTCATCTCATTACAAGGGTTTTGCATTTTATGCATGTTCTTCCCTCCATCTAGATCACAATGCACACAGTTTCTTTCTTTCTCTTTCTGCCTTTCTTTCTTCTGTTTCTGTCTTCATTCCTTCCCTTTCTTGCTTGCTTGCTTGCTTTTCTTTCTTTCTTTTTCTTTCTCTTCCTTCTTCTCTTTCTTTCTTTCCTTTTTCTTCTTTCTGTCTGCCTTCCTTGCTTCTTTCCTTCTCTATCTTCCTTCCTTCCTTTTCTTTTTCTTTCTTTCTTCCTTTCTTCCTTTCTTTTCTTCCTCCCCCTCCCATTCCCCCTCTCTCAAGTATCCAAAATAGAACTGATCATAAGCTTGGTAGCACTGATCCATGTTTGACTTCTATTTCAATTTTTTTCCTTCCCCAAAGTGATTTCACTTCCCTCAGGTAACCATTCTTGTACACGTATATAAATGGCATTATGCTGTTTACTTATTTGTTTCTTATATTTGTCACTCAGCTTTACATTTTTATATAAAAACCATAGTTAATGAATATGGTACTTATTGTGTAACAGATAAATAGGTATTATTGATATTATTATTCCTAGTATTATTGCTATTCTACAGAGAATTTATTTTACTCATGTTCACATAGCTGGTAAGTGGTCAGGAACCCATTCAATATTGCTATAGAATCCATGCTCTAACCAGTGGTTCTCAACCTGGGGGGTGTGACCCCTTTGGGAGTCGAATGACCCTTTCACAGGGGTCACCTAAGATCATTGGAAAACACATATCAGATATTTACATTATGATTCATAACAGCAGCAACATTACAGTTACGAAGTAGCAACGGAAATAATTTTATGGGGGTCACCACAACATGAGGAACTGTATTAAAGGGTCGTGGCATTAGGAAGGTTGAGAACTACTGCCTAAGCATTATAGTTTATGCTTATCATTCATGCATTTTAATGGCTGTGTAATGTTCCCTGTTTACATTAACTACATTTTATTCATCAATGTATTTTTTTAAAGTTAGCCCTTTATAATTCATTACTATATAATATTTCTGTAATAATATATTTATAAATATAGTTTTCTCTGAAGTATATATACAGGAACATAATACACATACTCAAGTTCATTAAGTATTTCTAAACTGTTCTTCCATATAGTTTAATCCAGTTAGCACACCTGTAAGCAGGGTTTGACCATAGGAATATTATTTAACTTTTAAAATTTTTGGAAGTTTGATAGATACGAATTGATGATTCTTTTTATTTATGTTCATGTTTTTCTGACTCCCAAATTGCAGACAATTGGATTGCCCCTCCTATGAACATTTTCACTCCATTCTTTACCAATACTATTGGATTTTCTGTATTTTTCTTGCTGGTTTGCAGTAGAACCCTATACAGCCTACATATTAATCCTTTTATATGTTAAGCATTACAAGTTTCCCAGCCTTATAACTGATTGTTAATTTTGTACATGGTGTCCTTTGTTAAAAAGAAATCTTTAAATTTTTTAATATAAAAATATTATTTTTATTGGTGTGATATTGATTAGCAAGAATTACATAGGTTTCAAGTGTACAATTCTACAGTTCATCGTCTATGTGTTGCATTATATGTTCACCACACAGTGTGAGGTCTCTTTCCATCACTGTATATTTGGCTCCCCGCTCCCTCCTCTCCTGCCTGCACCCTCTTCTCCCACCACACCCCACACCCCCAAATAACCATTAAACTATTGATTGTGTCCATGAGTTTTTTGCTTGTTTGTTCTTTGTTGCTTTTGGTTTTATATTCTGCATACAAGTGAAGTTGTATGGTTCTTGGTTTTTTTCTATCTGGCTTATTTCACTTAGCATGATGATCTCTAGGTCCATCCATTTTGTTGCAAATGGCAGTATTTCATCTTTTCTTATGGCTGAGTAATATTCCATTGTGTATATGTACCACAGCTTCTTTATCCAGTCATCTGTTGCAGGGCACTTTAGTTGTTTCCATGTCTCGGCCACCGTGAACAGCACTGAGATGAACATTGGAATACATAAGTCTTTGTGGACTAAGATTTTCAAGTTTTTTGGGGGGGTAGATACCCAGAAAGGAGATTTGCTGGGTCATATAGTAACTCCATTCCCAATTCAGAAATCTTTAATGTTGATTTAGTTAAATACAGTGTCCAGCAGAAGTAAGACCTGGACATTTATTATAATTTTATTACAAAATCATAACCATACATGGTTATGGTTTTATAGTAAGAGATTTGGTATAGACTACCAGCTCCTAAAAAGGGATGTTATTTGTGTAATCATAAGGCTGTATGGTTATGACTTTGTAATAATCTCATAACTCAAGTCTGAGCTCTTCTGCTGGACCCTTTATATCAATTTCTCCCTTCATATTTTGTGATTTTGGTGGCTAGCTATAAAAATTCCTTACTTACCCCTAAATCAGTCGCAAAAATTTCTAGTTTTTTCTAATAGCTTTATAATTTTGCCTCTCATATTTAAGCTTTTAATCAACCTAAAGTGTATTTTTATATGTGATATGATGCAAGAATTTAATTTCAATCTTCTCCATATAGTAACTCCACTTTCCTAGCACCATTAATTAGTCCGTTCTTACCGCCACTGACTTATGATGGCAATCTACCATTTACTAAGTTTCCACATGTGCAAAGGTCTATTTATGGAATTTGTATTCTATTTCATTGGTTTCTGTGTTTGCTTCAACTCCAGAATAACACTGTCAGAACCAAACTCCAAGTACAATGAAAGATCTAAAGGATCTTAAATATGTAATAAACTTGAATCAGAGGTTAATTAATTTTTTTTGTAAAAGTCCACATAGCAGATATTTTAAGGTTTGTGGACATAGGGTTGCTGTCACAACTACTCAGATCTACCATTGGGGTGCAAGAGCAGCCACAGAAAATGTGCAAACAAATGAACTAGACTATGTTCCAACATCACTTTATTCACAGAAAAAGGAAGCACACAGGATTTGAACCAAGGGCCATATTCTGCAGAGCTGTAATATAGACAAAAGAGTGAAAAATGGACTCATATTTAATTTTAAACTTTTATTACAAATGAATATTTAAAAGGCACATACAATAATATATTAATTTAAAATACTGCTTTTTCCACTTCCTTATTTCAAAAAGCTATTTTATAATCCAAAATTTTTATATGTATTTTCTACATCAATGTCTCCATTACTACTAAAAGAACTCACTGTTTTCCAAAATAAATTTTATTGACTTCTGAGTACTTTGAGAAAACAAAACTTTTCAATCTGTTAGTTTGTGGTAATTCTGCTATTCCTGGTAATTTTATACCCAGTCACACAGAATGGGTTTTTTTTTTTTGGTTTTTTTAATTGTTAAATTTATTGGGGTGACATTGGTTAGTAAAAATTACATAGGTTCCAGGTGTACATTCTATAGTGCATTGTCTATATGTTGTGCTATGTGTTCCTCACCCAGAATCAGTTCTCTTTCCATCACCATATATTTGAGATCCTGTCCCTTCTCTCCCACCCACCGCACCCATACTCTCAGATAACTACTAACCGCTAAACTATTGATTATGTCCATGAGTTTTTGTTTCTTTGTTCCTTTCAGCTTTGTGTTCCACAAGTGAGTGAAATCATACAGTTCTTGGATTTTTCTGTCTGGCTTATTTTGTTTTGCATGATGGTCTCAAGGTCCATCCATGTCGTCATACTTGGCCCTATTTCGTGTTCTCTTATGGATGAGTAATATTCCATTGTGTATATGTACCACGGCTTCTTTAGCCAGTCTTCACTAGCTATTAGGAAAATGCAAATCAAAAACCACAATGAGATACCACCTCACACCTGTTAGAATGGCTATAATCAACAAGACAAGGAATAACAAGTGCTGGAGAAGGTGTCGAGAAAAAGGAACCCTCATACACTGTTGGTGGGAATGCAAACTGTTACAACCACTATGGAGGACAATAAGAAAGTTCCTCAGAAAATCAAGAATCGAGTTACCATATGAGGTGGCAATCCCACTTCTGGTTATCTACCCCTAAAATTTGAAAACTTTAGTCCACAAAGATATATGCACCCCAATGTCCATCACAGCACTAATCACAGTGGCCAAATCATGGAAACAGCCAAAGTGTCCAGTCACATAGGTTTTTGTTGCTGTTGTTGTTTTTCCATTCATCTGATAAGTATGCTGTCATGGTCTCCATAAACTAACCATTTACACTACTCCTTTCTAAAAGTAATCTTTAAAAGGTTTGTTTACGACAATTTCCAACACTAGCCATTGTGAGGTCATGCCCCTGGAAATTTCAAGATTGAAGCTAAATTTATTTCCCCTTTCACAAATCCCAGCCATTGCATTTCAAAATATATTTTTAAGACAAAGTCTATAGGATTTACCAACTTGTCAAAAAACAGATTAAGAACCTCTATATGAGGGGGGACACAAAAAAATACTCAGAACTTATTTATAAAAAATTGTGTACTTATTCTTACATGTTTAAACTTCAGTCACCTTCAAAGTGCTCTCTGTTTAATGTAATACACTTATTGAGATGTTTTTACAGCTGCTTACAACAGTTTTTGAATTCGTTGATTTTGATGCCTTTCAGTGCTTCTGCCTTTTTTTGTTTCACCTCTTCCACACTGCCAAAACATTTCCCTTTGAGGACTTTTTTCATCCAAGGAAACAAAAATGAGTTTCTTGGGGTGAGATCAGGTGAATAAGGAAGGTAGGGCACAGGAGTTGTGCCATTTTTGGCCCAAAACTGCTGAATACTCATCTCAGGTGCATTGTCATGATGGAAGAAGAAATCATCTGTCTGCCACAACTCAAGAATGTTTCTTCAGCAAACCATGATGCAACATTTTCAAGACTTACAGATAAAAACTTTGGCTAACCATTTAATCCAGAGTGACAAATTCCAAGTGCACAATGCCTCTCACATCAAAGAAAGATAATTCTGGGTTTTTTGGGTTCTTCTTCATAAGATATTCTCATGTTCTATGTGTTGTTTCAGAATAAAAGTAAAAGGAAGTTCCCCAAAAATTCCATGAAGCCAATAAAATCCTCATACTTTTGCTCTCCACTTCCAAAGCTTCTCATTATTCTCATTGCACTTCAATATCACTTCCTTGGAAAGGTATTCCTTAACATCATGACTATGTCAAATTCTTGCATTAAATATTTTCGAAGCACTATGGTATATTGTATTTCCACAGTTGTGCCTTTTATTCAAATATAATTATTTGATTAATGCCAAGCTCTCTAATTAGAAAATATAATCCATAGGATTATTATACCTGTTTCTGCTCTCCATTTTATCCCACTGACTTGAATAATGCATGGCCTATAGCCAACTTCTCAACGAATATTCACCAATTGCTTGAATTAATGATGAATTAACAAATGTTTATTGTGTGGGTACATTTAATAAATGATGAAGCAAAAATATAATATAAAGTTAAATATGACCCAGTCCTATTACCAATCATATAGGATAGACATATATGGACAAGTATAGACATAAGATTAATGTAAATAAACTATAATATAGGGCCAAATGAAACATATACTAAATAAGTACATAAGAAAAATGGTATTGGAGCTCAAAGAAAAGAGCCATTAGTTGTGAATGGTGTTGGCATAGCTTCATAGACGAGAGGCATATTTTTAGTTCTTAAACACCCTGCATATCCTGGACTTGAAGGATATGCAAAATTGTGATAGACAGAAAATGAAGAATGATTCAACCTGAAGTATTTCATATGCAAAACATAAAAGCAGATGGAGAACTCAGGAAGTGGATAGCATTCTCATTTGGCATAAAGTGTGCATAAGTTAAGAAAGAGAAGAGACATACCATATTAGAAGCTGGAAAGGCAACTTTGAAGAAAATATCTTCAATTCCCATATTATCTGATATCAAACTTAGTTTATGACATCACTTATTATAGAAATCAGTGAGACAAAACTGGGAAATATAAAACTCTCTCAAATAAATATTTGGTTAACTGTTTTTAGGCTAACAATATTTCTCCAAAACAATTTGTAACTATTGCACCCAAAACACACATTAAAATACTTTTTGTACAAAAATTCATATGAAGTTCTCTAGATAATATCAACTCTTCATCTTTAAAATAAATATTTACTACAAATGGTTTTGCTTCTCTGTTTCATGATGCCAACATAACCAGTATCCAAAAGGAAATGAAATTTAGAAGACCCATTTCTTAAAAAAAAAACAAAAGTTTTTATATAATCACTACATATAAAATTTGAAAGTGAAAAGATTATTCCATTCACAAGATGAAATAATCTTGATTTCAGAGACTGATATTTAAAATAAGGAAAAGTACACTCATAGCTTATTATTGACATTAGGCAATAATTGTCCTCAATATGTGGATACCTGTCTCTGATGTCGAAATGAAAGCATGTTTCATTGCTTCTCTGAAATTTGTTTCTTAAAGAAAAGTATTTAACAAATTCAATTGTGGGGAAAAAAGATAATGATAAATAGAAGAAACATTTAAGAACATTGTAAATATTCTGCTTTCAACTTCTTTCTACTTAACCAAAATAAAGTACTTCTCTGAAATGACATTTGGGAGTAAAATACTTTCGTGTACTGCTGTCTGGATAAAACACCATGTGCTCACCATCTAAAAAAAATAGTAAGAAAACTCTGATCATGTTACTTACATTATTTATAATTTGTGTGAACTTAATTGAACTTTATCTGAGATTATTGTAGATAACCGTAAACCTTAAAATTTTGCAAGATGTAGCAGCACAATTGCTATTGTTGGCAACTAAGAAATCAAAATAATAATTAATATAAGTAAATATATGAGAATGTACTTTAAAAAGTTGAGTGTAAAAATATGCAGATTCCCTGAATCTACAGAAAGCCTAATGAATTTAAATCTCTGGAGTAGGAAACCAAGAATCTGAATTTTTAAGAAGCTCCCAGATGGTTCTTGGAATTACTAGTATACAGAACCATTCATGATTTGAAACCTTCCTTGCTCTGCAGCTCAATCCATGGCTGCTCCTCCTCTAACATTTACCCTAGAACAGTAACATTCTCCTAGAGTTCTCCAACCATATCACGATTGTTCACACCTTTGCATGTGCTCGTCCACCAACTACACTATAATTTTTTCCCCTTTGTACATTCTTCCTCAGCATTCAGAACTAGCTCAGACTTCAACAACCTTGTCTGATCTCACCAAGCAAGGCCAAACATTTACTCTTGTGTTGTTCCCCTGAAAAATATATTACATTGTAATTACTTTTATGTACCAGTATAGTGTCTGTCTAGTATCATTGATTTTTTTTGTCTAGCACACTGTCTTACACACACTAGGTAATTCATATATACTTTATTTAAAATTGATTTTAGGTATTTTAAATATGCAAAAAAAATTCATTATTTCAAAATGGTGGAGAAAAAAATATTTGTCTTTAGATAAATGGTTCGTTCAAGTACTGGTTTTATTACCTATTAGCTATATCATATACCTGGCAAGTTAGTTAGCCTGAGCACCACTGTCCACATCTGTCAAGTTGGGATTTTAATATACACTCCATAGAGTTACTATAATGATTAAGTGTGATAACAGAAAAGCAACCTCACTCAGTATTTCTGTTTCCCCATTCTCTCTTCTCATTTACATGTTCTTTATGTCTGGGTTTGGACTTGGCTCTTTTCCTTATAGAAGAAGCATCTATTCCCCATGTTACATTACCTATAACACAATACAAGGTTTTAGTATCTGAATATTTACTCTCTTTATCATTAAAAGAACTAAAATTATGTATCTGATTAATCAAATGAAAAACTGTATTTCTATAATCTCACTCTTCTTAACGATAATTATTCTTTCAAGGTTTAAGTTCATTAGATATCATAAAGTTTTTTCAACAGTCCAAACCTGTGAAACTCCTTAATCTTAATGAATGATTTGATTATTAACAAAACTGAAGCATTCAAATAAATATCACTTTAAAACTAATTTTCAGGGGGTGGGAGAGAGGGAGGGGAAGCTAAATAGACGGTGATGGAAAGAAAAGTCACATTAGATGGTGAACTTATTATACAACAAGACGACAAAGCACTGTAGAATTGTATGCCTGAAACCTATGTAATCCTTGCTAACAGATATCACCCCAATAAGTCTAACAATAAAAATAAATTTTTAAAAAAATTTTAAAAATAAAACTAATTTTCATCACAGAATGAATTTGAAGTAATGATTTCTACAAGCTCATGGCACATAGTTATAAAACATCATTAAATGTAGTCACACAGTTTTTTAGAGTACTTTACAAACTGCAAAGTGCAATCAAATACTAGGGTATATAATCAATTTAGCTGGCCAAGGCTCACAATTTTTTAATGAAACAGAATAGATCAGAGCATGGGAAAGAGTGCAAGTAAGTATCTTATTTGTATTACATACATTCATACACTTATGGCATGCAAATATGTGTATATTGGATTATAGTACAAAATACATTTCTTTTTATGGATGAAAGTTAAAAAATGTATTAAGTATGAAAGTCACTGCTTTACTAATCAGCTGAGAGAAAATGCTAATGTCCTTTTATGATAAAAAAAATAAACATATGTCATATAACTGGCCATCTCAGATGAACTTCTAAATACCTCCCTAAATGACTATTAAAATGTTAATGCTTGTTATAAAATACAAATAAGACTATATCATCCTATGTGCTGTTCCTCTGCCTGAAACGCCTTTTCCCCCTTTCTTGGCCAGATGCAGAGGCATCAAAACATCAAGTAGGTAATGCTCCAAGAACAGTACCTACACCATTACCATATAAATAAATGGGAAACTGGAGACACAGAGACCTTGACATAATAAGTAGGCTTTAATATTTGAAAATATTTGAAATAGCTAAAGTACTTCACTTTCACAAATAACTACAAATTCTCCTCCAACATAATAGGAAAAAAATAATGGCATCAGAATGTATATAGCAGTACTATTCATAATAGTCAAATATTGGAAACAGCCTGAATATACAGCAATAGTAAAATGGTACTCACATAATAGAGTACCACAAAAGCCATGAGAATGAATGAAATACAACTACATGCAATCATATGAATGAATCTCACTAACATGTTGAACAAAATATAGATCCAGTAGAATACATACTATATGATTCCAGTTGTATAAAGTCTAAATATAAATAAGCAAAAATAATCTGTGATGCTAGATATAAGTCAGGGTAAAAGTTACCCTTTGGGGTAGGAGGTAGTCTCCTGAAAGTAAGCATGAGGAGAAGATCACAGTGGGATGGTAATGTTCTGCTTCTTGTTGTTGATAACAGTTTCTAGATAAGATCACTGTCTGGCAATTTAATGACCTATACATTTTCAATTTGTACACTTTTCACTGCATATGTTATGTTTTAACAAAATCTTTAGTTGGCAATAAGAACTTTGCTACTTTTATCAATTTTTCTAAATACATTTTCTGAACAAGCAATCTATTTAATTTACAATTTTTATTTATTTATTTATCCTTTTCTTGAGCCACAAAGAATTTAAAGTGATTCTAAAGTACATGAAAGATACAGTCAATTTTAGATTTTTCAACTGAAGAATATTTGTTGGACCTGGAAACACACCTATCTGCAGAAACTGCCTTCACTATTTCACAACTCTGTATCAACTGTTTTGCCCAGCCAAGCACCAAAAGAAGCAAATAGCTTACATGAAAACATCTTTGTCCTTATCCTCAATCTTCAGAAACAGAAAGAACAAGTGGAATTTTTAAAGTAAATTTAAATTAAAATATTCTCAAGGACCCTTCAATTTCCATTGTCATTAGCCTTCAAAACAAAAAAATCAACACTTCTGGAAATCCATCAGCTCTCCCTTCTAAGTTAATAACAGGCTGCCTACGCATTTATAAATTTTACTTCTGATCCTAGACTCAATTCTATTGCAAGTTAAGATAATTAAGTACAGTAAAAAAATCATATGATGCATTCAGTCTTATCATCAACAGGTGCAAGCAGTCTTTCCAAAACTCTCTATGACCGGAAACCTAGAGATTTAATCTCCTGGAAGAACTAGGAGAGAAAAACTGGCCCCGAGCCTTAATTAAAAAGACTGTAATAAGTCATGATAACAATTAACACTTCAGTGAAATCCTCAAAATGCTGATCCTTAAATTCATGTTTTACAATTAAAAAGACACAAACAATTTATCATGGACTGTTGGAAAACTGCTGCTCCATCAGGAGACTACTGTATTTTGCCATGTATAAGGCATTCCTGTGTTAATGTGCAATCCACGTTTTTGGCCCAAACTTCCAAGGAAAAAAATCTTTCATTTTACTTTCCTATTTCAAATTTTTACTTGTTTATACTTAGGTACTGGTTTATTGTATTATAAAGGAGTTTTATCATTTGTTTTTTAACATATTATGGTACAAGAAATTTTATGCAACAAATAATTACAAAACACAAGAATAGATACAAGGTACAAGAAATTTCTATAAAATATTTTTATAGAAAAACTGATTATCATATTCCATGGTATTATTTTGCATACAGATACCATTATTGATTTCTAGAGTTACACTTTTAACTCATAAGCATAAATAAAAGAATTAAAAATATTTATGTGGATACAGAATTACTATGATCCATGTATAATGTACTTATTTATTTTTCCCCTCACAAATTTGGGGAGGAAAGTGCACATTATACACAGCAAAATAAGGTAAATAGAAGAATCTTTAAAATCCTCCAAAGCAAATGATCTTTAGAGAGAAAAGGCTAACCAATGACTCTTGGATCAAGCAGATGACAAACCAAGGTAGAGAGCTTCCACTCAAGAACGAAAGAATGATTTCTTATATCTGTTACTTTCTTAAATTATTTTGTTTACTATCCATCTTCTTTTTTATTGTACTTTGGCATCTCTGATGATCACCTAAAGGTTTCTCAGTATACTTGCATATATTTTCAGTTATTATTATATCTTTAATCTTTCATAGTCTTTCACTGTCACTTAAAACAATGCAAAAGTCTTCCTGTAACCCCACT
Source organism: Lyroderma lyra (assembly GCA_004026885.1). Lineage (NCBI taxonomy): Eukaryota > Metazoa > Chordata > Mammalia > Chiroptera > Megadermatidae > Lyroderma > Lyroderma lyra. Next base: position 308,419 of record PVJL010000222.1, on the reverse strand, counting down.
GACAAAATTTAACAAGTATTCCCTGAAACACTACATATAAATTTCCTTCTGTTCAAAGGACACTTTCATATTGAATTTTCTTCATATTATTAACCCTAATTTTCAGTCTTATAAATATTAGATCTTGATCCCCAGTCATTACAACAGTTTCAGTAGAAACAACAATACCAGGAGAAGGGACTAATATTGGAGTTGTCTTTGCTATAGAATCATTCTTTTGGCAAATCTTTATCTTTCAGCATCCTGAAATTTCCATCTCAATGCAATAAATTATAATCAAATGTAAAATTACTATAATAGATGTTACTGTTGCTCATTATATAGAGTCACTTCTCTTCATGAGCACGTGGAAAAACTTCCTAGATGTCCTTGCAGTTAGTTAAGAGCCTAATGACAAGTTTTGGGCAATGAACTGTGAGCAAAAGTAATCTATGTCACTTCCTGTCTCACATGGTTAAGAGTGAGTAAGAGTTGTCCATTCTCTCTCTTCCCCTAAAACAGCGACCCTGGTATCTGTGTTCCAGCTAGCTTACCAACAAGATAGAAGCAACCTATATCCCTTAGTTGCCACTTTAAAGAGAGGCATTCTACATCCTGTAAATAAGCCTCAGTCTTTTAGTGGGGCTGTGCCCCTGGGCTGTGACCTTTACAAATACTTTTCCATTTCATTGCTCCTTTTGATGAGATAGGAAGGTTAGAGGGGACCGCAGTTTGGTATTTCCCTTTTCTCATGTTGGTTAGGCTCTGGTAATTTAGATTTCTTTGAGAAGGAAAAGCCCTGGGAGTATTTTTAAAAGATTACTTTCTCCCTCTCTCTACAGGAGGTATGAAGGAATTTTCCCCTGATCTTCTCCTTGAGAACCTGGAGGGGTTCCTGAAGGTAAAAGTCACAAAACTGGGGAGATCCCATAAATCTGGACTGCCAAGAATTTTTAACTGTCAAGTTAGTGCACACTAATCCTTCGGTAGTTCATCAACAATAGATTCTGTTTCCCTACCAGAGCTTAGCCCCAGGGATTTCTACTCCCAGTAAGCTATAATTCTCTTTATTCGCCTCTACCTTCAGTCATTAGAGCATTGATCTGCCCTGTGTTGTCAATTTTCTGATATATCTAAGAAAATTAAAGAAGAAAAGTTACTGATAATCAGTTTGTTTAGCTTTTTTCTTGTTGTGAGAATGGGAATGACCACTTCCAAACCCTTTATATGTCGAAGAGAAAACCATAAATCTCCATAATATTTTTAATTGCCTACACACATGTCTTTTTCCCCACTTCAATGTGAAATATTTGACAGCAGAAACCATAGTCCTTTTATCTCTGGACTCCTAGTACCCTGCACAGTATGAGAATTCTTTAGGGCTCAGTTATGGACCTTCTATCTGCCATTCATCATACACACACACTCTCAAAGTTATCTTTTCTTCTAGTTTTATGCAGCACACTGACAACTCCGAAAGTTATATCTCCAGTCAACCCATGCCTCTGCTTCAAAGCTGACTAATTTATAAGCATCTTAAACTTAAAAATTTTTAAACTTAAGTTTTAGTTTCTACTCTTACCCTGTTCACCCTTTCCCCTGCTTAATTGTCATTAATGTCATCACCACCCAATTTGTTGTTCCCATCAAAACTTTTGCCGCCATTTTTGGTCTTCTTTGTACCTCCCAACTTCTTTGCTACCTAAAAAGGCTTTCATTTATGATGTTCCCTATGCTTAAAACACTCTTTCCCTTAGCATTATTTCCCATTAAAAAACCTCATAATCAAAGAAGAATACTATATTAAATGGTCTCCTGATTCCAATGATTCAAAATTTAGGTTTTCCAAGTATTTAAAAGTGTATTTATTATTTATCATACCACAACATGAATAAAAGTTATTAAATGAAATTTCAAAACTAATCCAATTGATTAGTTTAGTTATTTTGTATTTTAAAACTTTCTTACTTACCTTTGATATTATGCTAGATATTAGGGATATAAAGTTAAAATAACAGTTGCATCACAAAGCATTTATCATTTTTTTCCCCAGTATGCCCATCCTTAATTATCCAGGACCCTGTTTTACACTTTAAATATTTACTATTGCCTTTATAGACAACTTGCCCTCATTTTGATGTTAATGCAAAAAAAAGTGAAAGAAAAGACAAAATTGTTTAATTTGTGTATTAAGCAATTTCTGTAAGGATTGAATGAACTCACAACTGAAACAAATGACTCAATTTTCTATGCCACAAATTTTATAGAAAGTTAAAGTTGGATATATTATTCTACTTATACCTATAATTTCAGATGAATTACCCAAATTTCATTAAAATGAAATTACTGTTCAGCAAATATTAGATTTTTAATACCATCTGATAGAATATTTACTTAAGTTATTCTACTATGAAAATATTTATACAGAATACAAAGGAACATGTGTTACATTTTAACATTTAATAAATTAAAATAAATACATGTAATTAGCTCTCAGAAGTAATTTTATGGACGAATAAATAGAAAGTAAGCAGATCAGAAGTTATTCCACTCAAATGGTAATGAAAGAGAGAAACAAATGAGATGACTCAGAAAGAAGTCTTAGAACTGATCGAAGAGAAGATGAATTACAAGAGAAGATTCAAAAGTAATTTTGGTCTGTAGACTAGAAACATAAAGGAAAACTCCTAGAAAATTATATACCAGAAATCTTCAACATAGAATACAAGATGAAGAATGTAAGATGAAGAATATAAGAGAATCTATTAATTCTGAAATTTTAAATCTGCGTATCACAGAGCCACAAGAATGAATGACTTTTCCAAGAAACTTCAATGGAAATAATACCAATTAATCAAGAATTAATTCTTAAAACATCTGAAAGTACCAGTCTTTTCTCCTACCATCTCCTTATCCAAAAATCAAAGCAAATTGAACTATATTTATTATTGTAGGGAAGCTATTTCTTTCAAATTCGCCTTGATCTTTGTTTATGCCAATCAAATGTCACTTTGTTTCCATACTTAGAAATCACTTTTTAAAGTTACTAACAAAAAATCTATTTTATTTATTGCCCATCACAATCTACTGTAAAATAAGACAATAAATCTTGATTATTCTCTAAATTCACTATATATATATATATATATATATATATGAAGTCATTTAAAATTGAGACAAAGTTGCATCTAATTATATTTTGCTATTGATTTTATTTTATTTATAAGTTTCAGTGCCTTAAAGAATGACAATGACATTGTGTGCCATTTCATACAATTTTTGTTAGAGATTTTGTTAAATTTATTTATATTCTTTGTGACAGTGTTACAATATCATAAAAGGATAAAACATATAAAATCAGTTGCAAAGAAATATTTATTGACTTCCTATTATAGACAAGCCATTCTACTAGATACCAAGGATAAAAGACAAACACAGGTCTTGACTTTAACTACCTTAAATATAGCAAGAATGGAAATTTTAGAACCACCTATCAACAATGAGGAGTGAGATATTACAGCATATTTTACTTCATTTAAAAGTGAAACACTGACAAAATTTAAAATAAAATGCATGCATAGTAACAAAATGGATGAGGACATTGCCCTCATCTATAACACAAATGATGTTTAATGTCTAGTTTGCATTTAAAAGCAAAAGTGAATGTTTTTCTAAATATTTCATCTTAGGGTTCCTAGTAGTCATTGTCCTTCTCTCCTAGAGGTCATGTCACTTCTCAATCTGTCTGTTCTACAACCAAACCATCTTCTCCATAGATGTAACTACTTCCTAAAAAGAACAGAGGCTGTATAAGATGAAAGTTATCATGGGGAGAGTGGAATTTAAATATGTGCAGCCTATCTCATATTTTCTGAGTTACTTCTACCTTACAACATAAATAATATTGCTTGCATGAAGTTAAAAGGATACAAGTGTGAACAGTTTCTTAACAAATATTTCTCAATCTGGTGACAACTATTAATAAAATAAACAGAATGGACTTTTTCTTAATGTTTCATATCATTGTGAAAATAAATTGTTGTATTTCCCAAATTATGGTCATAATCTAATGAAATGTTCACTGAAAACAAAATTCAGTTTTCAAATAAGTTTAGCCAACATTTTATGTTGTCATATCTTGTAGCACATTTAGACAGTCAGAAGTATTACAATAAAAAAACCTACTTATCCTTTCTTAAAAGAATTCTTCCAAAACTATTTAACCAAAGATTGAACTTGGTAATTAATGCTTCTTAATGTCCTCTGGAATTATTTTTGAAAAAAAAAAAAAAAAAAACACGCTTTGTAACATATTACATTATTAGAGAAAGATATTTTATTGAATAAATACAGTTTATTTTATTTATACTAAAATTGGGGGGCAGAAAATTACCTTTTTTTTTTCTTACTACCCTGTAAATCTTTTTAGATTCCCACAGGATAATTAAAGGTGAAAGTATCAAGGTCATAATCTAACAATTTTCATTTATGAGGAAAAATATTCCAAGGGCAGTATCTTAATACATACTCTTCAGTGTGTCATACTATTAGAAATAATATTTAGTCTATACAGATCAGCTTACTTACGTCTGGGGCTCCTTTTCATTTTGTTGTTTTTGCTGGGGCTGAAGAACGTTATTTACCAGTTCAGTGATTCCACTAAAAGGAAACCACCTGTTTAAATAAGCAAATAATGTAACTGAATAACCAAATGAATAACAATGTAGGTCACAATGTTTTCTTATTCATAATAATAAAAATACACAGGCACAAAAGCTACAGCCAACGGAAATGTGAGCTCTATCATCCAGGCAGTCAGAAAGTAGGGAAATTAGGTTTTGAACACTTAACCAGTCCACAAGCAGGCAGCAAAAAACTACATCCAGTCAGTATATGGATGAACTAAGAAACTGCAGGCAGCTCTCTTATAAGCCAGAGAGTCAGAAAGCAGAAGACACACTAGCTGCAGCCTATCCAGTATTAGTATAAGCTAATACCATCCAAGGTGCAGAAAGCAGAATATGGCAAAGGTATAGAAGTCAAGCCTACTGCACTCTAAATACATTTACTTACTGTGTCGGTTGTGGTTTATGTTCTTCTTTCACCCTAAAAAGATAAGTTTGCACAACTGAGTGCACTGTACTACGAAGAAATTTCTATCTACAGATTTGTGGTCATATAAAAATGAAAAGTGAGGTTTGTTATATAGAAAAGCTTAGTGCTTTGCTATGTATTGGAATTAAACATTTTAATTAATTTGACACACAAAAGAGAAGTCGAATCACTTGTTCTTAATAGAAAACTGACAAGAAAACTCTACTGTTCTAATGATTTCATGATTTAATCCTTGAGTTTTCTGCATGTTGTTATTGTTGTTGACATTGACACTTTTAAAATAATTATTGTAATGTACCATTTGTTTTACTGAAGATAAATATATTTCCTCTTTATTTTTAAATTTTTTACATTAATGTAAATTGAAATAATGGCATAAAATTTCAAATAAAATATACGGTTTTAAAATGTATTTTAAAAGCCTTACAAATTACTGTATTTACTGCTTAAAGAAGCAGATAAAGGAATTGGAGGAAGGGGGTTATGTATCTAATTTATTTAAAAATAGCTACTGAAATAACTACGTATATTAAATGTAAAGTATTCATAAGTAAATTATTTATATAACAGACTAAAAATGCATTTAAACTCAGTGCTTCACTGAAATAATACTGGATATTTAAAAAGTAGAGAAAGATCATACACACAAGGTTAGTGATGCCTCTGAAATTTGACTTCCCACACTTTGCTTAGGACTGGTCCTGAGAGGTAAGCCTATGACTTAGTGATGAGTTGATTAGCTTTTTACTTTCCCAAAGTAAGACTTAAACTTGGTAACTAAAATTGGTAACTAAAATCTAGGACTTACATTAGGAAATTATGTTAACACTGTAAATTAAATTCTCTTTAAATCAAATTGATTTTCTTTTCCAATGTATTCTTATTTTTAAAGATATAAGCAACAAATAAAAAGGTATACCTTTATATATCTTTGTGTCCCAATGAATGAATGTAACTGGTAATTATACATCTATATTAACCAAAAAAAAAAAAAGTTCTGTGTTCTCTGCATAAACTTCAAAAAAATGTGTTAGTATGGAACTAAAGCCATATCAATTAGTTTATAAATATTTAATAAATTAGTAATGAAAGATTATATTTACTATCAAATATCATATTAACAAACACAAGCAAACTATAATGACATTGGATTCTATCTAGGAAACTTATTGTATTTCTTTAACAAAACAAAAATCCCTTAACATTTTAAGAAAGAGGTCCAATATAGATAATGACAAAGAAAGATTACCATACTAGCTCATAGAAATGGAGAACAATTCAAGATTACCCTTCACCAAATAATATGTATATTAAAATAACAAATATAAAAATGTGTAAATGAGAAAATATTTGTTAAACAAATCCTGAGTGATACTCTGAAAGGAATCATATTACTCTTAATTAGTGACACAAGTTTTTACCATAAATAAATTGATATTAGTCTACAAATCAGTTTCCAATTTCAAATCTTTACTTTAAAAAATTAATAGACATAAAAATTCTAATTATTAATTCAGGAATTATTTAATATAGTCATAAGTATAAATTATTCTTCTTTATTTTTAATATTTTAGATAAAAAATCAAACCCCAAAGTATCTGACCATAATTAAAATTCATGTTGAGGTAATAACTTAAAAACTGGTAATATGAAAAAGTAATTATGTAATATATACTTCTTTGACAATACACTAACATTACTGACAATGAACTCCTGCATTCCTGCATTCCAAAAAGTGTATAAGGGACATCTAGTTGCAGTGTGATACATAAAGAGCTTGGAAATCTTAACTTCCATCCTTACAAGAAAAAAAAAAACTGAACAAACTGAAAATCAGCAACTGTTGTCAAAGCCATAATGAATTTAGGTCACAGGGCAAACTGCTGCCCCCAAAACTACACAAACAGACAAGCAGATACAGAGTATCACATTTTACCAACAGTACACACCCAGCAACAGACGTCCACACCTGGAGCCAGTATCTGTGTAAACACTTTTAGCTATAATTAACCAAATGCTGTAGCTTCAGTGCAAACTAGATTGAGAGTTTAAAAAAATTCCAAGGGGTCCCAGTCTTAGGCATTTCCACAAATTCATCTCTAACAGCCCTACCAGTTGCTCACTGAGATCATACAAAAATTTTCTCCTGCATTCAGCAGCAGGAAAGCAAAGTAACCATTTGGAAATACTCTCAGCTCTATTCTTTCCTAATAATCTCAGCGTCAAGGGAAAATACTTTACCAGAGCTTAACCAACTGGGGTTTTAGAAAAACCAAACAAGCTTGAAGAAGGTAAATAACCAAATCACATTCCCCTCTAGCCTTTGATGTGGGAGAAGGAAAATATCAAACAATAGCTCCCTCTAAACTTCTAAATGGGCAGAAGTAAAATACCCAACTCAGGCTCACTAAAAGACAGACCTAATAATAGACTGTCAACTGCATGTCCTATAACAACACCTTCCAAACAAATCAGTAAAATTACTGAATAATAATAGGATTATAAATAAAAGAACTGCAAGCTTTAGACACTATTTAGTAAGGCGTCTCTGAGAAACATAAAACAGAAAGGAAGACAAAAATAAAGACAATAAAAAAGAGTATTTTAGAAAGTTGACTGAGTACAAAGCAACAGAAATCAGTCTCCCCACTTAGATAAGCCCAAGAAGTGCAGAGAATCCCAAATGAAATGAACACAGAGACCTACATCAAGACAAATTATAATTAAAATGCCAAAGGTTAAAAACAAAGAGAGAATTTTAAAAACAGCAACAGAATCTTAAAACTCACTACCTACAAGGGAGCTCCTACAATAATGTCAACTGATACCTGACAGAAATTGTGCAGTCCAGAAGGCACTGGCACAAAATACTCAAAGTGATGAAAAGTGAGCACCTACAATCAAGACTACTCTACCAAGCAAGCTATCATGTAAAATTGTAGGACGGATAAAGAGCTTCCCAAGCAAAAAAGAAAACAAAAGGAGTTCATCACCACCAAAGCAGTATTACAATAAATGTTAAATGGACTTCTTTAAAAGGAAGAAGGGTGAAAAATAAAAACATAAATATGAATAACAAAACAACAATAAATATGTATATGTCAGTAATCACATTAAATGCAAATGGATTATATGCTCCAATGAAAAGACATTGGGTAGCTGAATGAATAAGAAAGCAAGACCCATACCTATGCTGTCTTCAAGAGACCCACTTCAGATTAAAAGACACACAGAGATTGAGCATAAAGGAATGGAAAAAGGTATTTCATGCAAATGAAAATGAAAAAAAAGTTTAAATAGCAATACTTATATCAGACAAAATAGAGTTTAAAACAGGGATCAATCCAACAAGAGAATATCCCCCTTGTAAAAATTTATGCATCCAACATAGAAAGCACCTAAATATATAAAGCAAATATTGACCAGTAAAAAGGAAGAGATCAACAATAATACAATCATAGTAAGGGATTTTAACACTCCATTGACACCAATGGCCATATCTTCCAGACAGAAAATCAACAAAGAAATATAGGCCTTAAATGATACATAGACTAGATGGATTTAATTAAAATTTTTTTCAGAGCATTTCATTCCACAGCAGCAGAATATACACTTTTCAAGTAAACATGGAACATTTTACAAGATAGACCATACGTTAGGCCACAAAAAAAGTTTCAATAAATTTAAAAAGACTGAAGTCAAATCAAGCTTCTTCTTTGACCACAATGGTATGAAACTAGAAATCAATTACAAGAAAAAAAGAAAGTGAAAAACACACAAATACATATAGGCTAAAGAATATGCTACAAAATAATGAATGAGTTAACAAGGAGAGCGAAAAAGAAATCAAAAGATAGCTTGAGACAAATGAAAATGAAACCGCAATAGCCCAAAATCTATAGGACAAAACAAAATCAGTTCTAAGACGGAAATTCACAGCAATACAGGCTTAGCTCAAGAAATAAGAAAAATCTCAAATAATCTAACTTTACACGTAAAGGAATTAGAAAAGAACAGTAAATAAAGCCCCAAGTGAGTAGAAAACAGGAAATAATAAAAATCAGAGTGAAAATAAACAAAATAGTCTTTAAAAAGAATAAGGAAACCAATACCTGGTTCTTTGAAAGACAAACAAAATTGATGAATATTTAACTAGACTCATCAAGAAACAAAGAGGAAGAACTGAAAAAAATAACATTAGAAATGATGGAGAAAAGGTGGCAACTGACACCGCAGAAATAGAAATGATTATGAGAAAACATTACAAACAATTATATGCCAACAAACTGGACATGTGGGAGAAACTAATAAATTCCTAAAAACATACAATCTTCCAACAGACCAATTACTACTAACAAAATAGAATCAATAATAAAAAACTCTCAACAAGCAAAAGTTCTTAACCAGATGGCTTCACAGGTGAATCTTACCAAACACTCAAAGAATTAACACCTATCCTTCTCAAACTATTCCAAAAAATTAAAGAGGAGAAAAAGCTACCAAACTCATTTTTATAAGGACCTTACCATGATTCCAAAACCAGATAAAGACATTCCAACAAAGGAAAATTATAAGCCAAGTCACCTGATTAACATAGATGCAGAAATTCTCAACAAAATGTTAAGAAACTGAATTCAGCAATTGATTAAGATCATACATCATAATTAAGTAAGATTTATTCCGAGGATGCAAAGTTGGTTCAATATCTGCCAATCAATTAACATGATACACCACATAAGCAAAATAAAAGATAAAAGTCATATAACCACATCAATAGATGAGGAAAAAACCTTTGAAAAAATTCTAGCATCCCTTTATGATAATAACTGTCAGCAAAGTAGGAATGAAAAAATGATACCTCAACATAATAGAGGCCATATATGACAAACCCACAGCTAGCATTATCCTCAATAGGCAGGAGATAAAATTGTTCTCTTTAAGATCAGGAACAATACAAGCATGTCTACTTTCACCACTTTTATTCAATACACTACTGGAAGTCCTAGTCATAGCAATCAGACAAGAAAAAAAAAATAAAACTCATCCAAATTGGAAAGGGAAAAGGAAAACTGCTATTATTGGCAAATGATATAATACTATATAGAGATAACCCCAAAGATTCCACCAAAAAACTATTGGAACTGATAAATGAATAAAATAAAGTGGCAGAATACAAAATCTATATTCAGAAATTGGTTGCATTTTTATACACCAATAACAAACTATCAGAAGAAGAAATTAAGAAAATGATTCCATTTAAAATTGTCTCAAAAATAAATAAAATACCTAAAATAAACTTAACCAAAAGTTAAAAGACCTGTACTCAAAAAACTATAAAACACTGAAAAAGAAAATGAAGAAGGTACAAATTAAGGGAAGCATATACTGTGCTCATGGATAGGAAGAATTAACATCATTAAAATGTCCACATTACCCAAAGAAATCTACAGATTCAATGCAATCCTTATGAAAATACCAATGGCATTTTTCAAAAAACTAGAACAATTAACCTTAAAATTTAAGGGAAACGACAAAAGATCTTGAATAGCCACAGCAATCTTAAGAAAGAACAACATTTGAAGTATCACACTACCTGATATCAAACTATAATAAGGACTATAGTAATCAAAACAGCATGGCACTGGCATAAAAACAGACACAGAGATCAATGGAACAAAATGGATAGCCTAGAATTAAATCCATACCTATGTGGTCATTTAATCTACAACAAAGAAGGCAAGAACATACAGAGTGATAAAGACAGTCCATTTAATAAATGTTTTGGGGGAAACTGGACAAATACAGGCATAAAAATGAAACTGGACCACTTTCTTAAACCAAGTACAAGAACAAACTCAAAATATACTAAAGACTTAAATGTAAGACTCCAAACCATAAAACTCCTAGAAGAAAACATAGGCAGTAAACTCTGTGACATTGCTGTTAGCTCTCAGTGATATTTTTTCTCATCTGTCTCCTTGGGCAAGGGAACCAAAAAACAAAAACAAAAACAAAACACCTGGGGGTTCCCTGGTGGTGTAGTGGCTAAGCTTTGGCACTCTCAACACTGTGGCCTGGGTTTCCCAAACAGGAAACAAACAAACAAAAAAAAAACAAAAAACAAACAAACAAACAAAAAACCCTATAAACAAAAAGACTGTATCAAACTAATAGTTTTTGCACAGCAAAAGAAATCATCAACAAAAGGAAACGACAGTCTACTGAACTAAAGAAGATATTCACCAAGTATACATTGGAAAAGGGGATAATATACAAAATTTATAAAGAAGTCATACAACTTAACACACACAAAAAAACCCAAAACAACAAAAAACACTCCAATTTAAAAATGGACAGAGAACTGGGTGGTGAACAAATAATACAACACATAGACATTGCACTGTAGAACTGTACACCTGGAACTTATGTAATTTTTGTTAACCAATATCACCCTAATAAGCCTAAAAATAAAATAGAATGAATAAAAATAAAAAATGGGGAGAGGATCGGAATAGACATGTCTCCAGAGATGACATGCAGATGGCCAAAGATATGTGAAAAGATACTCAATGTCACTAACCATCAGGGAAATGCAAATTAAATCCACAATGAGCTATCTCCTCACACCTGTCAGAATGGCCATTAATATATCAATAAAAAACCGTGTTAGTGTGAATGTGGAGAAATGAAAACCTTTGTACACTGTTAATGGGATTGCAAATTGGTGAAGACACCATGGAAAGTGGTTTGAAGGTTTCTCATAAAATTAAAAACAGAACTACCTATGATCCAGCAATTCCACTCCTGGGTATTTAACCAAAAAAATCCAAAACACTAATTCAAAAAGGTACATGCATCCCTATGTTCACTGCAGTGCTATTTACAATAGTCAAGATATAGAAACAACTGAAATGCCCATCAATGTATAAAATGGAATATTACATAAAAAATGAAATCTTACCATTTGTAACAACCTGAGGGGGCCTATAGGGTATTATGCTAGGTGAAATAAGTCAGACTGAGAAAGACACATTCCATATGCTCTCACTTACATGTGGAATCTCAAGAACAAAATTAAAAATAAACACAACAGAAACATACTCATAGATACAGAAAACAAACTGATAGTTGCCAGAGGGGAGTGGAGTTGGAGAGATGGATGAAAAAGGTGAAGGGATTAATAAATACAATTGGTAGGTGCAACATAGTCCACAGGAATATAAAATACAGCATAGAAAATAGTCGATATATCATTTTACAACACTATGTATAGTGCCAGGTGGGCACTAGGTTAATCAGGAGGATCACTGAAAAACTTACACTATACCGTAACCACTATACCGTATCTGAAACTATCACAAAATATTGAATGTCAATTGTAACTGAAAAAATAAATAATTTTAAACAAAAGAAAAGATGAAATAATGACATAAATGTCACAAATTTAATGAAAGATATAAATATTAACATTAAAGAAGATCAACAAACTCTGAGATGAATTACCCACACCAAGAGATAATAAACCAATTAAGCCTAACAAACAACAGCACGTACATTCTTCTCAAGTGCACAAGGGACATTTTCCTGAACAGACCACATGTTATGCTACAAATTGAGTCTCCATACAGTTTTAAAGATACCATATGAACTACCTTTTCTGACCACAATAACATGAAATGAAAAAATTAAAAAAGGAAACTCATAAAATTCACAAACTTGTAGAAAGTAAAAACCAATAGACCAAAGAATAAAATACAAGGGAAATTAAAAACATTCATAATCAAGCAAAAGTAAAAATAAAAAACCAATCTACCAAAAGTTATGGGATTTAGCTAAAGAAATACTAAGTGAGAAATTTATAGCCATAAACACATTAAAAAGCAAGAAAGATTTCAAATGAACAGCCTACCTTTACAACTTAGGAAACTTAAAAGAAAATAATAACCCAAAGCTACTAGAAGAGAGGAAATAATAAATATTAGAGCAGAAAAATATTAAACAGAGAACAGAAAAACAATAGAGAATATTAATAAAACTAAAAGTTGGTTCTTTGAAAAGATCAACTAAATTCACAAACAGATGGACTAAAAATAGAAGACTTAAATTACTGAAATCATAAATGAAAGTAGAGATATTACTAGTAATCTAAGAAATAAAAAGGAATGTGGGAATACTATCAACAATTCTATACCAACAAGTTGGATGACCTAGATTAAGTGGACAAGTTACTAGATATATAAAACCGACCAAGAAATCACAAAAAAATAGAAAATTTCAATAGACATAACTAGTAAGAACGTTGAATCATTAATCAAAAATCTCCCAACAAAGAAAAGCCTTCACTGATGCTTTCACTCGCAAATTCTAACAAACATTCAAAAATGAACTAATACCAGTTCTTCTCTAACTTTCCTAAAAATTCAAGAGGAAGGAACACTTCCTAATGCATTCTTTGAGACTACCAGGTTACAATGATGCCAAAACCAGACAAAGACACTACAATAAAACTACAGATAAATATCCAAATGCTACACAAAATTATTTACAGGTTCAATTCAATCTCTATCAAAATCCAAACTTTTTTTTCCAGAAATACAAAAACCTATCCAAAATTCATATATACTCTTAAAGGACCCCAAAGAGCCAAAATAGTCTTAAAGACGAAGAATAAAGATGGAAGGCTCACACTTCCTGATTCCAAAACTTACTACAAATCTACAGTAATTAGTGTGGTACTGGCATAAAGATGAACAGAGATCAATGAAATAATGGAGACCAGAAATAAATCCTCACATATAAAGTCAAATGATTTTTGACAAGGGTTCCAAGATCATTCCATGGGGAAAGAACAGTCTTTTCAACAAATGGAAAAACTGAATATTGATGTATTAAAAAAATGAAGTTGAACCCTTACTTACCACTATATGAAAAAATTTACTCAAATCGATCACAAGTCTAAATGTAACACCTAAAACTATAAAATTCTTATAAGACAATATGGGACAAAATTTGCACAACACTGAATTTGGCAATGATTTCTTGCACATAACATCAAAAGCACATGCTAAAAAAAAAAATACACAAAATGGACTTCACAAAACTTTTTAAATTTTGTGCATCAAAAGACATTAACAACAGAGTAAAAAGGCAAGCCTCAGAATGGAAGAAATGTTTGTATCGTATAACAAATTATATATCTGATTAAGTGATAAATATATAAAGAACTCTTATAACTAACCAAAAAAATAAAAAATCCTATTCAAAAATGAGTAAATTAGAAATTACAAATTTCTCCAAACATATACAAATGAACACAAAGAACATGAAAACATGCTCAACCTCACTAATCATTAGGGAAATGCAAATCAAAACTACTGTGAGATACCACCTCACACCCAGTAATTAGGATGGCTATTGTTTAAAAAAAAAAAGAAAAGAAAAGAACAAGTGTTGGCAAACATGAGAAGAAATTGAAATCCTGGTGCACTGTTGGTGGAAAAAATGGTATACTTGTCGTTGGTTACAGTATAGTGGTTCCTAAAAAAACAAAAAATTACCATATGAGCCACCAATTCCACTATGGGTATATATTTGAAAGCAGGGCCTCAAGAAAATATTTGTGGGAGTTCCCTGGTGGTATAGTGGCTTAAGGCTTCGGCGCTGTCAGTGCTGCGGCCTGGGTTCGATTCCCAGTCAGGAAGCTACCCACATACCAAAAAGCAAATAAATAAATAAATAAATAAATAAATTCAAGCTTAGCCCTAATTAAAAAAAAAAAAAAGAAAGAAAGAAAGAAAATATTTGTACACCCATGTTCATAGTAGTGCTATTCACAATAGCTACAACATGGACACATCCCCAAAGGCTATCAATAACGGAATAGATAAGCAAAATGTAGTATATACATAAAAGGGAACATTATAGAGCTGTAGAAAGGGATGAAAATGCTGACACACACTACCACATGAATAAACCTTGAGGACACTATGCTAAGTGAAAAAAGGCAGTCAGAAATATACACATACTGTATGACTCCACTTAACATGAGGTACTTAGAGAAGTTAAAATCATAGAGACAGAAAGTAGAACTGTGGTTGCCAGGGGCTAGGGGAGGAAAGAATGGGAAGTTACTGTTTAATGGATACAGAGTTTCAGTTTTACAAAATAATAAAGTTATGCAGATGATTCATGGTGATGGTTGCACAACATTAGTAATGTATTTAATATCAGTAAACTGTACTTTTAAAAATCACTAAAAAGGGAGTTCCCTGGTGGTGTAGTGGCTTAAAGCTTCGGCGCTGGCGCTGTCAACGCTGCGGCCTGGATTCGTTTCCCAGCCAGGGAACTATCCACATACTACAAAAATCACTAAAAGGGCACATTTTATGTTTTTGTATTTCATCACTATTTTAAAAATTAGGAAAAAATATAAGGGAAACAGAGGAAATTTTAGCCTCTGACATGACAGCTACACCAAACAGTAAAATCAACCTAACTCCTCTGTAGATAAATATAAAATGTAACATAAAAGCGCTATCTATCAATCTTTTTACCCGAGAAACCTTGTGGATATTTCAACCTAAAATACAAGGCATTCTAAAGAGCAAGAAAAAAATACAGTCTGAACAGACAAAGCATGCATCAGAACCAGACTCAAGTATGGCACAGATTTTAGGATTATCTGACCAGGAAAATTAACTAGAGTTAATATGTTAAGGGTTCTAACGGAAAAAGTGAACTACAAGCAAGGACAGATGGGCAGTATAAGAAGAGAGATAGAAAATTGAGGAAAGAATAAAAAGGAAATGTTAAGAATCAATAACACTGTAATAAAAATGAAGAATGTTTTGACAGACTTATCAGTAGGCTGCATTCAGCCAAGAAAATAATGAGTGAGCTTGAAAACATGTCAATAAAAACTCCCAAATCTAAAAAAACAAAGAGTAAAAAAAGAAGATAAAACAGAATGTCCAAGAACTGTGAAACACTTACAAAAGGTATAATATAAGTGCAATGGGAATATCAGAATGAAAAGAAAGAGAAAGGACAAAAAAATTATTTGAAGTAATATGACTGAAATTTTCACAAAATTAAGATAGACATCAAACCACAGATCCAGAAAGCAAAAGGGACATCATCAAACAGGGTTAATATTTTTAAAAATTTACATGTAGGCAAATACTATGCAAACTGTGGAAAACAAGACAAAAAGAAATTTTGGAAAGCCAAAAGGAAAACAAACACCTTACCTACAGAGAAACAAATATAAGAATTATTTCAAACTTCTCCTCAGAGACCATGCTAGCAAGAAGAAAATGAAGTGTAATATTTAGTGTTAAAAGAAAATACCAGGGTGGGTTCCCTGGTGGTATAGTGGCTAGGTTTAGGCGCTCCCACCACCACGGCATGGGTTGGATCCCTGCTCAGGGAACCAACCAAAAAAAATAAAATAAAATTTAAGAAAACACCAACAACCTAAAATTCTGTATCCAGTGAAATTATTCTTCAAACGTAAAAGAGAAATAGAAACTTTCTTAGAAAAACAAAAATTGAGGGAATTTGTCATCCATAGACCTGCCTTCCAAGGAATGTTAAAAAGGAAGAAGGAAATTATACAGGTGATAACACATCTGCATAAAAATAGAAACGATGTTGGAAAATAAGGGTAAAATATAATCTTTTTCTTATTTTTCATTGACCTAACAGACAAGTTTATTCAAAATATTAATAGCAACACTGTATTTGGTAATTTTAGCTTATGGATAAGTAAAATGAATGAGTGCAATGTTTAAGGTATAAGAAGGAAGAATTGGGAATACTCTGTTATAAGGTATTTGTACTATCCCTTAAGTGGCATAGTGTTATCAGAAAGTAGACTTGCACTATTTGTAAATGTACATTGCAAACACTAAAAAACATTTTCGGGTTCCTTCATGGTGTAGTGGCTAGGCTTCGGCGCTCTCAATGCCACAGCCTGGGTTCGATTCCCAGCCAGGGAACTACACCCCCTTAAAAATTTTTTTTCAAAGTAAGAAAGTATAATTCATGCACTAAGAGTAGGAGAACATGGAATCAAACCCTAAAATGTTGAATTTAAACCAGAAAAGGGATAGAAATTGTGAAAAACTAAAAATACTAAAAGCAACAAAAGAAACAGTTACAAATATGATAGCTATTCATTCAATTATATCAATAATCATTTTAAATGTGGATAATCTAAATAGACCAATTAAAAGATAGACACTGTCAAAGCAGACTACAAAATATAACCAACAATGTGTTGTTTATAAAAATAAAACAACACTTTAAATATAAAGACACAGATATATTAAAAGTAGAGAGATGGATATACAGAAGCCATGTGGAGACTGGTAAAAGGGGTGGAGATACATTAATGTGCTGATCCCACTCCTGAGAGTGGTAGTTTAAAGTTAGAAGGAATATCTCAGCTGTGGAAGTCCCCGCTAAAGAGTGAGTAGTCCCAGTCCTACACCAGGTTCCCCAGCCCATTGCTCCAGTGCCAGAAAGAGAGGTCCGCATAACTTCTGGCTGTGAAAATCAGAGGTGGCTGGAGTCCCAAGTGTTCCTCTTAAAGGGCTTGTACATAGACTTACTCACTGATGGACTCACTCATTCTGGGCTCTACTGTTGGGGCAGCAGCTGGAAAAGCACCAGAAACATACAGGAAGAAACTGAATTGTCTGGCTTCAGGGTAAGGACTGAAAGAGCAGCTTTCTCCCAGACAGAAGCGCTGGCAGAAGCCATTTTCCTTTGTTAAGTCCTCCCCACACCCAGCATGCAGAGTCAAGAGGCTGCCATATCTGAGTTTCTATAAACCTAGCTAACACCACTCACCCTGCCCTGGTGATTCCCTGAGACCCTGCCCCACCCAACTTGCCCACCCAAGCCCACCCACTGGCTTTTCCATACAAATGGCCTGTCTCGGCTCATGTTACAAACGTTCCTAAAATTACTCAAATGTTTGCAAACCCCAAACAAGCAGCATCTAGCCTCAGTATGCCTCATATACCTATTGAACCAGCATTAATGGCACCCAACTTTGGTTCACAGCTTGGCCTTTTCCAAGCACCTCAGAGCCAAGAGCAGTGGCAACCATTTGCATATCACTTTGTAGCTCATACCAAGTTGACCTGGGCAGGGTACAGACAGTGGAGTACCTTGGTCTGCAGCACACTTGATGGCCCCAAACACACCTGATGGTCAGCTTCAGACCACACCAGAGCATCACTCAATCACCTCCACAGAAGATACACCCAAAGGGCAGACTGAGCAGGCACCAGAGCCTTGCTAAAGCAAATCCTGCTCTGCAGAGTCAGCTCCTGCACAACAGCTCCTCCACAACAGCTCCTCTACTGTAGTCACAGCCAGTCCTCACAACTTATCAGCCTGAGGGCCAATCCATCCCACTGACATACATACAAGAAGCAACCATGGGTCAACTACAACAGGAAGTCACAAACAATCCACACAAGGCACACACATGGAGCACCTGACTCAGGTTACCAGGGAGACAGCGCCACTGGTCCTCCAGGATATTTACTATGTAAGGCTACTCTACTAAGACTGGGAGACACAGCAGCCTTTTCAATTTCATGCAACCCATTAGAATTCATTAGTTAATTCTAATGAAAAGCTTTCAATTTGCCAGCCTCAGACTATAGTCTTCCCACCATCCACTCCCTATAGACAGGGATCAGCTCTGGTCCAGGGCAACCTAGCAAACCTCTCCACTATCCAATGAGCTGCAACTATACTCGCTCTAACAAGTTCTGAATCCCAGCCTTGAGGAGTAGCCATGACTTCCAAATTTATCTCTCCTTTGAATATTCCCTTATTGGGTTAGGATCCAGTGGTAGCAAATTTTAGAAAGTTATAAAGCAGATAGACAAGTAGTAACTGACTTGAGCAGTCCAAAAAAGCTGAATCATAAACCAGCAGTAAAGAAAGCAAAGAAGCAAATTAACATCATAGAACCCCAGAATGCTCAAGAATTGGCAGCATCAAGTATCTCTAGAAGTAGAGAGTAAAAGTGGGACTAAAAACGAGTTGAAATTCTCTTTAGGAACAAGATCAGGCCCAGATTTCCTCACACACTCTCATGCCTCTCCCCAACCTCAGCAGAAGTTGGACAGCATCTTCTCTGAAGCGGGTAGAACAAAATGATTAAACTAGCAGATATTAGGCAGAAATAAGGGCAGAGAAAATACACTAAACAAAGAGAAATTAAGTGAAATCTTATAAAATGAATGTTAAGACTCTAGTTTTTTGCCCTAACATGGCCCTCAGAGCACTAGCAGCCAGGCACATATGTCCTCCAGCATGAAGTCTGGAAGATTCTGCTCTGAGAAATCTACTTAGCTCAAGAGAAAAGAATTGTGCTAACTGTGCTCTCCAAGAAAGCAGCCCAGCTATATTACACACTGTTAGTGTTTGTAGTAGGGAATTAATGTCTAAAGAAAGAAGAAAGTAAGGATATTATGAAAAGATATTAAAATAAAACTAACATTGGTAATATCAAAAGCACAAAAAAAGGGAGAAGGGTCAAAGAAAACAGGTCACTTAGTGAAGACTTATACTCGCTAATATAAATGTAAACATAAATGAAACAGTAAGTTAGAACAGAGACCCAACACTTTCTCATTGCCTTTCTCTCTGCCATCAGTACTTGCTGCTACTACTACCACCTGCCCACTTCAATTCAGAATCTCCCTTTAATCTGCACTTCAGTCACTCTGGGCGTGCATCTTTCTGCCACAAGATCTATGTAGATATCTAGACATATTCAAGGGGAAATATAAACATATCAATAGCAACCACATAATTTCCTATATAATGCCAAATATTTTACTATTTTTGTACATCTATAAATGGACTGACATTTTTACATTTTACTCACAGTAAACATACCAGTGTTTTAGAAACTCTAGTTGTCACAACCTTTGCAAATGAGAATGAGCCACTATACTTATGAATAATGGAAGAAAACATTTCTCAAACTGTCAATAAAGTGGTTGTCAATGAATGATGAAGTCTTTTTCACAGTAGAGTTAGTCTACAGATGTTACATAATCAATCTGGATTACATAGTGTGTGGCAACTTTTCAATGGCAAATTGTTTTCCCTCTGACACCAAAGATTTTCCTTCACTGCCAGATGGTATTTGCCCAGGGAATGTAAGATTAAAGGTTTTTCTAAGTTAAACATATACAATAGTGAGTCCATAATGGAATGCAAATTCAAGACAAAATTATTTTTAATTCTTCTTTTATATTAATATCAGCTACTAAATATTGAGTGTATCATTTAAAAACTAATGTTATCTTCATACTGTTTCCCAAATTCCTTTCACTTTTAACTCAAGTTTATCATTGTCAGCTTAGAGTAAAAGATTATTTGCTAGTCATTTTCTCAGGGGAAAACAATAACAACCTTTTAATGTAAACTCAATCGGAATTCTAAAGCACAAATTTTGTGTAAGATAGCTGATGAAAAGAGAATGGGCTCAGAAGAATTTAGTTCCTATTTCTTAGCTATGTAACTTGGTATTTATGACCATGAGCAACTTTTTTTATTTCATTGAGTCTCTTTGTAATTAATAAAATTGTGATATTAGTAGATAAAGGATATTAAGAGGATTAAACAGGATATTTGAAAAATGCCTGGCACATAGTAATTACTCAATAAATGAAAATACACTTTTTAAAACTGAATTTCCTTTTCAAAACTAAATTCTAAAAACTATCCCTACCTTTAAAATATTTACATTCAATTTCTGTGAATATGAGGTCTGTCCAAAAAATATCCAGCTATGGAACCATTCTCATTATATTGAGAACAGCTGGATTTTTTCTGGACAGCCCTCATATACACGTATTCTAGGGAGAAGACAATTAGGTGGATGAGAGAAAGGTTTGGAAAAGAAACTTTTCACTGCATATTTTTGGTAACTTCTGTATTATATGTGAAAATAAATGAATAAAATTTAAATAAAAATAGTAAAACAATATATCCAAAAATATTAATCAAATAAATGTGGTACATAAAGTCCTAATAATTTTATGTAAGTGAGCAGGGAGCTTTGGAATTATTCATCTATGGAACCCAAGAATTTTAAACACAGCTAGGCACATAGTAAACTTTCAAAAACATCAGGAGGAATGAATGAGTGGCTGAGGCCTCTATGTACACTTTGGTCATATTTATACAGAAGCAAAAATAAGACTGAAAATGGCTCTTTACAGTTTTTAGCTACCTAACCCCCATAATAATACAACTTAATTAACTGTGCTATCAAGAAAACCAAAAATAATTAATCCCCAGATGATGGATTTAATGCCTGTATATAACACTATCCAAAAAAAATAGTCATTTGTCACAGATTCAAACATTTTTTTCAAAGTATCATTAATTTCTAGAGATTTACAGAGAAAAATACATTTTTCAAAAATCTAAAAATTGCTCACAAAGAATAGGCTCATTATTGTCACAACTGAGTAAACCAAGTAAATCATGAAGACTGAAAAACTATTTTTCCATAGCAGATTACCAGAATTATAGTTCAGATGATCAAGGCAACAAATCAGTCCATGTTAGAAAGGTATCTATGTCTGATTAAGTGAATACATGCAATGGCACAAACATAACACATTTTGAAGATCCTTGACATCATCACTATAAATCATATAGCTTTGGGTCCAGAAGAGATATTAAGATATTATCTGGAAGATTAGCTATATGTTGTATGTAATGCATAAGATTTTTAGAAGATAAGCATGAAATACATCAAAATATTATTACATAGTATTTCTGTTAGAGTGGCAAGACTGTGGGTGATTTTATTCTTCCTGCCACTATTTTCTGAATTTTCTCTAATGTAATTATATTTTCCCACAATTAAATATAAATAATATTTTTAAGATACCATCTGATTTAAAAAGGAACCACCCAATGTACTCTATGCTTACAGGCAGTTTAAAGGTTAAACAATCTTACACATATAAATGTAAAATCCATATTGAAAGTCCCCAGGAAAAGGGAATTTACAATTAATAGCACCAGTTCAGCAAGGGAACTTACTGCACAAGTTCTCTTGAATTGCTCAAAAAACACAAATAAATTGTGTGTGTGTGTGTGTGTGTGTGTGTGTGTGTACAAATATATTTTTAAATATATATTCTCTGATTCTTTTATATCTTTTTGCAACTCCCAGTGGGGGTCATTACAAGAGAAATGGTGATGAGATTCAGTAAACTGATCTTATTCGAGAAAGCTAATTTGTACTCCTATCTTCTCTGCTATCAAATGGAGCACTGTCCACAGGCAGTTGGTCAAGCAGCCAGATGAACTACTTTAGTCAGTCAGGCATTTGCACATGTCTAAAACACTTTATATCCTTTTATAATAAAATTACTCAAAACATAAAGAAAGGAAGTAGCAACAATAAATCATGCTGGCATAGCACAGGTTATTTATTATGAACTGGATGGTTGACAAAGGAACCTGCTGTCACAACATATGAGAAAACTCAAAATAATGATGTTCCCCCCTACAAACAAAAAAAGCTTAAAAGGAATAAACACACTACGGGTTTGTATTCCATCTATAAGTCACTTCAAAGAAAATGAGGATGATGAGAAATTTGATGACATTTTAGAAATTAATAAAGAAACAACATAATCTCCCAATTTAATGTTCTCACTTTTTATATGGAAGAGTACGCACTGTGGAGTCAAGCAGACTGGGGTTTGAAAACTGGCTTCTTGGCAAGTTATTAATCACTTTATAATCTATTTGCAAAAACAGACACTAAAATATAAATAGCTATGTCATAGAGTGGTAGTTAGGATTAAATAAAGTAATGGATGAAAGTACATGGTGTATGTTTTATTTACTCTCTAAAGTTTCCAATATGTTTGGAATATGATAAAAACACGTTGTGCAATGGGTGGCACACATGGGCTCTCAATAAACGTTAATTCACTTCCTTGTTACAGTCATGAAAATTAAACAAGAGTTCTTTTCAGCTTTATAAAAAAGAGACTAGAGGAGGTTATCAAATTCAGACCTCTAACTCTAGGCAGATCTATCAAATTAAGTAAACATTATGTGATGATTTTCAGCACAGGGTAAGAGAAACTTTTCTCAAAGCCTAACAGAATCATAAATTGGAAAATAACAATCAATTAAATCCAGACTAGACAAAGTTTATGCTGATTGAAAAAAGAATCCCTCTTCTAAGGACACCTATAGTTTAAATGGCTAAAACTTACAAAGCCACAGTAGTTCAAACAAACAAAACCCATAGGCTGTATCACAAATAAGTAGAAGAAAAAAATGGAGGTTTTGGTTGATGATAGCATAGAAAATAACTCACTGTAAGGGGAAAAGTAAAATTATATCCTTATTTTACATCAGAGGTCAGCAAATTTTTCTGTAAAGGGTCAGATAATACATATTTTATGCTTTGGCTTTAGGCTATAGAGTCTCTGTTTCCACTATTCCACTCTACCTGCCATTTCAGCACAAAAACAGCCACAAGACAACACATAAACAAATGAATATGGCTGAGTTCCAATAAAGCTTTATGAGCACTGAAAACTAAATTTCATGTAAATTTTACATATCAAAAAGTGTTATTATTGTTTGATTTTTCTTAACCATATAGAAATACTAAACCATTCTTAGCTCACAGGGTGTACAATTCAGCAAGATTTGAGCCAGATTTGGAGTGGGGGTTGTATTTTGACAATCCTTGCTTTACCCCATTTAAAAAAAATTAAAGTACTAAATATGAAAAAAAAAAGCTATAAAACCTAAGAAAATAAAGGAAAACATCTCATGACATCTTGGAGTGAATAAACAGTTCTTATAATCATAATAAAGTAAAAAATTGTTCATTTGACTACATTAAAATTAAAGATGTCTGTTTAATGACAGACAACATAGAACACCTATCATACAAGTTAGGAAACATTGTGAGAAGGTAACAGCAGCATTAAAAAGGTATTAAGGTCTAGACACTAGACTACTCGAACAATTCCTCCAAATTAACAAGAAAAAGAAAGGAAATCCAATTACATTCAAATACTCATTAATGCCATTTAGTCTCTAAAGAACATTGGAAAGATTGTTTCTGCTTCACTGTTAACAACGTTCATTATCTGAATTTCTTTTCCTTACTGTCACTGTCAAGATTCTTGAAGGAATAATCTAACCTCTAGTATATATGTATATAATATGAATAGTGGATGTCATTCACTTGTGGAACTTTATTCTATTTTAGTACATAAACATCTACATAGTGATTTACTGTATACCAGGTACTGTTCTAAGTAATTTATAAAATTAACTCATTCAATTTTCTCAATTCTCTAAGGAAGGTACTATTACTGTCTTCATTATAAAGATATGAATGGTTTTCACTTTTATACTTATCTGTATTTTCTAAGTTTTAAGCAATGTACATTTACACACACACACACACACACACACACACACACACACACACACATGGGTGGACTGATAAGTTTTGCTTCCACTGTAATATTTTTTGTTACATTAGGCATATATGGATACAACCAGTTCTGTGTAGGCACATGGTATCTCCCTTCCATCATTCTTGATCTTGCACACACAGATGCACACATTTTTCACTCAATGCACATCAAAATGGAAGAGTGTTCAGACATTCAGTTGAAATAGCAGTGTGCTGTTATTGAATTCTGAACAGCTGAAAAACTTTCTCCAATTTTTTTTTTTAATTTTTGAAAAAGAAGGTGAGGACTTCTTAAAGATCATCACAGGTGATGAAACTTGGGTCTATCATTATGACTCAAGAACAAAAGGAAGTCCATGGAATATCACCATAAGGGATTGCCTCAGCCAAAAAAAATTCAAAACTCAGGCCTCACCTGGGAAGAAAACAGATAGAGATTGGTAGTTGTCAAAGGTTAGGGTAGGGAAAGTGTCTGACTATAAATGCATAGCATAAAGGAGTGTCTTTGTAGTGATAGGACAGTTCTGCATCCTCAGGGAGGTTTAATGGGGGAGGTATGCATAAGTATTAAGCAGAAAAAAGGAAATTAACATTAAGTAGGCAGAGAGGTAGGAGATGTGGGGCCTACTGAGCTGACAAAGGAAGCAGAGAATAGAAGATAAACACAGCCAGAGCCAGGAAAACAAGTAGAACCTGAAGCAGGAGGCTAAATGCAGCCAGAGCCAAAGAGGAAAACAGACACAGGCACACAAGAGGAAACAAGGCCAAGAGAAAATAATGCATTATGCCAAAAAGAGAAAAAGCTGATGGTATTTGGCTGTCTCATGTGTAAGAACAGAAAGGCATTGAACTCTGTTATTATTTGTGTCCTCTCAGGCTATCAGAGAACTGAGCTACACATGCAACTAAAACTCACTGTTCTTAGAAAAATGTGGTCATTATTTATTACGCTTTATTAATTAGAGCACTTCTTTCCTACCAATAATTTTGTCCCACTTTTATTAAAATGCTCTACTGAGATAAACATGTTCCTATCTATTTGATAATTTTTCACTACCAAAATTTAGAATTTCTGCCATATTATCTTATAATGCTTTGTAGATTCAAATGGCTTCCTAATTTCTCTACTACATCATGCATACTATTATACTATGGAAATACTTATGTTGTTTTAGCTAAAAAATA
This sequence comes from Lyroderma lyra, assembly GCA_004026885.1. Lineage (NCBI taxonomy): Eukaryota > Metazoa > Chordata > Mammalia > Chiroptera > Megadermatidae > Lyroderma > Lyroderma lyra. The sequence continues at coordinate 282,624 of PVJL010000222.1, read as the reverse complement.
CATTAACAATCATAGTACAAGAAGTTAACTTCTTACTTATCTTTTTTATTATTCTTTAATAATAAAAATTACTTCCAAGACAGTTCAATAAATTAGTTATACAATTATTATGAAGCAATTATCATTTGGCAATGCTTAAGCTATGTGTTTGAAAAATGACTAAATAGTTTTATCTTTTTTCTTTCTTATTTTTAGAAAAGAATAAGAATCAGTAATAATATAATAAATTAAAGTTTAAATTGAGGTCAGATTTAAATTTATCAGAAATAGTAAGACATTTACATTTATGAGCAGAATTAATTCATCACCTTATAATTCACCAAAATCTGTTCAATCCGTTTCATCTTTAGGTAAATGTACCACAAAAACAAAAATTTTAACAGGCCCATGTGATATTAGCTGTCATATTAACTGGTGAACAGCTTAATTGATTGGCAAAGTATTATTCACAGTTAAATTTCAGTAACAGACAAGTTAACAGAATTAAAAATAATACCAACTCACATAATTAAAGACTTCATAAAATAAAATTTGTATAGCACTCATAATATACTTAATAATTTTGAAATTTAGAAACTGTCCCTAGTCAATTTACTTAAAACAAGTAGGACACTACAAAAACTTTCATTAAACAGTTTTTGTAAAAAAAGATATTAGAATAAGTTCAGTTAAAAGATAAATTTCAGAAAATTAAGAAAAATTTAAAGGAGTAAAGGGTACAAATACCCTACAATCCAAGACTGTTACAAGCGCATTCACTGCAACAGTTTGTAAGAGAAATATTCTTAATAGAAGATAAGTTACCAAAAACAATAGCCAGTTCCTGTTTTTTGTTTGTTTGTTTGTTTTTGCAATTATAATTGACATACAACAGTGTGACAGTTTAAGTTATCCAACTCATTAAATTGATACATTTGTATGTTGTAATATAATTACACCCTTAGCATTAGCGAACACCTCTATCACATCACACATAATTATCATTTCTTTTTTGTTGATGAGAACATTTATAATCCAGTCTCTTAGCAACTTTAAAGTATGTAATAGTGTTATTGACAATAATCACTGTGCTGAACATTAACTTATTCATCTTCCAGTTGCAAGTTTGTACACTTTGACACCTCCCCAACAACCCCACACCCTAGCCCCAGGTAATTACCATTCTACTCTGTTTCTACAAGTTCAGCTTTTTACATTTCACATATAAGTGATATCACACAGTATTTTTCTTCCTCTGTTTTATCTCAATTAGCATAATGCCCTCAAGATTCATCCATATTATCACAAATGGCAAATTTTTCTTGTTTCTCATGGCTTTATAATACCCCATTTTGTGTGTGCATATGTGTTCATGCAAATACATGTATATGTGTGAGTACCTTCTTTATCCATGCATTCATTGATGAACTCATAGATTTGTTTCACACCTTGGCTATTTTAATAATGCTGCAATAAAACTGGGAGTGCAGATGTATCTTCAATATCCTGTTTTCATGTCCTTTGGTATATATCCAAAAGTGGAATTGCTGGATTGTATGGTAGTCCTATTTTTAGTATCTTGAGGAACCTCCATTCTGCTTTCCATAGTGGCTAAATCAAGTAACATTCCCACCAACAGTACATGAGGTTTCCCTTTTCTGCACATCTAGACCAACACATGGTGTTGCTTCTCTTTTTTATGACAGTAATTCTAACAGGAATGAGGTAATGTCTCATCGTGGCTTTGATTTCTGTTTCCCTGATTAGAGATATTAAGCATCATTTCATGGACCTGCTGGTCATTTTAAATGCCTTCTTTGGAAAAATGTCTATTCTATTTCTCTGCTTATTTCTTAGTCAAATTGTTTTGATTTTTGTTATTGAGTTGCATGAGTTCTTCACATATTTTGGATATGAAAACCTTATCCAGTATGTGGTTTGCAAATATTTTTCTCCCATTACATAGGTTGCCTTTTCATTTTCTTGATACTTTCTGTTGCTGAGCAGAAGGTTTGTAGTTTCAGGTAGTCCCAATTTGTTTATTTTGGTGGTGTTGTTTGTGTTTTTGTTGTCATACCCGAAGAGTCATTGCCAAGCAATGTTCAGTTGCTTACCCCTTATATTTCTTCTAGGAGTTTTGTGGTTTCAGTCCTTACGTTCAAGTCTTTGATCCATTTTGAGTTGATTTTTGTGTGCGTTGTAAGATAGGGGACCAGTTTCATTCTATTGCATGTGGCTATCCAGTTTACCCAACACCATTTATTGAACATGCCATCTTTTGCCCATCATATATTTTTGGCTCCTCTGTTATAAAATTGACTATATATGAATAGGTTTATTTCTGGGTTCTCTATTCCATTGATCTATGCCTGCTTTTATGCCAAGAGCATACTCTAGCTTTGTAATATAATTTGAAACCAGGAAGTGTGATGCCTCCTGCTTTGTTCATTCTCAAGACTGTCTCAGCTGATTTGTGGTTCCACATAAATTTTAGGTTTGTTTCTTCTATTTCTGTGAAAAAGGTCATTGGAATTTTCATAGGGATTGCACTGAGTCTATGCACAGCTTTGTGTAGTACAGACATTTTAACAATATTAATTCCTCCAATCTATTAACAAAGATTAACCTTCCATTTATTCATGTCTTTTTCTTTCTTCAATATCTTATAGTTTTCAGTATACAGATCTTTCACCAACTTGGTTAAATTTATTCCTAGGTATTTTTTTCTTTATAATGTGAATGTAAGTGGAATTTTCTTAATTTCTCCTTAGGTACTCTTCATAATGGTCTGTTAAGAGTGTATAGAAACACAACTGGTTTTGTATCCTGCAATTGTACTGAATTCATTATTAATTCCAAAGTTTTTTGGTAGATCCTTAAGAGTTTTCAATATATACAATTAGAGACTAGTTTACTTCTTCCTTCCTGTTTTTTTTTTAAACATTATCATTGTTGTGGTTTTATTTTATTTTATTTTATTTTATTTATTTTTTGCATTTTGGTATGTGGGTAGCTCCCTGACTGGGAATCGAACCCAGGCCGCAGCGGTGACAGCGCCAGCGCCGAAACCTTAAGCCACTACACTATCAGGAAACTCCCATACTTCTTCCTTCCTGATGTGGATACATTTTATTTCTTTTTCTTGCTTCATTGCTCTGGCTACTACTTCCAGTTCTATGTTGAATAAAAGAATTTAAGTGTAAGAGTTGGCATTCTTGTCTTGTTCCTGATCTTAAGGAAAAACTGTTAGCTGTGGGCTTGTTGCATATGACCTTTACTATGTTGAGGTGTGTTCCCTCTATACCATTTTATCATGAATGAATGTTGAACTTCATCAAATTATTTTCCTGCATCTATTTAGATGATCATGATTTTTATTCATTGTGTTAATGTGGTGTATAACATTTACTGATTTGCAGATGCTGAACCATCCTTGCATCCCTTAAATAATCCCACTTCATCAATGAGTATGATCCTTTTAATGTACAACCACATACTGCATATCAACATTTCAGTCAATGACAAACTACATATACAACAGTGGTCCAATAAGATTATAATGGAGCTGAAATTTCCTACACCATGGACACTGCAACATCATACCACAATTCATTACTCATGTGTTTGTGGTGATGCTGGTGTAAATAAACCCACTGCACTGTGGGTTTATTAGTTGTCTAAAATACAGCACATATAATGGTAATGATAATAAACAATAAGTTACTAGTTGATAAATTTAGTACACTATACTTTTCATTATTTTAAACTGTACTCTTTCTACTAATACAGTTTTAAAAGTTTGCTGTAAAGCGGTATGCCATGTCACACCAGCAGCAGCTTCATACATCTTTACCATGTCTCAACAACATCATATTTTCTTGTATGTGATTTAATCTCATGATGTTTTATAAATTTACTGCAGCCTAAATGAATAGTGTTTATAGAGTGTATGGTAGTGTACAGAAATGTCCTAGGTCTTCACATTCACTCACCATTCACTCACTGACTCACCCAGAGCAACTTTCAGTCCTGCAAGCCCCATTCAAGGTAAATGCCCTACACAAGTATGCCTTTTTTCTAACTTTTATACCATATTTTTACCATACCTTTTCTATGTTTAGATATGTTTAGATACACAAATAATTACCATTGTGTTACAATTGCCTACAGTATTCAGTATAGTAATATGCTGTACAAGTTTGTAGCCGAGAAGCAATACGCTCTAATATATAGCCTAGGTGTGTAGTAGGCTATGTCATCTAGGTTTGTGAAAGTACACTTCATGGTGTTCACACAATGACAAAATCTCCTATCAACATATTTCTCAGAAAGTACCCGTGTTATTAAGTGGCTCATGACCGTACTGTTGAATTCAGTGTGCTAATATTTTGTTGAGGATTTTGCATATATGTAGTATCTTTTCTGGTTTTGGTATCAGGATAATCCTGGCCTTATAAAATGATTTTGGAAGTATTCACTAAACTTCCAAATTTTAGGAAGAATTTGAGAAGAATTGGTATTAATTCTTCTTTAAATTTTTGGTAGAATTCACTAATAAAGCTCTCAGGTCCTGGACTTTTGTTTGTTGGGAGGTTTTTATTACTGATTCAATCTCCTTACTAGTAGTTATTGATCTGTTCACATTTTGTATTCCTTCATGATTCAGTCTTGGTAGTATGCATGTTTCTAGGATTTATCCATCTCTTCTAGGTTGTCCAATTTGTTGGTATATAATTCTTCATAGTAGTCTTTTATGATCCTTTGTATTTCTGTGGTATCAGCTGTAACATCTGAGTCTACATCCAGTGACGCAGTGATAAGGACATACAAAAGCCCAACTCCACTCTCTCAAGCCAGGACAACCCTGAAGGAACATCCCACTTCCAGAACCCTCCTTGGAATCAGTTAAGGCCTTTATCATAACTGCATTACAGTCCAACTTCCCCCTCTTCCTAGTTCTGTTTCCCTCACTCCTTACTACAAGAACACCCTTAGATAAACTTCCTGCAGACAAATCTTCATTTCAGAATCCATTTCCTGGGGCACCCAAACTAAGATATTCTTTCACTGCTATCTTCTAGTCATTCTGCCACTGTGCCATCCAAATTGACTTTCCTAGTTGAATCATATCCATTTTTCTCTTCCTCAGTATCATTTTCAAAGAATTTTATTTCACTACTCTATGTAACTCACTTCTTTTACCCACCTTGTCAGTAAGCATTCGACTCCATACAGTTGATTGGAAAAGAGATGGTAATTCCTCTAAACCAAAAATTTATAATTAGAAGTCATAGTTACTCAGGGTTCCTTTACTGGAGTATAATATACTTAGAGAAAATTGCATAAATCATATGTGTATAGCTCAATTAAGTTTTGTAAACCGAATACACTGTGTAATCAGCACCAAAATCATGAAATACAAGGGCTGTCTGGAAAGTATCCAGCCTTGTACTATGAAAAATAGAAGCATTTATGGATGGATTTTTTCCCAACAGCCCTTATAGATTATTACCAGCATTTAAGAATCCTCTTTCGACTCTCAGTCATTAACACTTCCCAAAGTTAACTACTTTATTGACTTCAATAACTACAGGTAAATTCTGCCTGCTTTTGAACTTTATATAAAGGTAATCGCAAAGTATATATACATTAATTGTACCTACCTGGCTCCTTTTGTAAACATGTTTGTATCCATGTTTCTGGGTTTAGTATTACTTCTTTCATTTGTATTACCATTTAATATTCAATTATATAAATATACCACTCACATTTATCCATTCTGTTGTCAGAGAACATTTGAGCTATTTCCAGATTGGAGATTGTGTGGAGATTGTGGTAGGCCAAATAATGACCATTTAAAGATGTCCATGAATTAATCCTCAAGACCTGTAAATATGTTATCTTCTGCAGCAAAAGAAACTTTACTAATATGATTAAGTTAAGGATCTGGAGATGAAAAAATAATCCTGGACTATCCAAGTGAGCTAAATGTAATAAAAAGGGTCTTTATAAGAGGAATGCAAAAACATCAGAGAAATAGGTCATGTGACAAAAGATGCAAAAGGAGAGAAGGCATTTCAACGCAGGACTACAAACCAAGTAATTGGAAATTGTGCAGAAGTCAGAAATATGGAAAGGGATTCTTCACTAGAGCTTCCAAAACGTAGCAGCCTGCCTATAAGAGACTAAATATGTGTTGCTTTAAGTCACTCAGTTTGTGGTAATTTGTTAGAGAAGAGATGGCAAACTAATATAGGAACATTACAAATAATGCAGCTATGGGCGTTCATGACTTCTTTTATTTATTTATTTATTTATTTATTTAGGTAGATATACTCATTTCCATTGGGAATATTCCTGAGAATGTAATGCTGGGTCATGGGGTATCATATGTTCAGTTTTAATAGGTATTGCTAATTTTTCAAAGTGGGTGAAGTATTTTAAACTCTCAAAACAGTGTATCAAAATTGAACTTATTCTATATCCTTGCAACTCTTGGCATTGTTAATTTTTTTTAATTATTATTTTAGCCATTCTGGTGGATACACAGTACAGTTTTATTGTGGTTATAATTTGTATTCTCATTGTAACTAATGATATAGAGCACTTTTCATATGCTTATGCCATTTGTATAACTTTTTTTTATCTAGTACTTTCACAAACATTTTATCCATTTTTTAATTGAGTGGTTTGTTTTTTTACTGATTTGTGTGAATTGTTTATATATACTGGATGAGTCCACTGTCACATAAATTAGGATCTTTTAAAAGTTAAAAAGGAAGCATTCTGGTGGCTCCCCTGGGGATCCTTCCTTGTAAGAAACTTTAATAGCTAAAATGTTGATATTATGATTTATGAGAAGTATTCATGTAATGTGGCTAAAAGTCTAGATTAAAAAATACTTCAGAACAGGAGCTAAAAATATCTCCTACCTCCTTTGTATCTTCTGCAGATCCTAAACACTATGTAAACATTTAGTGTATACTATATATACATTTAAATAAAAGAGTCCCCTAGGTAAACAGAATTCATTCATTTCCCAAACTAAGGACTTCCTGGTAACTAGTCAGTCACAATTACTGAAGTTCAAACAAATTTATACTAGCAAAGTATCAGGGAGTCCCAGGAATCAAACAGATCTAGAAGCATATTTTTGTAAAAATATCAAAGACAGAAAGAATGAAATTGCAGTGAATACAAACAATGTAGCGAGAGAATGACAGCATCAGGGTAGTTACATCAAGTCAACCATAAAAAACTAGGGTAAGGAGTTCAGGATAAAGCTATGAACAATATTAGGCCTAAAGATACCTGTTTTTATGAGGCAAATTTGGTCTTAGCAGAAAAAGTACACAAGGGAAGACTGGTACAGGGAAGTATTGTCTTAAGATTCACTGCTGCAAGAAGAATAACAAGAGCACTCCACACAAGAATTATTACCGTTTTTAGAAAAAACTTTTTGTCCAAATATTTTTATTTAATCAATTGGGGAAGTTTAAGGCAAATATGATATACAATATTTCATGAAATAGCATACAATAAGTTTCTTAGGTAGTTTCATACAGATAAGCCATTCACCTCACAAAAGACTGAAGCCTACATATGAGGTCTGAAATTAAGTTTGCCAACTCATCCTACAAAAAGTGCTACATACCTCATTGCTGAATATCACTATAGTCACCTTCTAAATCCTCCACTTGGGAAGCTATGCACCAACACAAGCACTAAGTCCATCCTTCAAAAAATTTTTGGAACTCTTTTTCTGGAATGGCCATCAGAGCTGTCATCATATGAACCTGATGTTCTCAGTGTAATCAAAATGTCTTCCTTTCAATATTTCCTTTATCTTTGGATAAAGAAAAAAGTCATTGGGGACCAAATCAGGTGAGTAGGGAGACTGTTCTAATCGAGTTATTCATTTTCTGGCTAAAAACTCTCTTACAGACAATGCCATGTGAGATGGTGTATTGTTGCGATGTGAGAGCCATGAGTTGTTGGTGAAAAGTTCAGGTTTTCATCTAACTTTTTCACACAGCCTTTTTAGCACTTCCAAATAGTAAACTTGGTTCATTATTTGTCCAGTTGGTACTAATTTATAATGAACAATTCCTCTGATATTAAAAAAGGCGAGCTGCATTGTTTCAACTCTTGATTTGGACTGATGGGACTTCTCTGGTCATGGAGAATTGACTGATTTCCATTGTGCACTTTGATGCTTAGTTTCAGGGTCATATTGGTATACCTATGATTCACCACAAGTGATAATATGGCCCAAAACATCATCTTGCCTCTCCGAAAGGTCTTGGCAAAGTTCGACCCTCCTTTGCATTTGTTCACCAGTGAGCTCCTCCAGGACCATTTTTATACACACTTTTCTCATGCCAAGATTTTCACTGAAGATTTTCCTGTTTCCCTATCAATGTTTACTTAGTCTGCTATGCCTCTCACAGTCAGTCGATGATTTTGACAAACAATTCAATGAATTTTTGTAATATTTTTGTCAGTTTTGCTCATTACTGACCACCCCGAACTCTCTTCATTAGTGACACTTTCCCCCCAGAAAAATATTTAATCCATCTGTACACTGCCATTTTCTTCATTGCATTATCCCCATAAACTTGGACTAACATGTCCCTGATTTCACTTCCACTTTTGCCAAGTTGAACAAGAAATCTAATGTTTGTTCATTGCTCTAATTCAAACTCTGACATTCTCACATCAGTACACAGAAAGACACAACAATAATAAACGCCACTCAGCAAGACACCACCACACAATGATAGAAGCACAGCTGTGAGACACAGATAAACTAAGGTTATAAAACCTTACTGAGTTGTTGGTACAATGATACCAGTGTAAGCACACGGTGGCCAGTTCAGGAATTTAATTGTCAGACCTCATGTAGTAGGCAGATGAAAGACTTTTGATAGGGTAAAAAAATAAACAACTTACTGAAGTCTACGGCCAATTGAGGAAAATTAAGGGAAAGATGCAGATATTTGAAATAAATAAACACAATATTGACATACCAATGAAAATAATACAAATATCTAAATACTAATCTGTTTTAAGGTAAAATAAATTCTGCCTTTAATCACTGAGGTTGTTCTGCTTTAATACGTTTGGTCTTATCTAGACTAAATTTAAATATTTTTTTAAAAAAGAAATCAAAGAAAGCAACATAATGGCAGCATGAGAGGGACCCCTAAAAAACTCCCCTGGAGATTACAATGAATAAAACATTTATAACTCAACTAAGGACTCCCTACATAATTCACAAACACAACTAAGAAACCCAGTCATAGCATCAAAGTACCTACAGGTGGGCAGTGAAACAAACAGAGGGAAAAACAGGGGAAGTACCCAAACTAGAGCTGTACACAGTCCCCACTTGGAACTCTACTGCTGGGGAAGGGAGGGCAAAAAAGACAGCAGGTGAGCATTTCAGACCTCACTCGGTCCACAGGACACAGAAAAGGAGACCTAGAGGCAAGGGCTGTGAAACAGTGAACAGACCTCACTTTGGCTCCCAGAAGGTACAGACCAGGTCTGGGAGATGCAGTAGCCTGAATTTACTCTGATTCAGAGAGGAGCAGGGGCAATGGGGGTGGTGAGGAGCTGCAGCATGATCTTGCTCCAGCCAGGAAGGAGAAAGAAGAGGGTTGCAAGTGTGTTTCTCTGCCCACAACCAGCACAATCTGAGAGACCAGTACATAGGACTAACCCTCCAAGGCTCAGAGCAAAGTCCATGGGGCAAACCAAGAACAGAAAGACATAAGCCCATACTACCTGTGTGGCCCAGTAGCCCCAGGAAAAAACAAAGGCATGATTCCTGGCTACCTCACCCCACCCTGACCTCTGCCTGCCCAGTATCAGCAGCAAACACCAAAAAAAACTGCAGCAACAAGAGTCGACTTAAGGAGCAGAATATCTATAGAGAGGCTGCCAGAATGAGAATCTAGAGAAAGGGAATGCAAAAGAAATTCAAAGAAAATATCACAGTAAATAGGATAGAGTCAAACAACTTATCAAGACAGAACTCAAAACAATGATTATAAAAATGCTTAAGGAACTTAATGATAATTTCAACAGAGAAATAGCAAGCATAAAGGAAGACATACAAACCATTATAAGGGACCAGGCAGAGATAAAGATTACATTATCTGAGATACAGAATGGAATAAAAGGAGTCACCAGACTAGATGAAGTGGAAGAGCAAAGCAGTGATTTGCAAGAAAAACCAGCAGAAAACACCCAATCAGAACAACAAATAGAAAAAAGAACCCCCAAAAACGAGAATGGCTTGAGATTCCTCTGGGACAACATTAAGCATAGCAACATTTGGATCTTAGGACTACCAGAAGGTGAAGAGGAAAAGCAAGGGATCAAGAAATTATTTGAAGAAATAATGTCTAAAAACTTTCCTAACCTGGAGAAGTACATAGACATATAAGCCCAGAAAACAGAAAGTTCCAAAGAATATGAACCCAAATAGGAACACACATAAGTAAAATGGCAAAAGCTAAAGAAAAAAGAGAAAATTCTAAAAACAGCAAGAGAAATGCAAGTAGTAACTTATAAGGGGACACCCATTTGACTCCCAGCTGATTTATCATTAGAAGGGACTGGCAGAAAATATTTAACATGATGAAAACCAAGGATCTACAACCAAGATTAATGTATCCAGCAAGGCTAGCATTCAGAATTAAAGGACAGATAAAGAGCTTCTCAGAGAAGAAAAAGCTAAAGGAATTCATCACCACTAAACCAGTACTACAAAAAACGTTAGAGGGACTTCTTTAAGATAGGAGTACAGATGGGAGAGTGAATAAAATAAGAGAAACAGATGAAAAAGTTTAGTTTGGTTGTTACAAAGCAGTAATCATGGGGGTATAGGATCTAATACAACATGGGAATATAGTCAATAAGGTTGCAGTAACCTTGTGTGATTTCAGATGGGTACTATACTTGTTGGGGTGATAGGATGAGAGAGCTGGAGGGGTGGATAAAAAAGGGGAAGAAATCAAGAAGTACAAATTCATAGCCACAGAACAGTCGCAGGGATTAAAATGCAGCATAGCACATATAATCAATAACATTGTAATAACTATGTATGGTGTCAGAGGGGAACCAGATGTATCAGAATCAGGATTTAGTAAGTTATATAAATGACACATCTCCTGAAACCAATATAATATTGTATGTAAATGTAATTGAAAAATAAAACTCTCAAAAAAAAGTCAAAAAATATTTTGAAAAGCATCTTTAGTCATTATTTAATTGGCTTCATTTTCCTTTTTTCCAATCTAAGACTCTTAAGATTATTTTAAATCAAATTTCCTTTAAAATATAGAAGGCTTTAAAGCATTTTGAAACTACCCCAAATGTTTTGTTCTAAAAAGTTTATTAGTCTAAGATTTTCATAAATAACCACTCAAACAATGTATTACTAGCAAATGCTCTCACCTACAAAAGCAACACATTTAAGTAGTCCATAATCAAAACTAACAACACTGTTGGCCTCTGACAGTTGCAGCTAAGTTTTTCAATGTTTAATATGCAACTCTTTGTTGCTAAGAACATGGTCAACATAATCTTTGTTAAGTGGACATATGTGGGTTTTAATATGCCCAAGAAATACTTTCTTTAGGAAATCACCCTCCCCTATGTTACGTGGTTCTATAAGGTTGCCAGTGGGGCCAAGTAGATAACTCAGCTTTGAGTAAACACAGTATCCTTATATTTTTTGCACATAGTAATTAGTCTGAGAATGGGCATGCGACTGAATCAAAGATGAGAGTTTTTCTCTGGGTAGATAATGGCTGTAGAGTATAACGTAGTGGTTAAATACACAGTGTCTGCCTGGATTTTAACTCTTGGCTCTACCACTAACTAGCTGAATGATTAAGCAAATTACTTAATTGGTCTGTCTCTTAATTTCCTCATCTTTAAAATGTAGCTACTAATAATCTTCCTCATAGACCTATTATGAAGATTAAATACAGTAAAACATATAAAGAACATAGCATAGTAACTAGTATATGAAAAGCATTAAATAAATTTTAATATTACCTATTAACAGCATTCTATTACTATTACTATTGCTTTTGTCATTGGTATTATAAATACATGATAAGATTGACAAATTTGGACAATGTGGTCTAAATATGCAAGTAGCCTGTCTTTGACAGTTTTAGAGCATATAGAAAAAAATTTTGAAGCCAACAAATAAAAGGCAGCACCACTAAGAGTACAGAGGAGAACAGAGTTCTAAAGACGCTCTTTGAGCCCCTGGTTCCAATCACCTGATGAACTTCCCAGTTACATGAGCCAATATTTCTTTTTCCTTAAGCTAATTTAGGTTAAGTTTTTTTAACTCAAAGAAAAAAGTACTAATTAATATAAAATCTTACACGTATGTCTATAAATCACAAAATAAACAGACACACATGCACACACACAGCTTTATTCTATATAGCCAAATGATAAAGCACTAACTATAATTCTACTAGGTGGCAATATCTGTTGCCTTAGACTCATCTAAATCTTCAAATTACTATCCTGTTTCCATTAATGTCCTGTTAGAGCATTTTCAGGAAACCTCAAGCAGAATGGTATGAGTAAGGTGGGAATGGGGGAATAATGCACATGAGGTGGGAAGGCAAAACTGATGAAATTATCAGACTTTGTCATATTAAGAAATTTTAGTTTTATTCTGTTAAAAATAGAGATTCATGATTTTTTTAGAAGTGACATTCATTTATTTATTCAATACCTATTAACTGAATACCTACTGCTGCATGAGGCACTATGTTAGAGCACATATACACATTAGAGCTGCTTTAGTGGAATTCATAATATAGTGATCAGGTCTGTGTTCTTCAAACAAAACACTGCTGACAGATAAGAATGGATAAGAAAATGAATGAGAACAGATACACATAAATCAGAAAAAGAAAAAATTAAAAGTAGACCAATTAATCACTTGGTCAAAATGAGAGCAGCCAAAAATGACTCAAAAGTATCTATTTTGAATAACTAATATTACAAATCCAGTAAAAAGCAACAGCTTGTATTATCAGATTTGTACATTTAAGTTCTTCCTACTAGAAGGTGAGCTTCATGAAACTTCTAATCACCATTAAAATCCAGAGTGTAGAATAGGTGTCTGGCCCTTAGTAAATACTCAATAAATGTGTAATTTTCGAACAAGGTATCTTTAAGATTTCCAAGTAGAAGCATTCATCCAATAATGAATTTGTTGATAACTATTATGTGTAAGGTACTGTGATTACAATAAGTAAAACACAATTCCTTGCCCTTAAGGAACTCATATTCTCCTAGAATATTCTTTTCTTATTATTAAATTTATTGGGGTGATATTGGTTAGTAAAATTATACAGGCTTTAAGTGTACATTTCTATAATATATCATCTATACATTACATTGTATGTTCACCACCTGGAGTCGATTCTCCTTTCATCACCATATATTTGACTGCTGGAGTATTCTTAACCATTTCCATCTCTAAACACACTTTAATCTACTATGAAAATTTTTTCCTGATGAACAAAGTTCAAAGAAGTAAAGTATCAGAGAATTAATGAAGTAGGAAAGAATTCATAAAAATATTTAATATGCATATGAGTTTAATGAACACCTTCCTTAAAAATTCGTCATTTTATCAGAGATAGTAAGTACTAAAGAATAAGAAATAAGATTCATTATTTTTAAAATCTTGAACTTTATTTTTTCAAAATTGGCCTTTTTTTCTCCCCCCAGAAATGCCACTCTATAGGTATTATAAATAAGATGAGAAAATTAGCGTTATTGAAAGTCAGAAAAATAAATTTCTCATTTTAAATTTCTCATTGTTAGATATACAGAGTTTTAATGTTAGTGATTTTTAAGTAGTAAGTAACTCATTCACAGACTTCAGCACTTCAAGAAATATTTAAGACAAATCTTTTGGTAAACTTGGCATATAAGTACGAGGTCTGACAATTAAGTTCATGAACTCATCCTAGAAAAAGTGCTACATACTTCATTACTGAATATTACTATGGTCACCTTCAAAGTGCTCCCCTTTGGAATCTATGCACCAATATCAGTGCCCAGTCGACCCTTCAAGGTGATTTTGGAACTCTTTTTCTGGAATGGCCATCAGAGCTCTTGTCATATGAAACTTGATGTCTTGAATGTCATCAAAATGTCTTCCTTTCAATATTTCCTTTATTTTTATATAAAGAAAAAGTCATTGGGGGTCAGTTTAGATGAGCAGGGAGGGTATTCCAGTACAGTTATTTGTGTACTGGCTTAAAACTTCCAGACAAGCGCTATATGAGCTGGTGGGTTGTCATGATGCAAGAACTATGAGTTGTTGGCAAAAAGTTCAGGTCATTTTCATCTAACTTTTTCACATAGTCTTTTCAGCACTTCCAAATAGTAAACTTGGCTGACTGTCTGTCCAGGGGGTACAAATTCATAATGAACTATCCTTCTGATATCAAAAAGGTTAGCAACATCATTGTGATTCTTGATTTGGACTGATGGAACCTTTTTGGTTGTAGAGAACTGGCTGACTTCCATTGTGCACTTTGACACTTTGTTTCAAGGTCATATTGGTATACTCATGTTTCATCACCAGTGGTAACATAGACTAAAACATCATCTTGCCTCTCCAAAAGGTCTTGGCAAACTTCAATTCTCCTTTGCTTTTGTTCATCAGTGAGCTCCTTGGGGACCATTTTCACACATACTTTTCTCATGCCAAGATTTTCAGTTAAGATTTTCCTAACTGTTTCTCTATTGATGTTTACTTGGTCTGCTATGCTTCTCAGAGTCAGCCTACAATTTTGACGTAAAATTTGATGAATTTTTGCAATGTTTTCATCAGTTCCACTCGTTACTGGATGCCCTGAGCTCTCTCCATCAATGACACTTTCTCTCTTCAGAAAAATGTTGAATCCATTTGTACATTTCCATTTTCTTCATGGCATTATCCCCATAAACTTGGATAAACATGTCCCTGATTTCACTTCCACTTTTGCCAAGTTGAATAAGAAATTTAATATTTGTTTGTTGCTCTAATTTAAGCTCCAACATTCTCTCATTGGCACACAGAAAGATGCAACAACAATAATGAATGCTACTGAGCAAGACACCACCACACATCAACATGAACACAGCTGTGAAACATAGATATACCACAGTTATGAAATTTTACCAAATTTATACAGCGCTGCCAACATAAGAGCAGGGTGGCAAGTTTGTGAACTTAATTGTCAGACCTGGTACGTTACAGCATTAGGATTGAAAATTAATCTAATAGTTTAGATAATAGTCTAGAAATAAACCTCCAATAACAAAATAGCATAGAAGTGTATTATTTTATAGTGAGAGGTAGGAATGTATAGCAACATAAGAAGGGTTACTTCATTCATTTCAGAAGGGTCAATGAAAATGCCTCAGAGAAGATAACATTTAAGAAGAGTCTTAACTAAGTAGATTAGAACTAATTGCAAGATACAAGACCAAAATACAAAAATCAAATGTATTTCTATACACTATCAATGGACATTCAGAAAATGAATTCAGAAAATAACTGCATTTAAAAATAGCAGCAAAAAGAACAAAATGTTTAGGTATATATTTAGCAAAAGAAGTGGAAGACTTGTACACTGAAGACTGCAAATCATTGTTGAAAGTAATTAAAGAAGATTTTTTTAAAATGGAAAGACAACCCATGTCCACAGATGAGAAGACATAATAGTGTTAAGATGGCAATATTCCCTAAATTGATCTACTGATTAAAATCAAGTATTATGAAAATCCAAGTTGAAATTTTTGTAGATATTGAGAAGCTGACCCTAAAAATCAAGAAATTCAAAGGAACCAAGTAGCCAAAATAATGTTGAAAAAGACAAACAATCTTGTTTACCTCCCAATATCAAAAGTTACTACAAAGCTAAAATAACCAAAAGATAGTGCTACCAGCATACAGAGAGACATATAGATCAACAGAATAGAATTGAAATTCCAGAAATAAACACTTATATCAATGAGGATTGATTTTCAACAGTAGTGTCAAGATCATTCAATAGAAAATGAATAATATTTTCAACAAATTCTGCTGGGAAATAACATTAGTTAATATAAAATTAACATAAAATAAACCAAAGACCTAAATGTCAGAGCTGAAACAATACAATTCTTAGAAAAAAACAGAAAAGTAAATCTTCATGAACTTGGATTAGGAAACATTTCATAAATATGATGCTAAAGAACAGCAACAAAAGCAGGAAAAGATAACTTGGACTACATCAAAATTAAAAACTTTTGGATATCAATGGACAACATCTAGAAAGTGAAAGAAACAATCCACACAATGGGAGAAAATATTTGCAAATCACATATCTAATAGAGGACTTGTATGCAAAATATATAACTATTTGAAACTCAATAATAAAAAGACAATTCAAATTAAAACTAGGCATAAGATTTGAATAGACATTTCCTTAAGGAAGATTTTAAAATGACCAATGAGCACATAAAAAAATATTGCTCAATATCATTAGTCATTAGGGAAATGCAAATCAGAACCCCAATGAAAAACAAGAAACTCCTATACACATACGTGTTTTTAGCCCATATGTCTGTCAAGTCTCAGATGAGAGCCCAAATAGGATGCAGCCAACCAAATAGGACCTAACCAGAATCCCCAGGCTTCTCTAAAGGTGTGGCTAAAAGATCTGAAGATGGAACTATATCACTTAATAATATCTCTCTCTCTCCCTCCCTCTTCCTTTCTCTCCCTCTCTTTTTCTGTCTCTCTTCCCTCCATCCCCCCACCTCCCACTCACATTCTCTATCTCATTCTCTCTCTTGCTCTCATTTTTACAAAAAGATAGCTATGCCTAATCCCTAAAAATGCAAACAGCAACGACAGGATAGTTGGAATAAATACATAGTCTCCCAAGGTGACTACTTTAAAGGAGAAAATACATATTTGTTCAAAAGTATATGATCTAATGTGTTTATTAAAAATCAGTTCATTTTTCCCTATAGTCATATTTCAAATAAATACATGTAAGGTGAGAGTTGACAGGAGAGATGAACTTTAGTGCATGTGTTATAAAACTTATGTTCTTCCTCTATACAAGTAGGACCAAGAATATGCAAATGACTTAGACATTGCAGTACAACAGTACTGACTGTGATTTGAGGCCATAAAAACAGGCCAGGGAAAAACACCTTATAAAGATCTTGAGCAACTGAGTCAGGTAGGCATTAACTCATTTTTATAGTTATCAAGTAGCTAACATTATTAATATTTTATATTTTTAAATGTTTATTAATATTTTGAGATATTTTAGGAGCATACTTTTTCACTTTGGTGCTGTCATTATTGTTGTTGCTAAATTGAATAAGGAAATACTTTGTTTTTCTTTTTTAAAAAGAAATAGTTCCCAATGGATCAGGATTAGTGATTAGTTCTGTATCTCTTGAATTCCACCATACTCATAATACATAAATAATATTAATCATTACAAAAGCAATAAATCAGATATCAAAACATAGTGACCAGGCCATACACCAAATGTTTAAGTAGCTTTCTCTAAGTAAAAGGAGTGTTTATTTTATTATATATGCCTAAATATTCAAAGTTGACACAATGACCATGGGTTTCTTATTTTAAAAATAGACAATAATTTGGAATTCTTATTTTTATCTATCCAGATGAAAGTATCTAAAATAAAAGTATATAAAACATGTTCTTCATAAGGACTAATTACTAGATCATTATTCTTAAATATGAACAACTGAGATAAGCCCTTAATAGGTGTATACTTCAGATTCTTGATCGCATAAAGGAAAAAAACAGTAGGAATTGTCCTCTGTTAAATTAAGCCAACTAGTATAAAAAGCGCATGACCAATTATTTGGAACAGCTGCAACTGAGTCACTTTGCTAAATTTTAAAACCAGCCTAACTTTGCCAAACAAATTCCAAAACACATTTAAGTATTTAAAGACACAGATAGTAATTTTGGTTGTTGGTTTGTTTTCATTGGTCTCTGCTTTGTAATTTTTTGTTGTTCTTTATTTGTTTGCCAGCAATACAAACCAAATGCTAAGCAATTCCTACTTAGCATTAAGAGTACATCTATATTTATTAATGGAACCTCAAAAGAACAAAAATATGGCATCTGCGGCTTCATTTTTCATTAAGGGACTTGATAAAGTGAGTGAAGTAAATTGATTTTTAAAAAAAGTCTTGAAGTAAATTGATTTTTAAAATTTAAAACATCTTAAGTTTCATGTGATTGTATGTTCATCTTTTCTTTTTGAATACTCTCCAAATCCCCAAACACTGATATACAGCCTCAATACTTTATATGTAAAATATTTGAATTATTATATGAGCTACCTTTCCAACTTTCTCGATTCAAAGACTAAATATAGTCAAATGCTTGAACTGTGTGTTCAGTACATTCAAGAACTGACTTAAATATTGCTTTCAGAGTATACTCTTTTCTGAAGACTTTTATATAAAAATCACATGTTTATCAGTTTCTAGTATTTTAGTAAATTGATATAGATAAGATGAAATCTAAAATTGCTTTTTCATTCTTTAATAATAATTCTAATAAAGAATCTATGTGGGGAAACAATTTTCCATGGAATTGTCTCTCAATTCAGCATGTCTTTTGAGCAGAAGCATTAACTTCTCATTGTTCTACACTATCTTCTGAAGGAAGGATATTTGTACAGAAAATAGATCTGGAAGATAAGACCTGCTTCCAAAGCCAAGGGCATATTTGCTTACAGCTTTGGGAGATAAAGATAATGTCTCCTTCCAAGAGAGAGGTATAGGTAAATGCTATGTCTGCTGCCTCCCATGATCATATTAAAATTACAACTAAATTAGAGAACAATCAACTTTGAAAATCTTCTGTAGACTAGCTGAAAAGAACCCTATAACCAAGGAGATAAAGAAGAGGCCACATTGAGACTGCTATAAGGGGTGGAGGTGTGAAAACAGGCTCACCCCAAAACCACAGGTAGTGGGTGAGCACCAGGAAGGGACCCCTCGGCAGCAGAGATCCCCCCTAAAAAGTAAGGGGTCCTGTGCTGGGAAGAGAAGTTCCCACAACTTCTAGCAGTGAAAATCAGCAAAGATTCTTTCCATTCATCCCAGTGAAATAAAAGGTGCTGGAAACCCAGACATCTTCTTTAAAGGACTCAGAAAGAGACTTATTAGCTTGCAAGCACTCACCTGGGCTCCAGCAAATGGGCAGCAACTTGAGAGGTGTCAGACACATAAGGAAAGACAAAATTGTGTGGCTTCAGGCTAGAGGGACACCTGCCATTATCCCTGTGTAAAGCCTACATGAAAGCACCATCTTTTCTATGTTGAACCTATCCCCAAAGGGCCAAATCTGAGACCACATTCATCTGGTAAAATCTGCACACACACACATACCACCTTAGTGTCTCCCTGGGAAGTCACCCCACCCAGTTGATGTGGCATCACCCAGGGCACACTTAGCTCCTGTGTAGCCAGCCCCACCCTAGAAGCTAAAGGAGGCTTCTACAGCAGTGAGTGCACTGCAGCGGACTGGGAAAATTTCACTACTGGCAGTCAGCCCCCAGCCTCTGCTGCAGACTTCCTTGGGTGACTCTTGGGGATTTGTGGGCCCAAGATGAGCAATGGCTGGCCATGGTGTTCTATAGGCATTTTGCAGAGTGTCTCCAGGCTCAGCATTGGCACAAGAAGTAAATCTGCATTAACTTTGTGACAATCAACAGCCACAACCTGTGACTCCTTGGGGCCCTGCCATGCCCAACTCAGGAAGCATCGCCAGGGCACTGTCAACAGCCCAGCCTGGTTAACCAGCCCAGCCTGGTTAACCAGCCCAGCCTACACATCTAGAAAGCAACTTTCAGCAGCTGAGTCTTAAGGGAGCCAGCAGGTAGCAACAAGACAAGGGGGAACCTGATACCGGTGGCAGATGGCCTTGGTTCATAGTAAGGACACCCACACAAACCTCCAGGTCCAACACAGGCAGTAACCAATTGCAATTAGGTTTGCAGCACTTACCAGGTAAACCCAGGACATCACAAGCAAGGCTGAAATTGGCATGCATGGAAGCCCCTCCCAAGAGGCATCAGAAACAACACACCCAGAAGCCTGTCTCAGACCACACAAGAGCTGCACAAGTGGCACAACCAAAAGGTAGTCTCTACAGGCACAAGAGTTCCCTGGGTCAAACCCCACCACAGCAGCTCATGTGCTATGGGCATAGAGAACATTCATAGCCAATCAGGCTGGGAGTCATTCCCACCCTTTGATGTGCCAAAAATAGTCAAGGCTCAACTACGACAAGAGAACACCCACAATACATAAAAAGGACACTCCTGGAACAAACACACAGGTGATCAAGCAGACTACATCACTGGACCACACAGAATATCTACTACATAAGACCACCTGGCAAAGACTGAAGAGACATAGAAGATCTACCTCGGTGGCTTTCCATACCTGGTTGGCAGACCGGATCCAGTCTGCCAGAAATTTCCTGCTGGTCCATGAAATAGTTTAAGTCACACTGTAGTAAATACATCCTGAGAATATAAAAATATTGCACAGATCAGCAGGAAATTTCTGGCGGTTCAGACCTACTCCACAAATCAGCAGCTGAAAACCACCAATCTACGTAATACATAGACAAAAACACAGAGAGAAAGCTAAAATGAAGAAACAAAGAAACATGTCCCAAATAAAATAACAAAAGAAAATGCCAGAAAAAAAACTAAATGAAATGGAAACAATTAACTTACCAGAGACAGAGTATAAAATACTAGTTATAAGAATGATTAAGGAATGTAAAACTTCAACAAAGAGATAGTAAGCATAAAGGACAGAAATCATAAAAATGAGCAAGTCAGAAATTAAAAAAATACCCTGAGGTCAGGCCCATAGCTTTGGACTTGTGGTATGCAAGCCTGCAAGTGCACCCCTGGGGCCTACAAGCAGTGTGAGCCTGCAGACTCTGCCCCAACAGCTGGTTGCTGGAGCAGACCCGGGAAGAAAGGCAGATTTGATAGCATTCACCCCAGCCAGCAAGAACAGCCTCGGCCCACATCACCCAGCTACCCTAGCATAGGGCAGAAGGTGGAGCTGTCCCAGCCTGCTTTTTTTGGCCTTTCCCCTCTCCTACAGCCTCCTCAACCAACTGTAGGAAGCAGAGGGATCCCGGATAGATGCACATCACCTCCAAATGTGGCAGGAGACAAGAAATAAGAAATAAACAACCCTCCTCTCTCCCAAAACTTGGCCCCCACTGCCACCTAGTGTTTGCCCTACAGCAAGACACCACAAAAATACTAATCAGGGATCCTGGGCTCTGCTGAACATAAAGCCCTCATGTCAAAGAGGAAAAACCCAGCAGACAGGATGAATTCCTTAAAAACTAAAACTGCTCAGAAAGAACATGAAATTTATCCAAAAGACAGCCTCTTAGACCAGAAGTTTCTGAACTAAGTGACAGAGAATTTAAAGTAGCCTTTCTAAAGGCTTTGAGAGAAATGAAAACATACTGGCAGAACTCCATAGCAGAGATGAATGACATAAGAAAGGAAATCCATGAACAAAAAAAACAATTTAACAAAGAAATTCAAAACGTAAGGAAGATCGAGATGGAAATTTGAGAGATAAATAATACAATTTAAAAAGTGAGAAACAAAATAACTGCCAGAGGAAACAGGACCAACCAGATGGAGAAAAGAATTAGTGATATTGAAGATCAGAACATGGAAACATCTCAGAAAGAGGAAGAGAGGGAATATAGAACCAAAAGGATTGAAAGAACTTTGCAAGAATTATCTGACTCCATGAGACAAAACAACATTACAATAATAGGATTAGAAGAAGGAGCAAAGCATTCTACAGAATATACTCAAATAAATAGTAGATGAGAACTTTTCAAACTTTAAAAACTTTAAAAGAGAGAAACTTCCAGCCAAGAATAAATTATCCAGCAAAATTATCTTTCAGATATGAAGGAGGAATAAAGAACATCTCAGATTCACAGAAGCTGAGGGAATTTGCCAGCACAAGTCCAGCACTTCAAGAAATACTGAAGGAGGCTCTTCAACCTGAAACAAAACATCAGGACAAATGGAATAAAGTCGGGGTAACAAGAAAGAAACAAAAATTAAAAAAAATTAAAAAAAAAAGTAATGGCCACAGGAAATCCTCAAATATTGATCATCACTCTAAATGTTAATGGACTGAACTCACCAATAAAAAGACACAGAGTAGCAGAATGGATTAAAAAATAAAACCCATCCATATGCTGTCTCTAAGAGACACACCTCAGCCATAAAGACAAACACAGACAGAATGAAAGGATGGGAAACAATACTCCAAGCAAATGGTAACCAGAGAAAACCAAGAGTTGCCATACTGATATCTAATGAAATAAACTTCAGGTTAAAAAAATAGTAAGAGACAAAGATGGCCATTACATAATGATAAAAGGCACAATACAACAAGAAGATTTGACACTAATTAATATATATGCTTCTAACCAGGAAGGACCAAAATATACAAAGCAACTACTAACAGATCTGAAAGGAGAAACTGACAAAAGCACAATCATTGTGGGAGACTTAAACACCCTGTTAACAGCCATGGTCAGATCATCCAAACAGAAAATAAATAAGAAAATATCAGATCTAAATGACACATTACAACAATTGGACATAATTTACATTTTCAGGACACTTCATCCAGCAAAAAGAGACTGTACCTTCTTTTATAGTGCACATGGAACATTCCCAAGGATAGACCATATGCTGGGACATAAAAGTAGCCTCAGCAAATTCAAGAAGACTGAAATCATACCAAGTGTATTTTCAGACCACAACGCTTTGAAATTGGAGGTCAACTATAAAAGGAAAGCAGAAAAAAACACATATACATGGACATTAAACAACATCTTATTTAAAAATGACTGGATAAAAGAAGAGATTTAAAAATATATAGAAACTAATGACAATGAAAATATAATATATCAGAATTACTGGGACACAGCAAAAGTGGTAATAAGAGGGAAATTTATATCACTACAGGCCTATCTTAAGAAAGAAGAAAAACCACAAGTAAACACCTTAGCATCCCATCTTAAAGAACTAGAAAAAGAAGAGCAGACAAAACCCAAAGTCAGCAGAAGGAAAGAATAATAAAAATTAAAGCAGAGCTAAACCAACTAGAGAACAGAAGGACAATAGAAAAAATTCATATTACAAAGAGCTGGTTCTTTGAGAAAGTCAACAAAATTGACAAACCCCTGGAGAGACTAATCAAAGGATGAAAGGAAAGGACGCAAATATCCAAAATTAGAAATGAAAGGGGAGAAATTACCACTAACACCACTGAAATACAAAGGATTATGAGAAAATATTATGAAGGACTTTTCGTCACTAAATTTAACAACCTACAAGAAATGGACAAGTTTCTGGAAACTTACAGCCTACCTAGACTGAACCAAGAAGAACTGGATAATCTAAATGGACCAATCAATAGCAAAGAGATTCAAATGACTATCCATAATCTCCCTAAAGACACAAGCCCTGAACCAGATGGTCTCAACAATGAGTTCTACCAATCATTCAAAGAAGAATTAATGCCTATCCTCCTCAGACTCTTCCAAACAATTGAAGAGGAGGCACGATTTCCTAACTCATTCTATGAGGCCAACATTACCCTAATACCAAAGCCTGGTAAAGACAACACGAAAAAAGAAAACTATAGACCAATATCTCTGATGAACACATATGCAAAAATCCTAAACAAAATATTAGCAAACAGAATACAACAAGGCATCAAAAAGATTAAACATCATGATTAAGTGGGATTCATTCCAGGAGTGCAAGGATGGTTCAACATATGAAAATCAATCAATGTGATACACCACATAAACAAAATAAAAGATAAAGACCATATGGTCATATCAAGTGATGCAGAAAAAGCTTTTGACAAGATATAATATCCATTTATGATCAAAACACTAAATAAAATAGGTATAGAAGGAAAGTATCTCAACATAATAAAGGTCACATATGACAAACACTTGGCTAACATCATACTGAACAGGGAACAGTTGAAGCCTATTCCCCTAAAATCAAGAACAAGACAGGGATGCCCCCTGTGACCACTGCTATTCAATATAGTACTGGAAGTTCTAGCCACAGCAATCAGGCAAGAGAAAGGAATAAAAGGTATCCAAATTGGGAAAGAAGAGATCAAATGATCACTATTTGCAGATGACATGATCCTTTATATAAAAAAATTCCAAAGATTCCACCAGAAAACTATTAGAAACAATAAATGAATACAGTAAATTCGCAGGATACAAAATCAATGTCAAAAATCAACAGCATTCCTATATACAAACAATGAATCCTGAGAAAAAGAAATAAGGGAGTCAATTCCTTTTGCTATCACAACAAAAAGTTTGAAATACCTGCAAATTAACAAAGAACGTGACAGACTTATACATGGAAAACTATAAGACACTTTTGAAAGATATTGAAACAGACATTAAGAAATGGACAAATATCCCCTGTACATGGATAGGAAGACTTAACATTGTTAAAATGGCCATTCTGCCCCCAAGCAATCTACAGATTTAATGTAATACCCATCAAAATCCCACAATCATATTTCACAAAGTAGATAAAACAATTATCAGATTTATATGGAACCACAAAAGACCTCGAATTGCCAAAGCAATACTACATAAAAAGAATAAGGCTGGTGGCATTACACTTCCTGACTTCTATTTATATTACAAAGCATCAATAGTCAAAACAGCTTGGTATTGGCAGAAAAACAGAAATATAGACCAATGGAACAGAACTGAAAACCCAGAAATAAATCCACAAATTTATGCACAAATAATTTTCAATAAAGGAGCAAAAAACATGCAATGGGGAAAAGACAGCCTCTTTAGTAGGTGGTGCTGGAAACACTGGAAAAACATGTGCAAAAGAATGAACCTGAGGTGTGAACTCTCTCCATATACAAAAATTAACTCAAAATGGATTAAAGACCTTCATATAAGACCTGCAACAATAAACTGGATGAAGAAAACATCGGTACTAAACTTATAGACGTAGGGCTCAAGGAAGACTTCATGAACCTGACCTCAAAGCCAAGGGAAGTAAAAGCAAAAATAAATGAATGGGACTGTATCAAACTAAAAAACTTCTGCACAGCAAAAGAAACCATCAACAAAGCAAAGAGACAGCCAACTGAATGGGAGAAAATACTGCAAATAACACATCAGATAAGAGTAAATATCTAAAATATATAAAGAACTAATATGACTTAACAACAAAAAAAACAAACAACCCAATTAAAAAGTAGGCAGAAGAACTAAAGAGACACTTCTCCCACGAAGAAATACAAATGGCCAGCAGACGTATGAAAAAATGCTCATCCTCATTAGCTATCAGGTAAATGCAAATCAAAACCACAATGAGATGCCACCTCACACCTGTTAAAATGGCTATTATCAACAAGACAAGGAATAACAAGTGCTGGAGAGGATGTGGAGAAAAAGGAATTCTCGCATACTGCTGGTGGAAATGCAAATTGGTACAATCACTGTGGAAGATGGTGTGGAGGTTCCTCAGAAAATTGGGAATGGTGTTACCATATGACTCAGCAATCCCTCTTCTGGGGATCTACTCAAAAAACTTGAAAACCTTTGTCCGCAAAGACTTACATACTTCAATGTTCATTGCAGCACTGCTCACAGTGGCCAAAATATGGAAACAACCAAAGTGCCCTGTGACAGATGACTGGATAAAGAAGCTGTGGTACATATTCACAATGGAATATTACTCAGCAATAAGAAAAGATGAAATATTGCCATCTGCAACAAAATGGATGGACCTGGAGATCATCATGCTTAAAGAAATAAGCCAGACAGAAAAAACAAAAACTGTATGACTTCACTCATATGCAGAAAGCAACAAAGAAAAAAAAATGAACACACAAACAAATAACCCATGGACACAATCAATAGTTTAATGTTTATTTGGGGATGAATGGGGAGGGGAGGGGAGGGAAGAAGGGGGAGGGGGTAGGAGAGGAGGGAGGGGAAGCTAAATATATGGTGATGGAAAGAGAAGTCACATTAGGTGGTGAACTTATACAACAAGGTGACAATGCACTGTAGAATTGTATGCCTGAAACCTATGTAATCCTTGCTAACAGATGTCACCCCAATTAAGTCTAACAATAAAAATAAATTTTAAAAAGCAATAAACAATACAACACAATAACTGCAAAGGAGAATACATTAGAAGAAAAAAAAAAGTGGCAGGAAATATTAAAAGAAATGAAAAGCAAGGGACTACAACCAAGACTACTCTACCCAGCAAGGCTATCATTAAAATTGAAGGACAGAGAAAGAGCTTCCAGAACAAGACAAAACTAAAGGAATTCATTACCACCAATCCCTACAAGAAATATTTTAGAGAGTTCTTTAATAAAAAGAAGAAGAAAAGATAAAAAAATATGAATAACAAAATGGCAATAGCTATGTACCTATCAATAATTACTTTAAATGTAAATGCTCTAATCAAAAGACATAGGGTAGCTAAATGGATAAGAAAACAAACCTATATCTATGCTGTCTAAAGAGACCCACCTCAGATTGAAAGACACACATAGACTAAAAGTAAAAGAATGCAAAAAGATAATACATGCAAACTTAAAATGGAAAAAAAAAGCTGGAGTAGCAATACATATATCAGACAAAACAGACTTTAAAATAAAGACTACACTAAGAATCAAAGGAGGACATTATATAATGATAAAAGGATCAACTCAACAAGAGAACATAACCGTAGTAAACATGTATGCACCCAACATAGGAGCATCTAAATTCAGAGGGTGCCAAAAAATGCCTACACATTTTAAGAAAGGAAAAAACTGTTATCAAAATTGTAATACTCAATATATACTAATAACAAAAGATGAATACAAAAAAATGAATACAAGTCACATTTGACTTCTGCAATTACAAGAGGTGCTTAAAGTGGTTACCATCAGTATTTATGTAATACGTAGATAACACCTCTTAAAATAAATGTATTTTTGGCACTCCCCGTATATAAAACAAATATTTACTTATGTACATAAAAGAAGAAATCAACAGTACCACAATCATCATAGGGAACTTTAACACCCTGTTGATACCAATGGACAGATCTTCCAGACAGAAAATCAACAAGGAAACAGAATCCTTAAATGACAAATTAGACCACATGGTTTAATTGATATTTTTAGAGCATTTCAGCCCAAACCAGCAGAATATACATTCTTTTCAAGGGCACATGGAACACTTGCAAAGACAGACCACATGTTAGGTCACAAAACAAATCTCAATAAATTCAAGAAAATTTAAACCATATCAAGCATCTTCTCTGACAACAGTATAAAACTGAAATTACAACAACAACAAACCAAGTGAAAAACACACAAACACATGGAGGGTCAATAACATGCTACTTAAACAATGAATGAGTTAACAATGAGATAAAGGAAGAAATCAAAATATACAAACAAAAATGAAAACAGAATGACTCAAAATCTATGGGACACAGTGAAAGCATTCCTAATAGGAAAATTCACAGCACTATATAGGCCTACCTAAACAAAACAAGAAAAATCTCACATAAGCAATCTAACTTTACACTTAAAGGAACTAGAAAAAGAACAGCAAATAAAGCCCATAGTAAGTAAAAGAAAGGAAATAATAAAGATCAGAGTAGAAATAAAATAGAGTCTAAAGAAATACAAAAGACTACTGAAACCAAGAGCTGGTGCTTTGAAAAGATAAAATTGATAAACTTTTAACCAGAATTATCAAGAAAAAAAGAAAGACAACCCAAATAAATAAAATCAAAAATGAAAGAGAAGTGACAACTGACATGACAGAAATACAAAAAATTTTAAGAAAATACTATGAGCAATTACATGTCAACACTGAACAATCTGGAAAAAAATGGATAAATTCCTAGAAGCATACAATTTTTCCAGGTGGAATCAAGAAGAAACAAAATCTGAACAAATTACTACCAAAGAAATTGAATGAGAAATCAACAAGCTCCCAACAAACAAAAGCCTTGGACCAGATGGCTTCACAGGTGAATCTTAACAAACATTTCAAAAAAGAACTCGTTTTCTTTTCAAACATTTCAAAAAAGAATTAACTCATATTCTTCTCAAACTATTCCAAAAATTCAAAAGGAAGGGCGGCTCCCAAACTCATTCTACAATGCCACAATTACTGTGATTCCAAAACCAAATAAAGACATTACAAGGAAAAAAACAAACAAAACAAAACAAAAACTATAGGCCACACTATCCTTGATGAACAAAGGTGTAAAAAAATCCTCAACAAAATATTAGCAAACTGAATTCAGCAATATATTACAAAGATCAGACACCATGATCAAGTGGGATTTATTGCTGGTATGCAAGGTAGTTGATTCAATACCCACAAATCAATTAACATAATACCATATAAACAAATATATCACATAAACAAAATAAAAAATAAAAATCATATGATCATATTAATAGATGCAAAAAAAGCATTTGAAATAATCTAGTATCCATGTACAATAAAAACTCTTAGCAAAATGGGAATTGAGGGAACAAAATTCAATATAATAAAGGCCATGTGTGACAAATCCACAGCCAACATACTCAATGAGAAAAAGCTAAAAGCATTCCCCTTAAGAACAGGAAAAAGACCAAGATGTCCACTTTCACATTTTAATTCAACCTAGTACTAGAAGTCATAGCCATAGCTATTAGACTAGAAAAAGAAATAAAAGGCATTCAAATTGGAAAGGAGGAAGAAGTAAAACTGTCATTGGTAGATGACATGATACTATATAGAGAGAACCCCAAAGATCCCACTAAAACACTAATTGAACTGATAAATAAATTTAGTAAAGTAGCAGGATACAAAATTAATATTCAGAAATTGGTCACATTTTTATTCAATAATAACAAACTAGAAAAAAGAAAAATTAAGAAAACAATTCCATTTACAACTGCATCAAAAACATAATAAATTGCCTAGGAATAAATTTAACCAGGCAAGTATAAAAACCTGCAATCAGAAAAAGACATTGAAGAGAAAAATTAAAGAAGATATAAATAAATAAAATTATATACCATGCTCATGGATAGAAAAAATTAAAATATTTAAAATGTTCATATCACCCAAAGCAATCTATTGATTGAATGCAATCTTTTTCAATACCAATGGCATTTTTCACAGAACTAGAATACCTAATTATAAAATTTATATGGAACCATAAAAGACCTCAAATAGCCACAGCAATCTTGAGAAAGAATAACAAAGTTGGAGGTACCTAGGTACCTGATATCAAACTACACTATAAGGCCATAGTAATCAAAACAGCATGGTATTGGCATAAAAACGGACACATAGATCAATGGAAGAGAACAGAGAGCCCAGAATTTAACACACCCTGATGGTCATTTAATCTATAACAAAGAAGACAAGAACATACAGTGGGGTAAAGACAATCTATTCAATAAACGGTGCTGGGAAAACTGGACAGATACATGCAAAAACATGAAACTGGACCACCTTCTTACTCCATATACAAGAATAAACTAAAAATGGATTAAACACTTAAATGTAAAACCCAAAACCATAAAACTCCTGGAAGAAAATACAGGCAGGGAACTTGCAGACATTACCCTTAGTAATATATTTTTACTGATCTATCTCCTTGGGCATGGAAATAAATAAATAAATAAATAAACAAATGAGGCTACATAAACTAAAAACATTTTGCACAGTAAAGGAAACCATAAACAAAACGAAAGGACACCATACTGAATGAGAAGGTATTTGCCAATAATACATCTAATAAGTGGTTAATATTCAAAATTTATAAAAACTCATATAACTCAACAAAAACAAAAAACAATCCAATTATGGGCAGATGACCTAAATAAACATTTTTCCAAAGAGGACATACAAATGGCCAACAGACATATAAAAGGAGGCTCAACGTCACTGATCCTCAGAGAAATGCAAATAAAAACCACAATGAGGTATCACCTCATACCTGTCAGAATAACCATCATCATTAAATCAACAAACAAGTGTTGGCAAGAATGTGGAGAAAAAGAACACTTGTGCATTGCTGGTGGGATTCTAAATTAGTACAACCACTATGGAAAACAGCATGGAGTTTCCTCAAAAAATTAAAAACAGAACTACCTTATGACCCACCAATTCCACTTCTGGGTATTTATCCAAAGACATGCAAAACACTAATTTGAAAAGATACATGCATCTCTATGTTCACTGCAGCACTATTTACAATAGCTAAGATATGGAAACAACTGAAATGCCCATCAAATAGATGACTGGATAAAAAAGATATGGTACATATATACAATGGAAGATTACTTGGCCATAAGAAAAGAATGAAATCTTACCATTTGTGACAACATGGATCGGCCTAGAGGGTATTATGCTAAATGACATAAGTCAAAGTGAGAAAGATAAATACCATATGATCTCACTTATATGTGGAATCTAAAGAAACATAAATAGACTCGTAGATACAGAGAAGAAACTGATGGTTGCTAGATGAGAAGGGAGTTAGGGGCCTGGGTGTAAAAGGTGAAGGGATTAAGAAGTATAAATTGGTAGTTACAAAAGAGTCACAGATATGCAAAATACAATATAGGGAACATAGTCAACAATATTGTCACAACTACGTATAGTGCCGGATGGGTACGAGATTTGTTGGTGTGATAGATGGAAGGAGGTTGAGGGACAGGCTAAAAAAAATGGTGAAGAAATTAAAAAGTGCAAATTGGTAATTACAAGATAGTCACAGGGATGTAAAGTACAGCATAGAGAATATAGTCAATAATACTGAAATAACCATGTATAGTGCCAAAGGGTACTAGACTTACTGAGGGAAATAACTTCATAAGTTATATAAATGTCTAACCACTATGCTATACACCTGAAATTAATACAAAATAATATTGAATGTCAACTATAATTTTTTTAAAAAGTCACAGGGAGATAGTACAGCATAGGGAATATAGTCAATAATATTGTAATAACTATGTACAGTGTCAGATGGGTAATAGATTTTGGGGGGGTTATCACTCTGGGAGGTATATAAATGACTAATCACGCCATTGTTTTGCACACCTGAAATTAATATAAATAAATAGATAGATAGATAAGATAATGTCTCCTTCCAAACCAAAGGGCAGGTATGCTTACTGCACTTTATAAAAGATTTGAAGCCCCTAGGCTCAGATTTCCCTCCTATAAGAACCTACCGCATGTGCAAAAATAACCCTCTTCATGTTACTCTGTGGGAACAGAAGTTCAAAGAATTAGCATACATAATGATACTCTGGCTACTGCCACTACTGCAAGTAATTTATTGTTTTTCAGTACTTCATCTCCAACCCAGAATCTCATTTTCACCAACATCCATGAAACTGTGTGGCAAGCTAACTTGTAAATACAGTAAAATCTCAGCCCTTTCACAGTTCTTGACATTCTAATGAATCAATATAATTTAATAAGTACTTATTGAATATCTTCTATGTACTTAGCACTATGCTAGGTGATTCAGTTACTTTGTCTTTTTGTTTCTTAATTTCTATTTACCCTCCTTACTGGTCTTAAAAACACCCAATAGTAACCAGCAACAGATTAAGAGATTTCTTTAAACCTAAAAGCTAGAGAAGGTAGCATCATTTTAAATTTTGATTCTCTATCTAACAAATTATCTTTTGTTCTATGTACTTTTACCAATATCTATTTAACCAATATTGAGGTTGTTGGGTATTTATCATAAAGGAGACTGCTGCATGATCAAATTTTGGGATAAATCCTTACCTACAGCCAGGATGGAAAATTTTTAAGTGAAAATTCTGAGGTACAAAAACTGCAAAGATGTAAGGATTTTTGTTTATCAGTAGCCCTCTTGCCTAATCTCCTTGCTTCTGATTCAGTGTAGTTGATATAGGTGATATAGTTTTAATTTATAAAGAATAAGTCTTCAATTCTGGATCCTCAATGAGTTGAGAGTATCATTAGTACAATAACACATTACATAGAGAAGCTACATTTTTACACTTCTTTTAAAATTTTAGAATCACAGAAATTTTTTTAAATCTGAAGGAACCTTAGAGACAATCCAATCTTAAATTTTAATTTTACACATTATTGGAAGAATTTATGTAACCTGCCCATGGCTGCACATTTAGTCAGGGTAGAGCACATATTACCCATTTTCAGTACTTCTCTACAATACTTAAATACAATACATAAATTGACTTATGTATACTTTTAAAATTGTGCTCTGTTAGGCCTGAATTATAACTGAAAGAGTATTAAAAGAAAGCAAAAATGTATGGAACCAGAAGATTGTTACAGTCATTATATAGGGGAATAACTACTGATGTAGAATATGAACTCCACCGAGGAAAGAAATTATCAATGTGCTTTATTTGA
The DNA here is from genome assembly GCA_004026885.1 of Lyroderma lyra. Classification (NCBI taxonomy): domain Eukaryota; kingdom Metazoa; phylum Chordata; class Mammalia; order Chiroptera; family Megadermatidae; genus Lyroderma; species Lyroderma lyra. The sequence goes on along the minus strand of PVJL010000222.1, from coordinate 250,016 downwards.
TGGTTTGATTCACTGCTGTGTCCTGTATTTCTAGAACATTGCTTGGGACATAATATGTGACAAAATAAATATTTTTTAAATGATTCACGAACCATGATGTTTTAAAATATCATAATGTCTAACACCAATATACATACAACTATGCTTACTCTTTTTGTTTTGCCTAAAGGTGGGAATGAATAAGAAATTTAGAAGGAATGCACATAGACATTTTTCCTGAGAATGCCAAGAAAGACAAATAAGGATATTAAACTCCCAAGAGTTAATATCTACTCAAAATGAATGCAATATTTGATGCTGCTAATTAAGAGTCTTGAAAGGCTTTTGACAACACACTGCCTAGCAGTCTAGTGTTAACATTGTTCTGTCCCAGTCAGGAGTCAGAATGGAGATTATATTAAGTACTGTATGTAAACATTAAGGATCATTAATATGGGTGAAAGAAAGGTGGAAAGCAGCTATCATTTTTTTGAGAATTTACTAGCAGTTACTGAGGTAAGCACCGTCTTAGGCACTTTACATACATTATTTCATTTAACTTTCACTAACCCTATAAGGTAAGGTAACATTTCTATCTTGATTTGCATTTCCTGTACCACTAATATAAATTGTGAATCTGTGTAGACCATCTCTAACTTCCAAATGGATTACGTTCCAAAATTATCTTTCTTAAATTGGTTGTTGGTATGTATCTTTAAGTCCCAGGCTAACCCAAAAAAACTAAACTACAGCTGAAATACTATAATGCTGTGATGAATGAAAAAGTAGGAAAACCCTGTTAAAAAATTTCACATTATTAGTGAGGTTTGTTTTTTGGTTTTTGGTTTTTTGTTTGTTTGGGGGGGGTTCCCCTTAGGAAACTAACCTCTATTGATAACATTTTTTTCCTTGTAGAAATATGTATCTAGTGAAGGAAGGAAACAAAGAACTATTGAGAATATGTGCACCTGCCTGGTAAGAGCTTGTCAACAACATAAAGGAAATACGATAACTTTGGAGAACAGTCTCTGAGTTTTGTGGGTTAACTTTATCTGGACATAGCATATGCTGGCTGAGCTAATAAATAAAATTTCATATGAAGAAGAGGTAGATATAAACTCAAAAAACCTAGATCAAGTCCTGGCTCTCCCGTAAGACTTTGGATGTCACCTAATTTACTTAAATCTGTTTCCTCATCTGTAAAATAAGAATAAAATTATTTTCTCTGCTCTAGGGAACTACAATAAACCTAATTCCACATGTTCTCTATAACACAGAAATTGACCACATTGACCATAAACTTCTATAATATTACTTTTTTTAGCAAGTAACCAAAATATATCACACAGCCAACCAGAGTAACAGGCTTACTTACATATTGCCTAACATAACCCCTCCCCCCATCTGATGGGAAAAAAGCAAATTATATATGTGTGTGTGTATATATATGTATGTATGTGTGTGCATGTGTGTGTACCACAGAATATTAACCTTTGCATTTCCCCATTAATTGAAAGATTAAAGAAAGAGAAAGACCATGGCAAAGACTATAATCAAGCAGCAATAAGAAACTACTCCACAACTACTAAGTCCTACATTATTAAAAATAATCATTATAATTTCTCTTTACTGACTGCTTACTATTCAAGTAATGTTAAGTACTACTTTATGAAATAAGTACTTTTATTCCTATTTTACATGACAAGATTGAGGCAAAAGAAATTAAGTAATTTAATCAAGGGCAGATGCTTAAAAACCAAGCTTAGAATCCAAATCCCAAGATCTTAAATCACTACACTAGTAGAGCAGAGAACTTGGAGAACTAGTCTTTGGTAAAAATATTAGGCCTTAGCAAAACTGTCACACCCTCAAGAGTATGCCTAAAAAAAGCAGGACTTCAGTGAGACACCTTTTTAACTGTTCTCACTTTCAAAAATCAAAGTTTCTCAATTCAATTCAGCCTTCATCAAGACTCAACGTCATCTCCTCTGAGGAGTTATAGCCATACTATTTGTACATATCTCAATTATAATTATAATCACTGTTCATTTCTCAATCTCCTAAATCTATGGTTTTAACTGAGTCATTATGTGGACAAGTGCTTTATAGGAATTTAATTAAATTCTCATTTAAAATTCACACACACACACTCAAATCTTGTAAGGTTAAATATTATAAACTAATTTTATGTATGAGAAAACTGTAACTTAGGGAGATTAAGACAAAGACCATGTATTGTTCATTTTGTATTCTCCAGTGCCTAGCAAAGATGCCACCACTTAGAGGAGATAAAAGTTTAATGAACAGCACAGTGAATTAATCAATCAATTGTTAGTTTTTATTTTTACAGCACATTGACAATATTTGAGGCTTTCCTTTATTAGGCTGTCTTATCTTTTCTAAACTTTACAATTCAAAAATAGACATTACTCAAAGACTAGTATATAGAGTTTATTTCATAATTTCTATACTGTATTAATACTTTCTTATTGCTTTTTCTTAGATCCATGCAGACTCTTTTAAGCCTCCTCTGGTATAAAGTACATCTACAAAAATAAAAGGGCTGTCTGGAAAGTATTCAGCCTGTACTATGAAAAAATAGAAGCACTTATGGCTAGATTTTTTCCAGATAGTCCTCATATATATAACCAAACTTTAAATTTTTTTCTTATGTAAAATCTCTCTTCCCATACCCATAGAAGTGCTCTTGTGTGTTTCTGCTAGGGCAAAGTCAAGAAAGCTTCTTCCTAGAACAGATCTGGGCACCCTTTTTCAGTACAAGGGCCACTTCTAATTTTCTCCAAGTGTCGCAGTCTAGTAGCTATTTATTTTCGCTTACTCAAGTCCACTAGCTATTTATTTTCGCTTACAGGCACCTTGATTGTGAAGAGCCAGTTCTCACCTCTAACAGCTGTACTTACATGTGTGAAAAATATGTTTCTTTTACGATTAGCTGCCTAGCCAGTAGGGCTTGACATAATGTGGCATCCACTACAATACTTTTTTCTTAATTCAGGCAGTCACCCCAAAATTGCTTGGCAGTCTACCAGTGGACTGTGATTGACATCTTGCCCAGCACTGTCCCAGAGTTTAACTAAAAAAAATATATCAGGATATTCTCTGCAGTTTCATTCCCAGAAAAGAAGTTTAGATCAAACACAATTGGGCTTCTTTAATATGATGAAGCTGAAGTCAGAGGTGTCCCAAAATGATGTTTTATTATTAGCCTTTGCTCCTTTTGCTATAGTATCTACTTGTGTCAACTGTATGTTAAGAGTCAAGTGTTGAAGACAGACGGACTGGGCTTTTAATCTACTACTTACTATTGTGAATACTTAAATCTCTGAATTTCATCTATAAAATAACCATGGTAATACCTCACTCCCAGATTTTTTGCTATAATATAATTTAATAAAATGATACATGCAAAGCATCTAGCACAGCATCTGCTGCTCTTATGGTAGTCCCTTCCTGAACTTTAGTTCTTAAGCCTTTTCACATTCTCTCCTTCACTCTAAGTTTATAGTATCCAGAAGACTGATAAATCCCTACCCATCTTATCACATTTAGCTACCTGAAAGACTAACTCATCACTCCTTGCTAAGCCTATCATTAATCAAAACGCACACAAATTGTTGGCTCATTGTTTGCCAAGAACTGAAAGTGCAAAAGCCAACCAGATGGCCAAGGTTCACAACTGGCTCCTGGAGCCTAGCCAAAAGCTAATACTGAATTCTGGCAAAGCTCTTAGGTACTCAAAGCAGTTCTTTTGGCTGTGATCACCTGAATCATGGGGTTAAACATTATAATATTAAAATCCTGGACATATATTTGAGTCTGATATGCCACTTATGGAATTAATAATCACACTTATGAACAAGGCTCATGGCAGTTTCTAATATCAGAGTCAAAAGTTTAAAATACGGGTATAGAGAAGGTTTTTGTATCAGTGCAGCTCATTTGAAATAATTAGGGTAAACTAATAAGCTACACAGCAAGTAAACTGATAACCTCCACAGCTACTCTTACTCTTACCAGCCTAATCTTTACTAAAAATAACTCTCACAATGCTAGGATAAAATTTCATTGGGAGAAAGGAGCTCTTGCAGTCAGAGCTAATGATAAAGACAGTTTTTCTGTCCCCAGTTTACAGTTGTTGGTTAGCTGGTCCACACTTTGTAAAAAATGCAAAAAAAAAAAAAAAAAAGGAGGGGGATATAATAATTCTGAGACCAACCATATAATTACATTCTGAAATTATAAATAATTTATATTTACAGGTTACTCAAAAAAAATTATCTTAGCTAGAAGAAGGCAATAATAAACTGAATATTACAAGCTACAGAGAAACAAATTCCTCTTGATTACTCAAAAAAGAAAACTAATGCAATGTACAGATTTCAGATTAATAACTAATGGTATTTGTTGGCATAAATCAAATGTCAGCAAAGGGCTAGATAATAAATATTTTAGCCTTTGTGAGTCAAAAGGCAAAATTAAGGATAAATATGTACTACTAGCATAACAAAAAAGAAAGCACATTTCCACTAAAATTTTATTGATAAAATCCAATAATTGAGTGCAATAGTATAGGTCTATTAACGAAAATATAATGGAATTCTTTTAGGGGAATGACATTTTACTTAGTTGGAATTCAAAGTTAGTACTTCCAAATCATCCAAATCAATTGCAAATATTCTTCCATTAATGCTGATCTGTAATATGACTTTCCATGTTTCATCTTAGAAATGTCTTTTCACACAGGTAAGAAATATGAAGTACTGACATTGACCATATTCATCCCTTAAAGGACAAAAGAGTTGAATTTGATTTGTCTTTTAGCATGTCATTACATTGCAGATTAAGGTTGAATGGTAGCTCTTCAATTGCGCAGTTAAATGGATCTTTTAAATACGTAACATTTTTGCAGCTGTATCAAAGTCTGAACGTGCAGTTGGAACTACATTTGGAGCTGGGAACTACATCCACTGAAAATTTGCATGGGATTAAAAAACTTGCAACTACTTGTTTTAACTTTTGACATCATGGGAAGCATATAAAGCAGCTAAAATTGTCTGTAACGAATATTGTCACTGAAAGGACTTTATCACAGTGTAGTAAGTTCCGCAGATAAACATAGCTTTGCCTTCTAATTATAGGATCAATTCAGAAACCTCACCAATTCTATAGCAAAAACAAATTTTTCCAAAGCCATACAGTTCTCAACAGCAATGGCTAATGGTGTTTTTCTTCTGCAGAGACAGTTCAAATGTAGACCCTGAGCTTAAAAAACTGTAATTTCACCAACTTCAAAGTCATCAAATGTCTATGCAATATAGCAAGTCATATTTAGTTTCTGCTTCTGACAGAAATGCACAGAACTGATGGTTAAATCCTCAAAAGAGAATTAAATTCACTACTGACAACACTGATTCAATAAGCAATGAAAATTAAAGTATTTTCTGCAAAGTACCGACTCATAAATAACACAGTGAATAATCATGGGCTTTAAACCCCCTGTATTTCCAAAAGGTTTGTAAATTTATCCAATTTAGCCTCTGCTCCATACATATTTTTGTCATTATCAGTTTTAACACATCTTAGCAGATTCCACTTCAGGTTGTATTGAATTAGTGTTTTCTCAAATTCTTTTAAAGTGCTCTTACTTCTTGTTTTTCCAAACAGACTATTCTAGAGGCTTATTCTTCAGTCACTTCAAACTCAGCACTGACTCCTCAAATAAACAACAGAGCAGTGTCCATAATACCCATCAACTCAACAAGGGCCAAGGAAAACCCTTCAAAATCATTTTTCTTGTTTTTCAACTGACTAAGATGCTGCTCCTAATGTCCTCCACCGTCTACGAAACTATTCTCATAGAAAGGCTTAATAGTCTTAAACAAGTTTATTTTTTCTAGACTAATTTTTTCAACTGCTGCAAACAAATGTTATTTAATTAATTAACTCACCATGGTAAATGGACTGGCTAACTAATGAGCCATTTGGAAACTTTGATTGTAGCCTCATTTTCACTTATTACTTTTGTAAAGAAGTCTGTTATAATAAATATTCCATGTAAAATTTTCTAATTATCCCTAGATGGGAATATCATGATGTGTGTTTAGGATGGTAATGTCAACATGTAGTGTATTATTTTATCATAATTATAGCATCAATATATAATAAACAAAATGCTTTCTCATATAAATTGATAACAGAATAATCCACACTCAACTCTACTATAAAAGCACACATTTGCAATCTACTTTTCTCTTCCCTTCTTGTTTTGACATGATGAGTATGCACTGGTAAGTAAAAAATAAGTATGATCTAAGGAGGATAGGCATTAATTCCTCTTTGAATGCTTGGTAAAACTCATTAGTGAGACCACCTGGTCCGTGGCACTGTTCACAGTGGCCAAGTCATGGAAACAACTGAAGTGTCCTTTGATAGATGACTGGATAAAGAAGTTACGGTACATACACACAATGGACTATTACTCAGCTATTAAAAAAAAACAAAACATGAAATACTGCCATTTGTGATAAAATACTACCATTTGTGATAAAATAGATGGACCTTGAGATCATGATGCCAAGCGAAATAAACCAGACAGAAAAAAATAAGAACCATATAACTTCACTCACATGTGGAATATAAAACTGAAAGCAACAAAAGAAACAAAAACTCATGGACACAATCAACAGTTTAGTGGCTACCTGAAGGCAAAGAAGAAGGAAGTGGGAGAGGAGAAAGAGGTGGGAGAGGAGGGAGGGGGCATCAAATATATGGCGATGGAAAGAGAACTGATTCTGGGTGGTGAACACATAATGCAACACATAGATGAGGAACTATACACCTAGAACCTATGTAATTTTTACTAACCAATGTCACCCCAATAAATGTAACAATAAAAGAAATAAAAATAAGTAGAACTAACTGTCACAGTACAGTGGGACACATGGCATTCAAAATGCTATTGAGTTTTAACTACATCATGTAATTTGTAATAGACCAAGCAGCAGTGCAAAAAGCAAGAGTCCACACATGGGTACCTGACCCAACTCCTCAACACTGCCATTATAGTACAAAGCAGCCATAGATAAGACAAAAACAAACGATCATGACTGTGCTCCAAAAGAACTTTATAAACACCGGAATTTGAATTCCAAATAATTTTCATGAGTCATAAAATATTCTTCTTTTGATTTTTTACACCATTTAAAAATGTAAAAACCACTTGTCTCACAGGTCACACAAAAAAGAAAGTATAGCAGATTTGGCTCATGGTCAGTACTTTGCTAACCTTTAGCCAAAGCCCATCAATGGGGTGAGAGATAGAAAACTCAGAACATTCTAGGAAAACTTTTCCTTGACTCCTGGTACCACATTTCAGTCCTAGTGAATCATAATTCTGTGATGTAATACATGGGAAATAGATTTGAATTAAACAGAAGATCATAGTTGTGTACAATGAAGGGCCAAAAAAAAAAAAACACCAAAAAAAAAACCATGAAAGATGATCTGACTGGGACCATAACAAAGCTATTTCCCTCAGCCACACCTGGCTGAGCATTTCACCATAATTTAATGAGGAATAAGTGGAAATTAACACTAGATGCACATAATAGTTATAGCTGCATATTAATGTAATTTACTATAAATGTTTATGCCTAAATTTACCTTAGTTAATTACTGAACATTGCATAGTGTGTCATTTCTATTTCTCTTATCCTTGTGGAGCCTTGGATACAGAGCATTGTAGGGTATTGTTAAAGAGAGCAGAAGAGAAAATAAATAATCATTAACTGCAAATACTATGGTTATGCACTATACTAGGCACTTCATATGTTTTCTTACTCAATGCTCAACACTCCATAAGGTAAATAACTTTAAATTACAGTCTCTCAGAGTAGAGAACTTATTACAAGACAAAAAGAAAAATTACTGCAAACCAGCTTTGTCTGCTTCCAGAACCTAAACTGTTTCAAATAAGCCAATCAACATTATAGTAAACATTCTGTTGTTAAAATTGTGATCAATTTTCTTCTTGGAATTTCAAATAATTTAAAATGACATTAAATATTGAACCTAAATATACCTGTAACAGATACAATTTTAAAGTTAGAATCATAGAACAGGAAATGTTGCAATAATTATTAGAAACTGGATGTGTACTGTTCAAACTCTTAAAAGTTTGATATTTTAATAATCATGTAAAATCTAAAGTAAAATTAATATATAGGATTATAGACATTAAAAATGGAAAAAGCCATAGAGATCATCTAACTCAACCTCTTAATTTTACAAATGAAGGTATAAAACTTAAAGGCCATGGAACTAAGAGGTAAAACTCTTGCTTTCACTTTATTCTTCTAAAAGAGCCCAGATTACCTGACTTCTAGCATGATGCTCACTTGTATTCATTTTACCATCATATAATTCTCAGAGGACATTGTAAAAACTCCCCACTATTTTCTATATTAAAGTAAAAAAACTGACTTTCCAGTATGTAAGTTAAGGTGGCTAACCAGAAATAGACCTTAATTCCTCCTTTGTAACATCATGATAAACATGTTCATAGTTTACTCCTAGTGGTATCATTGCCAACTTAAATCAGTAGCATTCATTTATCTATCAAACAATAATGAGTTCAAACTATGTCATAAATAAAACAGTCTAGCAAATACACAGACACATACAGATCATTTTCCTAATATTATAATGTCATAAGTAGAATACAGAAAAATGCACAGTCCCTTTGGGCTAAATACATTAATTTATTTAACATAACATTTAAATAAATTAGACCATTTACCAGCAAAAATGAACTTCATAAAATCCCATTTGAGCAACTGTACCAAAAAAATTAATATAAGAAATAGCTCAGTAGAGAAAGTATCTAATACAATGCTTACTATATTCTACTTTTAAAAGATACTGTGACAGTAATGCTAGTAATGTTACAATTTTACCTAAACTTTCAAACACCTTGAACTCTCCAATTTGTTTTGTACTCTCTAAGTGGTATTTTTTAATGAACAGTAGTTCTTTTCAATGTAATACAATTTACCAAACATTTGCTATATGATTACTGCTTTCTTTCTCCTATTCAAGAATTCTTTCCCCATTCTAAAGTCATGAAGATATTTTCCTGAATTATATTCTAGAAATTTTATTACTTTGCTTCCACATTTAGTTCTGAGATTGATATGTGGGTATAGCATCTGGTAGGAGGAAAACAAATTCTTTTCCTCCATGATATTTTAATTGATTTAGCACCATTTATTGAGCAGAGACAATTTCTCCCTACTTCTCAGCTATACTCTTCCATCATAAATCCAAGTGTCCATATATTTATGGTTTTCTTCGGGATTCTCTATTCTGTTATTGATCTATTTGTCAACCTTTGTACCATGAACTCAAAGTCTTAATTATGAAAGAATTATGCTAATTCTTAACATCTGCTAAAGCAACTTCTTTCACTTTGTTCTTCTAAAGAGTGCCTTCGACTATTCTTGGTCTTTTGCATTTCCATATAAATTTTAGAACTAGCTTAACAGTTTGCTTAAAAATTAAAATAAATTGCCAAAATTTTCATTGGCATTTCACTGAATCTATAAGTCAATTTGGGGATAATTAACATTTTAATAACATTGTGCCTTCCAATCTATCATTATTGAATTCTTATTTTATTTGTGGAAATAATGTTTCAAAAATTTTGAGTATGAAGACCTTATATATCTTTCCTTAGATTGATTTCTAGTTATTAGATGTAAGTCATATTTTATATTTATATTCTTGTGTTGTATTTATATAGAAATATACTTGATTCCTGTATATTAACTTTGTATCCAGAAATGTTACTAAAATCTTTATTAATTCTAAAAGTGCATCTCTAGCTTTTTTTTTTAATTCTCTCCATACCAATACCTGCAGATAATGATGGTTTTATTTTTTCTTTTCCAATCCCTACACAATGTATTTGTTTTTCTTAATTCATTGTCCCAGCTAGGACTTAATAGAAGTGGTAAAAGTGGGTACCTTTTTCTCTGTCATAACTATGATATCTGTTTAGAGTCTTTGTAATTTTTTTTTCAGATTAATGATGTTTCTATGAATTTCTAATTTGCTAAGACTTTTTATCAAAAATGGATAATGGATTTTATCAAATATTTTTTCTACATCTAATGACATTATTACAGTTTTTCTCTCCTTTATTCTCTTAGTATTGTGAATTACATTGATTGATTTTTAAATGCTAAACCAATGTTACAGTCCTGGAATATATACAATTTAATCATGTCCTATTATCTTTTTTATTTCTCAGTATTTTTCTTATAGTAATGTCATGTTTTGGTATTAAAGCTTTATTGACCTCATAGAATGAATTTAAAATTTTTATCATTTTTTTCTGTTCTCTCAGTTTAAGATAGCATTATTCTTTTCATGGGTCTAGTAAGCCATCTGTTCTTAAAGGTTTGTTAGAAAGTTTTTAAATTACAAATTCGAAGTCACTAAAAGTTCCAGGATAGTTCAAGTTTTCTAATTTCTTCTTGTAGCAATTTTGATAAATTGCATTTTTCTATGCATTTGTCCATATCAATTAATTTTAAATGTATTGTCATAAGATTGATCATAATAGCCTTTAATTACTTCTTAGTCTCTAAAGGTTTTATAGTGATGTCCTCTTTTTCATTCCTAATATTTGTTAGTTGTGCTTTTGCTCTCTTTTGTTTCATCAGTGCTATCAGATGTTTACCACTTTTTATTAATCTTTTCTTTGTTGATCTCTTGTTTGTTTTTCTTTTCATTGCTTTCTCTCTTGTCTTTTTTATTTACTTTATTCTGCTTTCCTTGGGCTTAATTTGCTCAGGCTTTAATTTTACTTAAATAAATGCTCAAATCATTCATTTTCAACCATTATTCTTTTACAATATATGTCCTTAAAGCTATTGATTACCTTCAAAGTACCTGCATCATAGAAATTTTGACAAGTTGTGTTTTCATTATCATTCAGGTAAATTTTCCTTTTAATTTCTTTAATCCTTGGATTATTTAGAAATGGATTTCTTGATTTCTAAATATATGGGAATTTTCTAATTATCTTTTTGTTACTGATTTCTAGCACTATGTTCAGAGAACATGTTCTGCATATTCCTATTGTCTGATTTTTATTGAGAATTGCTTTATAATCCAAGATATGATTAATTTTGGTATTCTAAGTGCACTTGAAAAGAATATGTATTCTGCAGTTCTTAGGTGCAGTACTCCATATATATCATAAGCTATAGCATATTATTTGTTCACATATCCTATATTATTACTAATTTTTCATCTGCATGCTCTATTGAGTGTCTGAGAATCCCATTATATAAATACCTTGTGAATCTGTTGCTATAGTATTCATTTCTCTTAGTTTCAGTCATATGATTTTATCTCCTGATTGCCTGGTTATTTTTGTGTACATGTAAGACATTTTATGTAAAAACTATAAATATTATTTGAGGCCTAGGATGATGTTACCTTCTTCCAGAAAAGTTGACTTTTGTTTAAATAGGTGGCTAGATTCATCAATAATCCGAAATATCTTTAATCTACTCAATGATAAGGATGATTCTAGGCTGGGTTTTATTTTATAAGTAGATCATTCTCTTTTCTTTTTAAATTCACTCTTCCTCCTAAGGCATTGCCCTTCAGGGTCTCAACCCAAAGCCCAGGAGATTTAGCAAGAAATCCTTCTTTTTAGTGGACTCTGACCCCAAACTATTGTTCCCTTCGCCCTACACTTTTAAGGAGTGTATCAAAGGCTCTTCTCAGATTCTCAGTCTCTCAGCCACCTTGACTGAAAAGAGAAGTTTCTCCTAAGGGAACAAAAGCCTCACAATCCAAGTTCACCTCTTTGGGTATCCTTCTTTTCCAGGATCTTGTCCCCATAGTCTTCACTGATGTGTTAACTCTCTGATAACCTTCAAACAGATGATTTTTATATGTGATCCAGCTTTTCTAGTTGTTCTCAGTGGGAGAGTTAGTCCAAATTGCCTAATTCACCATCACCAGAAGTGCACCTCTCAATTCCTCTCATCTGTAAAATGAGTATAATAATGACAACTTCCTCAAATATGTTATTAAAAGAGATCGGAGTGCCTATTATATAGTAAATGCTCAAAAACATTTGGCTATGATTTTGAGCTACCTGTCACTAATTTAAAATAAGGCTCAGTTGACAGATATCTTGTGGTTTTGTTTGCCTAGTATCTACTCTCCTCTAACTCCTCAAAATTCCTTTGACAAACTAGTCCTCAACTACTGAATAATCTTGATGTAGCTGTCAATCAAGGTGCCATGTACTCCTCTGACAAAGAATGGGCAACTAATCAAAAATAGGGCAAATCTGCTTCTCTATTGGTAATGCGAACCTTAAGAAGAAAATGGTGAAGCTGATCCATACAAACAGCAAGTAACACCATGAACAGACCATGCATTAGTTTTGGCAAATGAGCTATCCAGAGCTACTCAATTTCTGTCTTTTCCAGTACTAGTTTTGTATTTTTCTGAGAGCTATTCAATACCCTTATAACACATTTATTTTCTTCTTAAGTTAACCAGAGTCCATTTTTTGTTGTTTGAAACTAAAATAACTTAATTGATACTCCCAATGAAGATCTCACTTTCAAGGTTCTCTATTGTTCCCTATAACTTAATCAACTAGAAAAATATGAGGTGTCATTACATTACTCAGAAATTTACAAAAATGCTTCTTCTAATACGATTTTTAAAATCAGTATTTTATCATTTCTTTCTGGGCTGGTTCTGTGTTGGTTCTCAGTTCTATTCCTGCCTTTCCATGCTCTCCTTTCATTTCAGGGGGCTAGAAGCCTATAAACTAAATTTCTCACACTCCTTTGTTAGCTAGTTTCCAATTAAGTTTGGCCATTGGGAAACAATGGTAGAAATTAGATGGCAGATGATAAACTATTTTATTTTCTTCCTTCTGTTTCTAGTTCCTGCAGAGATAGCACTATTCCCGGAATCTCAGCAGAAGTGTGATCATTGCTCTGGTTCTAGCAGGAACAGCAGCACCAGATAACTAACTATTGTGCAACTGCTGGCTATTGCAACAACAATGCAGTTCTGGTAGGGGTAACACTGGGTGACTCCAGGCTCCAGCATTCTGTGAGGTTAGTCCAGCATCATCAACAAGACTACAGGCTTTCTACATCATTAGATGTGCAGGCTCCTGGGCTTTCTGCAAAGCAGTAGCATCTCCAAGTGCAGCAGTGATACTCCAACAATCATAGCATCATAGGACTTATTGCTTCTATTTAATATCATTTTCACTTTTTCTATCCTAGCTCTAGGAGTGGTAGTGGTTTCCTGCAGTTGCTAATCTTTTGGTAAATTCATCATCTATTTTTTACTTCCCCAGCCCTACCAATACTTTTGGTAATTAATTCCCCATATTAAATTCCCTCTATTTGAAATACTTAGAGTGGCTCTTTGTTTTCCTAATCACACAACTTTCAGTGACATAGGCCTCTTCTTTTTCTCTTTCTCCATTTTCTTTTTTTTTCTTTTTTTTTTTTTTTTCTTTCTCCATTTTCGTGTCTCTTTTGTTCACTCTTCCTCATTCTCATTCATCCACTCCATTCTCTGTCCTTTCTTTTTTTCTTTCTTCTTGACCTAGTTCTTAAATATACCAATAGTATCTGTGTCATTTTTTATTACAATGACAACCAGGGCAAAAAGGTTAGAACATTTTCAATTTAATTAATCAGTCATTCAAATACAAAAACAGTAATTTCCTCAAAAACTATAACTCTTTACTAAAATCCAATTTTTATTATAATTACAATTGTCAATACTTAGAAAATAACTTTTTGTAAACACTGCCACAATCCACTACTTCAATGGCAACATCATCTTAGCCAAAAAAATTCAAGGCAAGTAACAATTTTAATTAAAATATATATTATAATTCATAGACTATATTTCATGTATTATTTCAAAAGTATCATTATCCCATAAAAAAAGAAGAGCCTACTACATGTTTTAGAAGATAAAAATAAGATGTCAAGATATTTTCACTCATCTAGTAAGTTAAAAAAAATATACAACTTTTATCTATATTAAGATACAACTTCATCTATTCAGTTGGGATCATAAACCAAACTTCACATTTGTTTGCAACTAAACTCTTGTTTGAATCAGAAGCCTGCTACCTCTCTTGCCCCATTCTAAAACACTCTCCACCACCACTTCACCCCGACATCATACCACTCAATACTGTACCCCTATATTGCAATTATATTTAGAATAAAACCAAACTTTTTGCAATGTCATATAAGCCTCTGACTAACTTGGCTCCCACCTATTGGTCCATCCTCAATTTGTCTACTTTCCTTGTTCAACACAAAGATAAGAAAATAACCAATAGTCGCAGAATGACTCAGTCCCCTAACTCATCATACACACATAGACACGTACATGCACACACACGTACACACATATGCACAAAATCCCCATCAGTCCTCATGCAAGACCACCCTATGCAAGTTCCCCGCACACTTTCTTGTTGCCTGTCCTCTCTCTTCTTCCAGAGAAGTGGCTAGAATCAAAATCAATCATATCTTTCCTAGGCAAATAATAAGTAGCAAATGAGTTTATGCTCAGTCTATAATTGAAGGTGGAAACTGCAGTTTGGCAGGGAATATATTAACATAGAATTGACAGAGAAAGAATCTTCTCTATGGTGAAGAATAAACCATCTCTCATGTATTTTCTCTCTCTGTCTCTCTCTCCCTGTCTCTCTGTCTCTCTCTCTCTCTCTCTCTCTCTCTCTCACACACACACACACACACACACACACACACACACACCACCCCACCTCTTCATTTCTGGCTACACCAAAATGATGATGAATACGGTTCACCTTCAGGGTCATCCTTGTTTAGAGTATTTCTAATACTACTGTAAAATTTCCTGACATTGTACCCCTTCGTATCTTCCATCAGCACCTTGAAATTCTTTAAACAATGTGTCCTTAATTCCTTCATTAATTTGTTGCTGAGCACCTACTATCTGTCAGGCACTATACTAACCTCAAAAGGGAATACAATGATACATCATCTCGCACACAATTCTTGCCTTCAGTCTCTACATAAACATAATTTATAACTGGTTTTTAATTTATAAATAAGTATCTGCTTAAGGTCGTAACCTTATTACTAGCCATTTGAAAATTTAAGGGTTTTTTTTATTATTTGCCATTTGGGAAAATATAAATGATTGATTACTCTTTTTCTAATGTGCTAGAGATTGAAGAGAAATGATTAAAGAGTAGGACAGTGGTATATAAGGAAAATGTGTCAAATGGGTAAACTAGAGAACACAAGGTAGGTTCCACAAAGTTTATTCTTTTACTTTGGCCCCACCCTCTTTATCATCAAACTTGGGCAGATAAATAGAAACTGCATAATCATTAGGAACATTGTCTTTTGGCCACAAGAATCACAACAACCCTGTTTCAGAAGACTTATGATTTCTTTACTTTACTGAGGCTATTATAAAGAAGCTATGTCCTAAGAGGATCTGTTAATCAAAGTTATTACTCTATTCCATATAAACACAAGAAAAATATTGATAAAATATAATTATGTTAACCTAGTGGTCCTTAACCTTTCTCTTAAGTAGGTACAGTAAAACTCTTACCCACATTTTAATATTATTCAGGTCAAAGTGAACTTATAGTCTGAAGGAATCCCCTAAAGGGAAATCAAAAGCAAGTAAACTACAACTTATGAAAAAATCTATGCAACAGAATGGAGAAAAACTATTTTACCAAATAATATTTTTTTCTTTAGGAAAAAATTCTACATTTAGGAAAGTATCTTGATAAGGTACTTTCAGTATAGAAGGGGTACTTCAAGGGAATAGACTGAAAAGAAAAAAGAAAGAAACAGAAACACAGCTAACTTAATATGTATAAAATTTAACAGAACTTGGAGAGTGAAGAAAAGAAAGAAAGAGCAAAAAGAAGGTAGCACTAACAATATGCGCATAAGTTGGAACCCAAGTGGGCAGGAATGCTCAGAGACTTTTTAAGAATGGAAAAGTCAGATTCAGTTTTTAATTATTCACTGTGTGGAAACTTCATTATCATTATCCCTAAATCTCCAGAGAAATGCTATGAACGCTGCTGCCTAATATGAGTAAAATTTTAGAATCCAGAAAATAGGGCTGTGTCCCACATTTGGCCTGACACCAGGACAGAGATAAAGACAAAACATACAGCAAAAATGAGCAGTGGAATGTTTACTTTTTTGTTATAATTGCAAAAAAATGCTCTATAAATATTAAAAACTAGAACAGAAGAGAACACAATTAACTGAATATGTATGGCATATTCATACATAGTGAATCAAATTGATAGGTGATGATGTAGATGACTAAGAAATATATTCATGGAAAAAACTGATAAACATTTTTTTAATTCATTTTTTTAATTCATTTTTATTGTTAGACTTATTGGGATGACATCTGTTAGCAAGGATTACATAGGTTTCAGGCATACAATTCTACAGTGCATTGTCAACTTGTTGTATAATAAGTTCACCACCTAATGTGAGTTCTCTTTCCATCACCTTATATTTAGCTTCCCCTTCCTCCTCTCCCACACCCTCCTCTTTCTCCCCTCCCTAACCCACTCATTCCCAAATAAACATTGAACTATTGATTGTGTCCATGGGTTGTTTGTTTGTTTGTTTGTTTGTTTTCTCTTTGTTGCTTTCAGTTTTATATTGCACATATGAGTGAAGTCATACAGAAAAAACTGATACACTTTTAAGTAAAACAATATTTATAATAAAGTACTAAGCAGCATATAAAATTGTGCAAATACCATCACTGCATATATGTAAAATATATGATGCATAGAGGTAAAAGCTACATGGAAATATGTAAAAACAAACAGTTACATAGGGTTGTGAGAGTTTACAGAATTTTGTCTTTTTTTAAAAAGTGTATTATTGTTCTATAACAAAAATTGATATAAATAGTCTTTGAATTTTCTATTTCTATATAACAGAATTTGTGGTAGGTGAAAGTATCTGGAAGATTGTTGATTTTAGTATCTAAGATGGTAAGAAGAGAATTAATATAAATTTAGGAGTACTACTATTTGGATCAATTTGAAATGCTATGAACAGCCTTGAAATACACATTTGTCAAACTATACAAATCCATAGCAGGGCTTAGATTTGGATAAACTGATTGCAGAATTTTAAAAACAAAACAATTTTTATAATACTGTTATTTTTTAGTTATGAAAAGATTTTAAAAATACAATTGTCGACGGGTCCCTGGTGTTGTAGTGGCTAGGCTTGGCGCTCTCAACGCTATGGCCTGGGTTCGATTCCTAGCCAGCGAACCACCCCAAAAATATATATACACACAATTGTCAGGTTACTAATAGCAAGAGTAGAACGAAGCTGAGATTCTGATTAACTATTTTCAGCATGTTGTTAAAAAAAAAAAAAGGGACAAAAACCCACTGTCTGGCCTCAAGAAGGCAACTTGCTATTATCAACAATCTCAAAATCCTTTAGTGACAAATACCCAGATGAATTTCACCTGTGTTCTTCTCTCTTCCTCTCACCCTAATTTCATCATCTGACCTCAAGAGTGACCTTTATATAAACAAATGAATCTAACTTCAGATAGATGGCAAGCACAAAACTGGTAGCAGAAAAAGTAACTGAAAATGCATAGTGCCTATTCTTTCCTATTAATGTTTATGGCATATCTTCTGTGTGTCAAAGGCATTACATTTGCATCTCACCACAACCTGATGAAACAGGCATTATTGTCCTCAATTTATAGATAAAGCAACAGACAGTCCAAGAGATTAAATAACTTGCTCAAGGCCATATAACTCGTAATTGGCAAACTAAGTAGGGTATGACCCAGAGTTAAATAATGCCAAAGCCGCCTTTCTTTTACACTGCTTACACACACTGCACTGCCTTGAATCCTTGAAACAAGCTAAAGAAACAGGATTAGGAGAAAAATAAACAGAAAAAGCAATGTTCAGTCTTAAGATCCAGCTATTTATAAAGCTATCTTAACTGATTAGACTATAAAAATTGCTCTAAATTCAAACCAGATGAAAACAGAATTCTTAGAGGAAAATTTTTACTAGAACTATTACCTTACATTGTTAGAGGAACCATCGCAACTCATCATAATCTTTCTGACTCTAGTAACTTTAAACAGAGGTAAAAGACAAGTCGCAAAGCCATAAAAACAAGTGCTGAGATTAGAGTGCTGAGCTTAGGCCAGGAATCATAATTCTAAACTGAGGATTAAGCATTGTATTTAACAGTCTGAAAAAAAGAGTCCAGGAAAGAGAATAAGAATAGAATTGACTCTAAACTGTAAGGCTATAACAGAGATTATTCATGAACCACAGAAATGAATGAAAATTGTGGGGTAAAAGCCAGGACAAAGCTGAGATATGTGAACTGAAAAGGGTGGGAAAGAGGAGAGTGTTTGAAAACACTGGAAATATTGAAACATATGGTAAATTGTGAGACAGTCTGAGCTATGGCATGGTTATATAAATTCCTGCTGCAAAATCTGGTGGCAGATTGGAAGCATGTGTTCCAAAATAATTCCATAATATTTCCTACTGAAGTTGAAGAAAATGAGTAATGAGAGTTTTATGTCCTTAATAGTATCTGAGTCTCCTCAAAAGAAAGATTTTAGTATAAGTTTTTAAATGAAAGCACTATTGATAGAGTCCCAATCTCAAATATTTAAGGATATATAGTATATATGATATGTTAATTCACAGAATTATTTATTCCACACACATCCTTCTTATGACAGGGACCCTATCCCTACTTCAATACTCCAGAAACAGAAAATCGTATGTATTATAGCTGAAAGAAAAGATTAGATTTATAAAAGGAAGACATGGAAGATGAAGCTGAAAAGATAGGTTGGGGAGAGACTGTGAAGGACCTTCAAAGCAAAATAAGTAATCTAAATTTTATCCAAAGTAACAGGAAGCCTAAAGAGGTCCTTAAACTAGGCAATGAATGATTTAAATTTACTTTTTAAGAAGGTACTCTGCAGCAACATAGAGGACAAATTTAGTATAGAGACACAAGATCCCAGAATACAAGAAATACGCTGGTGACAGTTCTCACACTAATTAGACTTTCTGACACTAAATCAATAGGATCTAGGCAATTAATTAGTCAATGATTACACAACAGTGTGATTAGTACTGTATGTTTGGGTGTAATGAGAGCATAGAGAGAGTGGAATAAGAAAATCAAATGAAATAAAAATTGGAAAAATAAAACAGAATCTATTCATGTAATAAGCTCTTATTTCAAAACCTTTCACTGTAATGAAAAATGCCAATGACATAAATTCAATTTTTTTAATAAATTTAATTCTTTTAACATGGCATAGGTGATTCTAAATATTTAACAACTAATACAATCATATAAACTTAATATGCAAATCAATTTATAAATTAACATTAAATATCAATTTATTTTCTAAATAAACTATGGTATAGATATATACATATCTGCTTATTGGATAATAAGAGTTATAGAATAAATTATTCATAGTCATTTTAATAATTTCCAAATTATTTGAGTTTTAGAAAGTATTGATTCATGCTCTTTAATGTGGCCATGATTTGGTATTTAGAGCCATACCAAACTTTTCCCAACATCTTCCTCATTAAAATGACAGTCATTAGTCCCTAGTACCCAGCAGCACTTTGTGGCAGCTATACTTTGGAGCAGCTGGAAAAGCTACCTGAATGACATTGTCATATAAGCATATATATAGATGCCCATGTTTACTACCACAGGGCATGAAATCCCTGTGCCTCAGAACATCTACAAAAAACACTGGTGCCACTAAAACTACTTGCACTGCAGTCTGCTCCATTGCCTCCAACAAAAGGACACTCTGAAGTATCAGGCAAACAATGACACTCCAGCCACTATGTGACTAACAAGGACCACATTAATCCACACCAGCAAGTTATTAGGACCCACAATCCCACTTGTACAGATTGCACTGGACAAAATCATTAGGTAACCTATTCTCTCAATATAATTTATCATTCTGCCTGAAAGTAACTCAATATTTTAATAATTAGTATCTCCTTACTGGTGCATATCAGTTAAATACCAGTCCTGCATACAAGGCCCTTCACAATTGACCCCTACCAGTTAGCTGTCACTACTCCATCCCTTCTTCCCATCTTCCATGCATTTAGCAATATAGGAATACTGGCCATCCCCCTAGAATGCCCTTCTCCTCCAATACTGAATTACAATTCTCTTGCAAAATCCAGTTTGAATGTTATCTTTAGTTATAAAGCCTTGCCCCTAAATTCTCCATGTTCATATATGTGCTTTTTTCTCTTTTTCAGCTCAACAATTGGTACCTAACTATTATAAAGCATTTATCATGTATTTAGTTATTTATTTACATGACCCTTGCCTGCTTCATTTGAGCAACTAAAGAGTAGAGATTATGCCCTATTCATCTCTATTTCCTAAATGAGTATAGTGCCTAATATATAGCAGACATTTAAAACACAGTTATTTAAAGGAAGAATAAAAGAATACCTAAATCAAAAACAATCATTATCTTTTATTTTTTATACTGTATGCTATACTGGAAATTTTTACATGAAACTTCAACATGTACTAGAGGATATCTATTTGTTCTAAATCGTTTTAGATAGTACAGAGCATAAGATTATACACAGCTTTGTAAAAGCAGCACCAGGTAGCATCTCTCCCTGGCCTTCCCAGTCAATCATCTCAGGTAGTCTAATTATTACATTTACCACAATTAGGTTATTATCAGTAAAGTTCTTTGTTTTATATACATATGTTAAATATTTATTTTTAATTTAATTTGCCCTTATTTTCACATTTTTCTAACATGTAAAGTGTATGTGATTGCTATCACTATCCTTATCAGCATCATTATCACATATTAGATTGCCCTCCTAGAATATTAATTATTTTTCAATTACTTTGTTGTCTTTCCTTCTCTTCTTTCATTTTTTCTTCCTCATTGTTTTTATGCTAACAATTAGCAAGAGACTCATTCATGACAGAATTTCATAATGAATTATTTTAATTTTAAAAATAGTGATTTAACATAATTAAGCAAATTTAGTAAAGAGGACCACAGATTTTTTCAAAATATTTTCAATCAAGCATGAGTGCAACTGTAAATTTTTTTAAATTTTAATTATTAAGGTAGAAGTTTAAATCACCATTTAAGCAATATAATAAGGATCTCAAATTCAGATTCCCCTGCCCTGATTCTTCTCTTCCCCAAACTAAATTTCTTATTTGCCTGAAAGAGTTATCACAAAGCAATGGGGCCAAATAAACAATGCCTGCACCTTAGACGAAGCAAAAGATTTTACTTTTTCAAGTGTCTGCAAGTGAAAAATAAATAAAGCACAACTGCAGAACTGCTTATTTACCAGTTTGCATGGAAACTGCCAACAATATTTTAAATCAATAAACCAAAAAGGAAAAAAACAAAGAAAGAGAGAGAATGTGACACTTTCAACAATATTATTAGTAAATGCATAAATAGCATATGAGAGAATATAGATAAAATCCTGATCAAGAACATTACTCGGTAACATTGCAGATTAATGAATCAACAATTAGTAATCCAGTTAATAACTGACATTACAGCCTGTGAAGAGAAATAACTAAAAAAAATTATTGTACTGCAAAGAAGTACACCCCAAAAATGGAATACTGAAATCAGTAAATTAAGATTTTAAAACAAAGTATTATAGAAATATGTGCACTAAATTTGCAATAAGAAGAAAGCATAAAGCCTCATTCTGAAAAACCTGAATTTTAAATAACTATATTTTATTCATAGAGAAACTCTTAATGTAAAACCTTGCCTGTATAAATTTCACATTAAATAATGTTTTAAAAATGAATCTAATCAATCCCAAGCTGCTACAATACTATTTTTGGTTTCATACAAAGAAATGAGTTCAGAATACTACTCTCTGCTGTTCCATGCATCAGTGTGTTATCCATTCAAAAAGGAAGTGTGTATTTTAAAGTTTATGAGTTAAAAATAAACACTGACATTATGAGAGATTCTTGCTTTACAGATTTGTTGACGTTTGGTAATTGGCTTCAAAAAATGGCTTATTTTACTCACAGTTTCAAACACCTGAATGAACTTAAAATCAAAAATGTCCACAAACCATATGAAAGTACAATATGTATGACAAAATTTATAGATTCAAAGCAATAGCTCAACTTCATAAAAAAGAGATTAAAATGATTCACCAGTGATAGTCAGTGTTATCATTTGAGTCCTAAACAAGGCCAATAGAATATTATATATGCTTTAAAAAGTGTATCAACGTTACTATTAAATCATTGATATTTTTGAATAGTACAACTGCTTTGAAATCCACTCACATTATCAGAATAAATTTCAATATTAAATTGTCAGTGAAAGAAAAGGAAGAGCAGTTAAAGAATGTTATCACTCAAGTAAAATTTAAAGAGGATGAATTTTCAAAATTCTGGCTAATACATAAAAGGAGTGTCCATCAACATTTTTCTTTAAAAAGAAGTAAGTTCTTTCCTGCAATTTGCTATGACCCACTCATATAGTTTCTTTTTTAAAAAGATTTTTATTAAAAAACATAGCTAACATGTAACACTATATCAGTTCCAGGTGTACATCATAGTTGTTCACCATCGAGTGCCTAAAGAAGTGATTACCATTAGTCCAGTAACCATTTGACACTATATTATGCTATACAATATTATTGACTATATTCCCCAGGCTATATGTTACATCCCATGATGCATTTGTTTTATATCTGAAAATATGAACTCCTTTTCCCCCCTTCAATTCTTCCCTACTTTTTAAAAATTTTCAGTTACAGTTAACATTCAATATTATTTTATATTAATTTCAGATGTACAGCATAGTGGTTAGACATTTGTATACTTTAAGAAGTGATCCCCGATTGGTCTAGTACTCCACCTGGCACTATAGACAACTATTACCATATTACTGACTATATTCCCTATTCTTTACTTTAAATCCCCAAGACTATTTTTGAAACAACTAATTTGTACTTCTTAATCCTTTCACCTTTTTCACCATCCCCCAATCCTCCCTCCCAGCTATGACCCTGATAAATCTAGTACCCATCTGACACCAAACACAGCCATCACAATACTATTGACTATACTCCCTACATTACACCCCATATCCCCATGACCACTTTGTAACAACAAATTTGTATTTCTTAATCCCTTCCTGTTTCACCTACCCCCTCACATCTGGGAATCACCAAAATGTTCTCTGCATCAATGAGTGTGTCTCTGTCCTGTTTGTTTCTCCATTTTGGTCTTTAGATTCCACACATAAGTGAAATCACATTGCATCTGTAATTCTCTGTCTGACATACTCCACACAGCACAATATATTCCAGGTCCACCCATGCCACCACAGATGACAAGAACCCATTCCCTTCCATAACCAAGCAATATTCCACTGTATATACAAAGCCTGTCCAGAAAAAAATCCAGCCATAAATGCCTCTATTTTTCTTATTACATGGCTAGATACTTTCTAGACAGCCCTCATATGTACCACCTCCTCTCCATCCATTCATCCAGCAATGGACACCCAGGCTGCCTCCACATCTTGGCCACTGTAAATAATGCAGCAGTGAACACATAGACGCACACATCCCCATCACAGTAGTGTTTTGGGTTTCTTCGAATGAATATCCAAAAGTGAGATTACTGGGTCTTTGTCTCTTATTATAGCCTTTGTTTTAAAGTCTATTTTGTCTAGTATCAGTATTGTTACTCCAGCTCCATTTTCGTGAAATGACTTTTTCCACCCCTTTATTTTCAGTCTGTTTGCGCCTTTCAGTCTGAAGTAAGTCCACTGTAAGCAACATATTGTAAGGGTTTTGTTTTGTTTTCTTAGCCATTCATTCAATCTATGGTTTTGATAGGATCATTAAAACTGTTCACATTGAAAGTAATTGTTGATAGTAATGTAGTTATTGCCATTTTATTATTCATATTTTCTTTTCATCTTAAAGAAGTTCCTCTAACATACCTCGTAATACTGATTTGGTGGTGATGAACTCCTTTTAGCTTTTTCTTGTCTGGGAAACTATCTGTCCTTCAATTTTAAATTATAGACTTGCTGGGTACAGTGGTCTTGGTTGTAGATCCTTGCTTTTCATCACTTGGAATATTTTCTATCAATCCCTTCTGGCCTGCATAGTTTCTGTTGAGAAATCAGCTGACAAGCTTATGGGAGCTCCTTTATAAGTTACTAGTTGGCTTTGTCTCACAGCTTTTCTTGGTCTTTAAGTTTTGCCATTTAATTATAAGGTGTCTTTTTGGCCTGTTTGAGTTCGTCTTGTTTGGGGTTCTTTGTACTTCCTGGATGTGTATATCTATTTTCTTCACTAGGTTATTAAAGTTTTCAATCATTATTTCTTCAAATAGGTTCTGAATCCCTTGCTTTCTCTATTCCCCATCTGATAACCCTATGATGTCAATGCTGTTATGCTTGATGGTATCCCAGAGATCTCTTAAACAACCCTCATTTTTTAAAATTCTTTTTTCCTTTTGCTGTTCCAATCACATGTTTTCTGCTACTCTGTCTTCCAAATTGCTAACTCAGTTCTCTGCTTCATCTAGTCTGCTGGTGATTTCTTCTAGTGCATTCTTCAATTTGGTTATTGTATTCTTCACTTCTGACTGGTTCTTTTTTGTTTTTTCAGGTGTACAGCACAGTGGGTAAGCATTTCCATAATTTGTGAAGTGCACCCCGCAATAGATCTAGTGCCCATCCAAGTGACTAGTTCTTTTTTATATTTTCTATTTCTTTTTTTTTATACTTGCTATCTCTTTCTTGAAGTTCTCAAGTTCCTTGAGTATCCTTATGAGGTCAGATAATTAATTTCACTAACTCATCCTAGGAAAAGTGCTACAAACCTCATTGCTAAATATCGTCACTATGGTCACCTTTGAAGTACTCCCCTTGGGAAGCTAACCACCGACCCCAGCACCTAATCTGCCCTTCAAAGTAATTTTGGAACTCTTCTTCTAGAATGGCCATCAGAGTTGTCATCATACCTTGACAAGGTTATAACACCTTACCAGCAAAGTTTCTAATTTTAGATGTTAGAAAGATATTATTTAAAAGTTTTTACATTTCAACATTTACTATCTTCCATAATACTGTGCATTTGTTTCACTTACAATTATAATTAAAAATTTTATTTATTTTTTCATAAAGTTCCATATAGATGCCCCCAAATCTTTTCCAGTTTAGCCCAACATGCTATGCATATCTGTTATCATTCCCTGTGTGTGGGCAGGACATGCAAAATGTTGGAAAGGACTAAGTAAAGAACTGTAACTATTTTGCTAAAATATATTATACAGAGTGACAAAACAAGACTTCAAATAGTAAATATGCAGAGAACAGATCACGACAAGCCTTGTGTGCCATGTTAAGAATTGGATACTTTTATTATTCTTTGTCAATCAGAGATCTGGAAGAGAATTAAGCTCTAAAGTCATAAAGCATCCATTATATGAAATAAATTAATTTATCTCTTATGCATCTAGAATAGTACTAGTTACATGCCCATCCCTGGGATTAGTGAGAAAATAATTACTCATAATTTTGTGTGTTGCATGGGTCAGAGGAGGGACTCCAGTTAAAGGTTGCATGAAGCTAGATATGGGAAGACACTGATATTTTAAGCAAAAGAATTTCATGATCAGATTTTTCATGTGTAGAACTCTTTCTGGCAACCATTCGAATAATTTTAAATAAAATTATTGATCTAGGATTAATAAAGACCCCCAATATTGATTTATTTAAGAGAGACTACATCAGCAAAATCTAATTTTAATTATTTCCTTTAAATATTATTTGAAATGACTGGTGATAACATCAGTGGCCATTTTGGTCATAATAATTAATATGTTATAGCAATTCAGAGCCCATAGACACTTTCATTTAACCCTATGATAAAGACACCACAGGGCCTAATTCCTTACCTACAATTCCAAAATCTAAAAAGATCCAATAATAAAACTTTTTTTTGTAAATGTGTCCAGAATTACTAATATGAATTAGCATGAGACTATATATAGTTTTTATTTAATCTACTTGTAAAATGTTCATATGTTTCATTGGAGATACATAAATGTGTTTGATTAGGGGCAGCTGTCTTGACCTCACTAAGAGTCACATATTATATATTATAAGTCCCTTTACATTTCTAAAATACAAAATACCTGAATTTTAAAATATATCTGGCACCACAAGTTTCAGCTAAATGATTTTGGACCAGTATTTTTAATCTCTGTTTTACAGAATTTAGGGAGTTAAGTGACTTCTTTAAGATAACATAGCTTATAATAAATGATAAAGTGAGGACTCTAATCCAGATCTCTAAATCTTATTTTTTTTATCCCCTAGACTGACCATAAATGAAAAAACCTTTTTCTTCATAGACATTTTATATTTCATGTAATATTATGTAAGCATGTTAATATAAATTTTTAAATGCAAACTTTTCAAATACAGTTTATATCTAACATTCAAAAAGGTTTTCCTGCTACTTAAATGTGTTTTCAGCTTCATTGTTTACACAAATGGCTAACTTCACTGTCTGGCTTGAGGTCACTAAACCAGAAACTAAGAAAACCATCAATTTTTATATTGATGCTATTTTTCACTAAAATTCATAAAAACTACAAAGCAAATAAAACAAAATTTTAAAGGGAGAATTATAAATATTTATCTTATGATTGCCAGATTTTCTAATACTAATTCTGTCAATCCTGTAGTATATATGACATCAATGAATATTTCTGACTCTCCCTCCATACACAGTAGGTATGATCATGTAATTTTCTTTGGCCAATGAAATGTGAGCAGAAATTGTATACATATTTCTTATGAGACAACTTGCAATTCACTATAATTTCTCTTTTCATCTGGTCTCAATAATCCAGACAGCTTCTCCATCTGCCTGTGTTCCAGAATCAGGATGACATGGAATGGCGATCCCAAGTGACCCAGAGAAAACATATAGCATGAAAAGAAAGAAACCTACGTTGTTTTATGCTACCTATATTTGGGGATAGCATAGGCTACCATAAATTTATAAATTTATTGACTCTCAGTTCCAAATCCACCTTTCTTTGTGCTGCTTGTGCTACTGAATCTGGACTCTAACCATTTGTTACCAGCTGGCACAATGTTAAGCTTTGTCAGTAGAGGGAGCCAGAGCAACATTAATGGAAGAAGGGTACTCTCTGGTTCTGTGCTTTCTCGTTTTCCAGAGAAGCTTGCCAGGAAATGCAGAAGCACTCACTCTCCTTGCTAGGGTGTTTCACCAGCACCCTAGCAAGTATCTTTCCAGAAGGTTTATCAGCACCCCTGCAGGCAATATCCCAATAAGTCTCTCTGACACCACCTTAGGTGGCTTCCCAGTAAGGTTCCTGAGCACTCACTCCAGCCAGCTTCTCAGCAAGCCTGATAGCGCTACAGATGATTTCCTGTTTGCTTGCCTCAGCCTGTGGCAGGCTCAATGAGCCATAGCCACCCTCTCAAGGGCTGAATCTCAGCCTTAGCCATTGGGGAAGGGGCCCTTGCTTGGGTACACAACCCTAAAAGATGTGGCTAGTCTCTGCTATAAGTTAATTATCCTTTGTTTTAAATTTTCCCTTGCTCAAATTACCATTGTAGTTTCTGTCTCCTGACTGGACTGTGATATTTAGTCTATTCTAACACATAAAACTATACACTGCAACATAAAGTTATATTAGTAATTTTAAAAGACAAGCTTGGACTATATTCTTTGTCTTCTTTATTTCATAGCTACTTTTGATGTTTTGTATGCTTAAGTTAAATACTGACATAAAGTTTAAATCAAAACACGTACTATATCTTCTTATTAAGTCAGACTTTTGGGCTAATTAGCATTCAAAAAATAATATGTGAAAGCATACTTACTGTAGGGTAAGAAACAGCTTTTCAACAAAACATGCCAAGAGAAACCATATTCTTGTCAAAAGAATAAATCCAAATCTTTATTTACCCATACTATAATATAAAGTTGATGCTGAGCCTTTTAAAATGACCATTAGATAATGAAAATACTGCATTTGGAAAAGATTTCAATAACTCTTCGTTGTTACTCACATGGCAATTATTTATTGTTCCCTCTATAAAAATAAATACAATTGTTAACTAAAATGACTAGTTAGGAAGAGCACTTATGTGCTTTTTATGTACAGAGCCCAGAACAATTCATTCTGCTGGTCCCCAGGCCCCCAATCCTACCCTCAGTTAAAACATTTTAATTCAAGAGTAAACCATTAAATAAATAAATCCATGGAAAAGTGCATTGTAAAATATTATTTCAGGGATATCACCTTGGAATTTGTGTCTCTAAATACAAAATACATTTTAAAAATAAGAGTAGCACCGTGTCTACTTTATAAAAAGCATATATCAAACATAGTTAGCAGCACTCACTAGAGAAATGTAAGAAGAATAATGGGTCCCCCAAAGATGTTTGCATTCTAATTCCCAGAATGTGTAAATATGTATCCTTACATGGCAAAAGGAATCTTATGGGTGTGATTAAGGTGGGGAGATTATTCTAGAATATCTAGGTGGGCCCAATCTAATGACACGAGTCCTTAAAAGAGGAAAATCTTTTCCAGCTGTGGGCAGAGAGAGATGCAATAAGAGAAGCAGGGTCAGAGAGAAGAGATCATGAGGATTCAACACCCGTTGCTGGTTCTAAGATATAGAAGGCTCTGCAAGCACCAGAGAGAGGCCTCTAGGAGGTAAGAACAGCAGTCAGCTGATAGCCAACATGAAATAGGGGGTCTCGGTCCTGTAACTTCAAGGAACTGAATTCTTTCAACAACCCAAATGATCAAGACATCCTGCCTTCTAGCTTCCAGAAAGAAACGCAGCCAATTCTTTTTATTTTAGTCCAGTGAGAAAGACCCATGTCAGAATTCTGACCTACAAAACTGTAGACAATAAATTTTGTGTTGTTCTAAGCCATTAAGTTTGTTAGTAGTAGAAAACTACTACAAGAAATAATATTTGTAACCTTGGAAAACCTAGGACTTTATTAAAGAAAGTAGCAATGTCCTTTCAAAAGGTATATAAAACTTGAGCGTTCATAAAAGTATTTATAGATAATAAATTGGATCAATATTCTCTACAGTTATCAGTGCTTTCCTCTTCTAGCTAATTTATTTATTTAACAAACATTTATATGTTTATTATGTGTTAGGAATTCTTCTAAGGATTTTACAAATGTAAACTCAATTAATTTTCATAACAGCTTCTGAATTAGATGCTATTATCCCCATTTTACAGATAAACACACTGAGGTACACAGCTACCAACTAAAAGAGCCGGGATTCAAACCCAAACTTGTCTGACTCCAGAGTCCAGGCACTTCAGCACTAGGCTCAAAACTGTTTCCCATAAGACTAAACGGCAATATGATGGAAAGAAAATGGGTTTTGGAGTTCAAAAGATCTAGGTACAGATCTGTGTTCTCACACTTACAGGCTTTGTGACCTGCATCTCAGCACACAGTCGACCGGAACAAATGTTATTCCTTCTTTTAATTCCTGCTACAAATTTAGAGATATTTTCAAGTGCAAAAAAACCCTGTGTGGAACAGACTTAAGATAAAAACTGAATACTAGTCTCATATGCCTGAATTTCCATTTCTTTCTCCCAGTTCCATATATTCCTTCTCAGATCTCTTAAGAACCTATGATACAAGACTATCTCTAGAGGTACTGTAAGCTCTCATTATTATACCAACAAAAATAGGCTGGAGTTTACTGTAAGAACATTTACTAGAAAGTAAATTTCAAGTAATTAAACATGAGATACAGGTAGAGCAAAGGCTCTTTGATTTAAGGTAATCTTAGCCATAGATTAACTCAGATGAAACACACCTATGATTACACACGAAGAGGATTACACACACCTGGTTCATTTCTTTGGCTCAACTCTGTTACTATATTACCTTGTTCTTGTTAACATACTTGAAGAGTGATCACTCTCAATATGTTAATATTCTTTTTTTTTTTCTTTTGCTTCAGGAAAGGACTTCTCTTCTCTTTGTTAATATTCTTTTATGCTAATATTCTTTATCACCTGGAAATAAGCTTCATCACCTCATATTCTAGACTCTGGAACTTGGTCTTAACAAAGATGCTTTGTCCTCAAAGGTGCATACCCTCTGCACTAACCATTTAAATGTCTATGCTTAAGTTTGTTTTATTTTAAAATTCTGTGGGGTTTTTTAAGCCTACCTACAAGATGATACAATTGCACACATTCTCTCTGAATATCCATCCACTTAGCTTCCTATCCCTTCAATACCACCATCATTATTGCCACAGTTTTTTTGTGGTGGTGGTTTCTAACATGTTAACTACTATTGCAAGTAGAAAAATACTCCACATGATAGCAAAAACAAAAACAAAAATCAACAGTGTCTCACATCCTTGAACAAATGTTTGGTAAGTGAAAATTTTTTAATGGAAAAAATAATATTAAAATACTTTGTTCTCACGGATTTCATGTGTTTCTCACTGCTTGACAGTTAGTTTAATTAATACCATAACCAATAGCTTTATGTCAAAGAGAATTAACAATGAAGCTTCTTGCAAATGTGACCTCTAAATCCCAAAGACAATCATTTCTTGAGGTATTAGCAGCTATCCACTCTGTTAGGCAATGCCATACTTAATCATTCATTCAAAAAACATTCTATTTACTTACAATGGACACCCACTGGAAATACAGTCATTTCTCTGTGATTTATTAGAAAAGAGGAAAAAGTAAGTCAACAACAATATAATAAAATGTAGTTATGAAGAGTGAAAATTCTACAATATTACTACTTGAGTTTAAATCCTTGCTCCCTACTGAAAACTGAGTATATCACTTGAGTCTTCATTTTCTCATCTGTAAAACTCTGAAACTAATAACTATCTTGAAAAGTTGTTGTAGGGGCCAAATCAGATAATGTAGCATACCAATAGTGCAATAAGCATTCAATAAATGTTGGCTATTAAATATTAATGTAGTAAGAGTTATAATAGAGGTGTGCAATAAGAGTTATGAGAGCACAAAGGAGTCTCCTAACCTACAATTGTCAATAGGTTGGAAAGCTGAGATGACTCTCAGTTAAGAACTAGTAAGACTCAGCCAGAGAAAAGTGGGTTGAGCTTTCTAAGCAAAAAGAACTACAGATAGGAGATTTTTTAAAAAATATATATGGAACTAACTTCAAATAGTTTGATATAACCAAAACAGTCAGTGCCTATAAAAGACTACCAAGATACAAAGATTGATCAAACATCATAAAAGGACTTCTATGACATACCTAGAAGTTTGGAATACACAGTAAATGCAATGAGGAGGCATGGAAGAATATTACAGATTATAAAATGTATTTGTGTGTTAGAGTACTGTACTATTATGAAGATTGGATTAGAGGAGGTAAGGCTGAAAATGGAGACACTTTTTAGAAATGAATAATTAGGGAAATATAATAAAGGCACAATGTAGTGGCAATAAAGATAGAAGGCAACAGATTTCAAAGGTATTGAAAATACAGTGACAGGACTTGGTAACTGGTTATATTTGAGACTGAAGGAAAGGAAAGAAATTAGAATGACTCCCACCACCACCAGGTTTTATTAATAAGTGTTTATTGTCTGAAAAGTATGTGCCTGGTACCACCCTGGACATAATAAGATCATTAAAACTTGGTCCATGACTTCAAAGAAATCAGGTATATAACTAGTAAAAAGAACAAAGAGATTAGTAACTACTATTGAATATCAGAAACCTTATAAAATAATTATATACAAAATGCTATGAAAATTGAGAGAAGAGACACCTAACTAATAGAAATGTATCAAAGAGACGTATTGCTTCATAGCAATGGAGTTGGGCACAAAACAGTTCATCAGGTAAAGAATAAGGGCATGTGCATGATGAAAGAGTTAAAGAATACGACATATAGAGACATTCATGAAAACATTACTATCATTACATTGAAGGAAATGGGTTGTGAATACCTAAAGTCATCATCCATGCACATTCAAAATTTCAATAAATTTTTACTGAACCATCATCAGTCTGGGTCCTCACAGGAAACAAATGGTATATTCAAACTGAGTAACCAAGGAGAGTTTATTTAATAAAGGCACTGTTTTACAAAAGTGTAGGAAGACTTTAAGAAAGCCAACAAAGGAAGATGTAGTACCCAGAGTTAGCAACATGGAAAGCAATTTCTATAACCAGAAGAGAACAGATAAGAGGGCCACCAGATGGAATTGTTGTTTTCAGTGGAAAGATACAGCCAACTGCAAAGGCCTAATATAGAGGAAGCCTGGGAAAACATGATCTAACCTCATTCTCTTCCTTCCCTCCAATCTGCCAGTGTTTCACTTCCAGAGAACCCAAGTGGAAGTCACAGAACAATAAAATCCACTGGTACAATCCATTGAGGTCAGCCTCCCACGGTAAAGAGGAAAGTGGGAAAAATCGTGGAGTACATTTGGAGGGGTGATGGAAAAAATATATAATATGCACTGATGAAATTCAACGTTCAACTGTATCTCCCTCTGGTCTTCTAAAATTCACCTCTAATTTCTATAAACCTTTCTAACCTACTTGTTTGTTGCTTTTTGTTTTATATCCCATATATGAGTGAAATATGATTTTTGTCCTTTTCCATCTCACTTATTTCACTCAGCATGATACGCTCAACATCCACTTGTGTTGTCATCTTTTTATGGCTGAGTACTATTCCATTATATGTCACTCTCTCCTTTTGTCTTTTCTTCTTTATTCTCAAAATTTGCCCTTTTTACTATTGCTCTATTACTTCCCATCTTACCCCCACTATATGCCAATTGTAGTTACTTCTAATACTTATATTCATATTACAAACTCTTCATAAATACGATAACAATAAAAGAAGCTGCTTCCCAATTGCTCTGGTCCTGAGACTAGAGTTCCGTGAGATGAGCAGACAAACACATATAATATATTATGCAGAGCAGTCATTTGAGCAAGTAAGGGATTTTAAAAGCTTATTTCACCCTTTACACACAGTTGTGAAATCCTGGCAATTTGGCTCCAAAAATATTTCAAAATCTCACCTGCCTTTCTGCCTTCTCCATGACTGCCTTCTACCATAAATCTTCATCATTTATCACTTGTAAATGATTACTATAAGAGTCTCCAAACTACTATCCTTCTCTCTGGCATTATATATTCTCATCAATCCATTTTACTGCTACAGTGGGTTCTTTTGTTTTGTTTTTTTAACAAAAACACCAGGGAGTTCCCTGATGGTGTAGTGGCTTAAGGCTTCGGCGCTGGCGCTGTCAGTGCTGCGGCCTGGGTTCGATTCCCAGCCAGGGAACTACCCACATACCAAAAAAAAAAAAAAGTAAAAAAAACAAAAACACCACTGTTTAAAATCCTTCTATGACTCCCTTCTGCCCTCAGAATTAAATCGAAATCAAAAGGACAGCACATAAAGTCTTTTCAGCTCTGAGCCTTGACACTTCTCCAGTCTCCTCTACTGACCCACCTCCATTTAAACCCTATGCTCCAGACCTTCTGAACCACTTCAAGTGAGTTTCTTAACCATGCTCTGACTCTCTTTTACAAATGAAAAGTAAAGTTTGGGGAGAAAGACTTGGGAGTTTTAGTGTTTTTGCTTAAAATACCTTCCTCTGCCCAGCTACTCATCGTCTGAAACAGCCAACTGTCATCTCCCCAAGACTGGATCAGGTGCTCCTCTTATATGAATATATCCATGACACACTGTGCACAGTGGTCTCCTCACACTTACCATGCAATGTATTAATTGTGGTTTATCATGTTTCTTCCACTGAGTTCCTTAAGGGTTAGCTGAAAATGGTTAAAAGTGTTTTAACACCTAGAGATATCTGTAATTCTTTGGTGAGTACAGAATACAAAAGTTATCTAGTCTCTAGTATCTTTAGTACCTAGGAGTGAAATTTCTAGATATTAAAAGAATAAACTATCTGATACCCTCAAACAACACCAAAGAGACAACAAACTACTCACTAGATTAATCTCACATTTTTTACTATGATTATAATGTAAAATCACCATTACAATGTTTTTTCATGACACTTTACATTTTTAGGAGTCCATATGACTATGGTTGTCCTTACTCTGTCTGCTCCTAAAGAAAATGTATTCTTTCTATCGAAAACATTCTATGTATTCCTTACCATTCAACC
Source organism: Lyroderma lyra (assembly GCA_004026885.1). Classification (NCBI taxonomy): domain Eukaryota; kingdom Metazoa; phylum Chordata; class Mammalia; order Chiroptera; family Megadermatidae; genus Lyroderma; species Lyroderma lyra. The sequence goes on along the minus strand of PVJL010000222.1, from coordinate 215,583 downwards.
TTGTTAAACACAATAGAAATTTGTAAATGATTTAGAAGTAAAGTAATAATTTTTAAAGCAAAATATTTCTTAATTTTCCTTAAATTAAAAAATGATATATCACAATATTGTTCAGGTTGCTAGTCAAAACAAATATGATCTTAATCAAAAAAAAAAAGTTTTAATCCTACACAAATACTCTTATGTTTGCTTCCAGTAAAATAAGAAAAATTGGACATATGTTTAAAAATTACATTTGATTTCAAAAATAAGAGCACTACTACAACTTTTTCCTTTCAGATTACTGAATTTTACCTTGAAAGCAAGTACTACCTAAATGAACATAGTATTTCATTCCCAATGTTTCACTCATTCACCTACCTAGTATCTTAGAGCACTACTATGTGTAAGGCATCGTGTTAGCTTAGAAGCTGAGGCTAAAATTGTGAACAAGACATGATGTCTGCTCTCTGGGAGTTTATAATCTAGGAGAGTAGACAGACTATAAACTAATAAAGAAATCATTGTAAATTTTGATAGGCATAATTGGGAAAATATTTTAAATGTTGTGATAAAGAATAAAGGAGAGATCCTACTTAAGAAAGCGTGGTTAGTAAAGAGCTCTCTAAAAAGGCAATGTTAAAGCTAAGGCCAGAAGGATGATAAAGCAGTCATACGAACATTGTGTGTATCTGAGGGGCAATGGAAAGGGGACGAGCACACTAATAGCCATGCTTCAGAATCAGATTAACCTGGTAAGATTCTCTGAGTTCTCAGATATAATATGAATAAGATAAGTAAATATATATTTTGATTTATGAAGAAAGCAAAAAGTTTATTCCAAGCAAATCTAAGGACAAGCAGACTCATTTCCACAAATTCCACAGTTTCCTCACATTGACTTATGACAATCAATATCTTGCCAATAACCAAGTTGGTCTTAGTACTATTTTCATAGCTACCCCTCTGTTACCAGATTCCCTAAGAGGAAACTTCTTACCATTCATCACTTTCCCTCTCCTCAAATAATGAAGTCACTTAAAAGTCCTACAGACATGTTTTTCCTAGTAGACAAAGAAAAGAATCTCTTAATTTTAAAAAAGTGGGGGGAGGGGGGATTTCACCCAGGAATGCTACAACAATATTAAGGTATAGAGACTATCAGTAATCACTTAATAACAAGCACTTACCACACACTTACTTGCACCAGGACACAGTCTATATTGATCACAACAATCCTTCGAGGTAGGTGTTATCACTCAGACAATATACATAAGGAAACATGGGCTCAGAAGGTTTAATAACATAAGCCCAACTTTATAGTTATTAATGAATAAAGTAAGGTTTCAGGTCCAAATCCATCTGGTCCATCACGCTTGCTTCTACTACCTTCCTCTTTATCACACAATCTAATCAGTTCTTTATCAATATGTATTGTCAACAAGACGGTATTAATTGTCCTGGTTACTTTAAAATATAGAATATATATATATATATATATATATATATACACACACACACACACATATATATATATATATGCATGCAGAATTTATTAGCTACTTTCTCATATAATGCCAATCGAACTTTTAGAATGCATTTTGAAACCTTAAAAATTATAGGTTGCAGTATTTGGCAATAGCCATAGTTATTTACATGTACAATAATTTTTATTTAAAAGTCTTCATAATTAATTGCATCCTTTATCTGCCATGCCACATCCTTAAATTTTTATTTGCCCATAAGAAAAAATAAAGTAGAGTTTATTTTTAATATTAGAATAATGAAGACCATTCTAAGCATATGACAAGCCTCAAGCCATAAAACAAAAATTAATAAATTCAAATACATTTTTAAAAATCTGGCCAGAAAAGAAATGGAACAAATAAGATCATAAAACAAGACATATAAAGAGCTACAAATAACTAAAAATGACCAAAAGAAAAAAAGTGCAAGTGACTCTACACAAATATGAAAGACTCTTAACCTCACTGATAATAAGAAAACTGCAATTGAAATCTAAAATGGCATATTTTTCACAAAATATTGGCAAAAATTATCACACAGTTGGCAAAGATGTGGAAAAGTCTCCCTAGCATATGTCACTTATGCCTGCTTGCTCTCTGAAAGTAAATTTGGCAATATTTATTAAAATTAAAATATAGTGACCTTTTGACCAAATACTTCCATTTCTAAAAATTTATTCTATAGATATATGAGGGCTGTCCAGAAAAAATCCAGCCATTGTCTATATAACGAAAATGGTTACATGGCTAAATACTTTCCAGATAGCCCTCATAATCACACATGTGGGAAATAATATTATGTACAAAGGTATTTAACATAGTTTTTTTTCCTAATGGCAAAATACTTAGAATCAACTTATCTAAAAATATGGTACTAGTTAAAGATGCAAACATATAAAAAAATGCTCAACCTCATTAGCTATCAGGGAAATGCAAATCAAAACCACAATGAAATACCACCTCACACCTATTAAATGGCTATTATCAACAAAACAAGGAATAACAAGTGCTGTGGAGGATGTGGAGAAAAAGGAACTCTCACACACTGCTAGTAGGAATGCAGATTGGTAAAACTGCTATGGAAGGTGGTGTGGAGATTCCTCAGAAAATTGGGAATGGAGGTACCATATGACCCAGCAATCCCCCTTCTGGGGATCTACCCAAAAGACTTGAAAACCTTAGTCTGCCAAGACTTATGTACCTCAATGTTCATCGCAGCGCTATTCGCGGTGGCCAAACATGGAAACAACCAAAGTGCCCTTTGACAGATGCCTGGATAAAGAAGCTGTGGTACATATACACAATGGAATATTACTCAGCTGTAAGAAAAGATGAAATATTGCCATTTGCGACAAAAGTGATGGACCTGAAGATCATCATGCTAAGTGAAATAAGCCAGATAGAAAAAAACAAGAACAATATGACTTCATTCATATGTGGAATATAAAACTGAAAGCAACAAAGAAAAAACAAACAAATGAACAAAAACTCACAGACACAATCAATAGTTTAAGGGTTATTTGGAGGTAAAGGAGAAGGGCTGGGAGAAGAGAAAGAAGAAGGGAGAAAAGGGAGGGGGAGCCAAATATATGGTGATGAAAAGAGAATTCACACTGGGTGGTGAACATATAATGCAACAAAGAGAAGATGCACTGTAGAATTGTACACCTGGAATCTATGTAACTCTTTTTTTTTTTTAACTTTTTTTTTTTTTTTTGTAGTATGTGGGTAGTTCCCTGGCTGGCAATCAAACCCAGGCCTCAGCGCTGACAGTGCCAGCACCAAAGCCTTAAGCCACTACATCACCAGGGAACTCCCTGTAACTCTTGATAACTAATGTCACCTCAATAATTCTAACAATAAAAATATTTTATATTTGAAAATTAAAAAATTAAAATAAAAATATGGTACTAGTTAAAGAAATTACAGCACATTCATAAAATGAGATCTTATACAGCCATTAAAATTAATTAGGCAGCTACATATTAAAGGAGGTATAAATTATCTCTTAAAAAGTAAACTTCAGGGGGTTCCTGAAGGTATAGTGGCTAGGCTTCAGCATTCTCACCACCACAGCCTGGGCTCAATTCCCAGTCAGGGAACTAACAAAAAAAAAAAAGGTAAACTTCAACACACATATGTGTTTTTTCATGTTTACACACAGACATCCATATGTGAGTGCACACACATATAGAGACACACAAAATATTTGATATGTACGCATATCTACCCTTATGTATAGAATATTTCTGGAAGACTATATGATAAACTGGCAACCTCAGTTGCCTCTGAATAGGGGAAATACTTGGCTAAGAAATTTTGCACCATATGTATATATTATCTATTAAATAAAGAAGTTTACAAATTGACTTTGGAAAGTACTTTAAAAACTGAATTATTAAAAAATTAGAACTGCTCACCTATGTTTTAAATAGAAGCTAAATTATTAATTTGATCTATCAGAGAAATTTTTACTTATTATCTTCCTTTATTTGGAGAGTAAATTATCACTTTGACACTAACAGAAAATCTGAACTGAGAGTGAAAAGACAGTTTACTCATCAAGAAACACATAATTTCTAATTTGTTACAAAAACACTTTATCTGAGAGACTATGATATACATAGTAGAAATTCAATAAATATTTACTGAATACTTTTCTATTGATTTCAGTGGGTTTACTTTCCTCTTTTTTTCATAGAAACATGCACACACACACACACACACACACACGCACACACACACATGCACACACATCTCACTGGAAAACAAACTTTTAAATTATGCTTTTCTTTCAAAATATCATTTTCCCAACAACACTGGTAAACTAACTCATTAACATTACCATAAGTCAAATCAACATTACTTATTAGGTACCTACTATGTACAGGTATTAAGGATGTGGTAACACACCAACTCCAAAGAAGGATACAATTTTATTCTTGCCCTCAAGAAGTTTACAGCCTTGAAAGACAAGGCTTAAAAACATTAGTCAGTAAAAGAACATTATAGAATTTACTGATAGAGTTATCCAAACTAAACATGTTAAAGAAATTCATATAAGGATAAAAAGTAATTACTGAAGGTTCTACTGAGATATAAAAATTCTACTATCTCACTCACATGTCAAATGGTAGTATTTGATGGTGATAGAAGACTTCCCAAGTATGTGAATGTTCAGCTAAGTTTCAAAGAAATTGCTAACAATTAAATATAAGTTGTTTTTAATTATTCAGACTCCTGAGAAGAGAGATTACTGTAGTGGTCTCAATCAGTTTTAACACTCACTTCTCTCATTCAAAAAATCTCTCAGGCATGAACCTATTAATATATGCATATTTATTTATAAATTATATATACCTTAATATTGTCAATCTATATATTGTGTCAGTAAAAATTGCTTTTTCAAATAAAAATAGAAATGTAAATATAAGTTTTAGTATTTTCTTTCTGTACTCCAATATATCATGTTGTGATGCCCTTAGGTATGCACACCTGACTTAGTATGAATATTTAACATGAATATTGAAACTCACAGATCATGTAAAAATATTTTCATCTAATAGTTCCAATTGTTCACAAATCAAAATTTTTTCCATAGTGTTAAAAGGCAGCAGACATGAATTTGAATTTCAGTGTATTTCTCTCTGCCCATGACCTTCTTTCAGAATAGATGTTAACAATGCAAGTAAATGGACATCACTAAAGAGAAAGAAAGAGATAGTGTAAGTCATAACCAGGTAATTGTCCCTTAAAAGTTAATGGAAAACAGTAATCATTGAAGAATATTAGTATTATTTTTTCTTATATATAGCACCTGAAACTTAATACCCAATATTGACATTCCTTCATAAGTTGTCAAATTCTTCAAAATTATTTGTCTCTCATAATTCTATTATAAAGCCTATTGTTTTCCCCTATTTTCCTCACCTACTCTTATTTTATTACAGAGCCAAAAGTATTTTTAAAGAACATTTAAAATTAAATTTTCAAATATATTATGCTTTAACCTGCAAAAAACTTATTGTTAAAAAGAATACAAAAATAATTCTGAAACTAGGTAAGGCACTTTGAGGTATAACCCCTACCAAGACTAAGGTAGAATTGCAAAGATGTTTAAGACAAATATGAATAGATTTTTTTTCATCAATGTAACTTATGACTATATGTTTACAGAATATTTGTTTCTATATAAACTGTGCAAATATAAATGCACAAACACTATATGTATTTGCATAGTGTGTAGGTTTACATAGAAGTGTTATATATTCACATGTACTTAACTAAATAACCCTTTCATATTTTCCTAATATATTTTTCATTTTGAATAATTATTAATTCAGTACTCAAAAGTTCATTTAAATGTCTGTATATTACAACAATAAATAGATTTGGAACTATAGCAAACTTGCCAATAACTAATATAATTTATCATACTGTAAAGAAATAAAAAACATTCTACATTTAACTATGTGGGTCAAAGAAACAAAACTGCATTTTATTTGAGCATCATTTTGGCAACACTAATTTTATAGCAATTATGGTAAAAAAAATAATAACCATAAATTGCTATAAGTAATCAAAAGCTTGGCGTTGTTGGTATATACAAGTATAGTAAACTTAAAGCAAAGTTAGGCTTTTTAAAATATTTTATTCTTCCATTAGTTGAAATAAGCTATTTAAATCTCTTGATCTTTTTTAATTTTCTAAGCCTAGTAATCAATCACATTCCCAAACAAGTATTCTAACCCAGCAATTATCTTTGAAGAAGCAATTCTTTATTTCAGTTAACATGTCAGGAATACATTTGCTTACCCATTCAATATTTTTAATAAGGTGTTTTCTAAAACATGTTATCATAAATTATTTAAAGTAGTATTCTTCGTTAAATTATGGAAATATATATGTATAAGACAGAGAAATCTTGTAAATGCATTAAAGAATACTGAAGTCAACAACCTGTTTTTCAAATTTACATGATTAGAGGTCAGTGTGTTAGTTCCTTCATAGAGGAACTCTACACTTTTAATTGTGTGTTTCTGGGGAGAATATGGTAAAAGTATATTTGATAACCCGTAAAAGAACCGTCCCACTTTGGCATATAAACTGTACATGACAATCGTTTACTGAATAATTTAAGTAAAAAGTTGACTTGGAAAAACATAAAAAGGTTACACATCTTTTGCACAATCTCTTTCACACAGTAACTGAGAGATCAAATCACCATAAAACATTTAAAAGCAAACCTGTAGAAACAAATCACTATGCTAGACTGACAAGAAAAGGAGCTTCAAAGCTACAGCTATTTGCCTGGACAGTTCCCCAGTGCTGAAGTTACACCGCCGCTAAACCTATAGCTGGGTGCTGCTTTCACTCTCCCACCCTCCGCCAAATCCGAGCTGCCTAGACTATGAACTCGAATAGTAGAACTTCACAAGGTAGGAATCATCCCAAACTGCAGTAATGGTAGGAACTGGAGTCTCTTCAGAGTCTCTTTAGGATTAAACAGATTTACTAGTTGCAAACAGGAAGAGCAGCAGAGTGCAGGGTGTTTGAACACGCCGAGGGGGAGGGGCTGGAAGATGGCGGCGCCCGCACACCCACCCGAGACACGACAGAGTTTAGGCCCCTCGCCCACACCGCCGCCCTCCTGTCCGTGGCGACCGTAGGCAACTCTGTTCTTCTCAGCATTGGGAGCAGAGCCGCTTTGCGGAGAAGCGGAACAAGGAGCCCACGGCGGCGCCCACATCCCCGGCCCGCGCGCCTTCACCCGGGTCCCAGACCGGGAGCACCTGTGCACGGCCATATTGGATTCATTGCCCCAGTCACTGCCTCCGCGCGGGGACCGAGGCAAAGGAGAAGGCACACGCGGAGCCGGGGTTCAGTCCCAGCTCCGTCGGGGACCAGGAGCCGAACACGCCCGCGGGGAAATCCGGAAGGACGCCAGGGAAAATTACAACGCCCAAAGGCTCGCCACCCTCACCTCAGCGGGCCTCGGCGCCCTCCCTCCCCGACAACACACCCCCGCGCTCTGACACCCAGAAAGAGCCCCGGCGGCCAGCGCCGGCCACAGCCCTCGTGTCCCAGGCGCCGCCGGCGGGAGGGAGGGCGGCGATCCGGGGCGCGCAGGCGGCCGCAGGGCAGCCGCCGAGGGGGCGGAGGGCAGGAAGGGAGGCGGGAAGATGGAGCTAAGTCCTTACTTGAGCACCGACTGCTCCTTCTCCTCTTCTTTCTTCTGCCGATCCATGACGGCCAGGATGATTTTCCTCTCCTCCTCGGTGAGGTGGCTGAGGTCGGGCATCTCCGGCTGCAGAGGCCGCTGAGAGGCCGCCGGAGTGGGAGCCGGGCGGCCCCGCGGCCCGACAGGAGCCGACATGTTTGATGGAGCCTAACCACCCTAGGGAAGCAGGGAGGCAACTCCACTGGCGGCGGCGGCGGCACCCGCGCGGGCGGCTGGGGCAGCCTCCGGCGCTGGGACAAATACATACAAATCAATGGCCTTCAATCCGAGGCGACAGCCCCCCTCCCCCAAGAAAAAAAGAGCGGGGGGAGGGGAGAGAGAGCGCGCGGGAGGAGGGAGGACCGAGGAGTGCGCTCCGGGAAATGTTTCCTCAGCCTCCGGGGGCGAAGGGCTGGCAAGTGAGCGGTTTGGGTGAAAGAAGAGCGGGAGGCCGAGCTGGGACGCGGAGTGCGCGGAGCGGCTGGGGAGGGTGGTGGAGTAAGGTGGCGGAGAAGGCTAAGGGTGGGGTGACTGGAGGGAGCGGGCGCGAGGGCGGCGCGCGGGCCGGGGCGCGAGTGTGTCCGGCGAGGGCGGGGGGCGCGCGCCACCTCTGAGGGGAAAGGGTTAGCTGCGAATCAGCCCAGGGGGGAGTCCCAGCAACTCGCTCCGAACGCCCTGAGGCAGCGTCCCTCGAGCCGGAGGGGCGGCGAGGCGGGAGCGCAGAGGTAGTGAGGAAGCAGGAGCTAATATCCCAGAGAAGCAGCTCAGCCGTCCCGCCGGCTGACGCGTCACAGGGCTCCCAGGCGCCGCGTAGGGAGGACCCCTCCAGAAGCGACGGGGAGAGGGCCGCGGGGCCGGGGACGGCCGCTGGAGACCCCTCCGGGCTAGAGCGGAGAAGCGAAAGTGGAGAAGGGATGACTAGGGCTAGCGGCGGAGAGTCCCGGGGCTAGGGCCCCTCGGCTGCCAACGCCCGGATCCCAGCGAGCTCCGACGCGTCGCAGGCTTGGACAACAATCCTTCCTCATCACGCGCCTGTCCGGGGTCCCTCAGCCGCCGCCGCCCCTTAGGTCGATGGAGTCGGCGCGGAGGGCCCGCTCGCTCTCTACGCCTCTGCTGCCGCCTTCGCCCGGTGCCGCCGCACGCGCCTCCTCCGCCCCTCAGCCTCCGGGGCTCCTCCCGCGGGGGCCGCGTCACCTCCCGGCTGCCCAGGCCCAGGCACGGCAGGCTCCTTGCGGGCGGCGGCCACCTCTTCCGAAGGCGATCTATAGGCTGGGGCCGACAGGCAGAGGCTGGGAGGAGGAGTGTGAGCAGTGGGGTGGGTGGGGGGCGAAGTGGGGATGCGAATGTGAACACGGAAGAGGGCGCCGCCGGAGTCGGGGATGGGGGCGGAGTGTGAGCCAGGTGGTGGGTGCGGGCGCCCAATGGGTCAGGTCCGAAGGTAAAGGAGCGGGGACCGCGAGGAGGAATGTCAGGTCCGGAGACGATGGGGTGCGAGCGAGGAGTGGGAGCACCCATGGTTTTGGAATGGGGGAACAGTGGGGTAAGGGTGTGCCCTGGTGTCAGGCCTGGAGGTAAAAGAGTGAGCGCGTAGAGGGGCTACTGAGGTGTCATGGGCAGGGTGCTGGAAGGTGGGAGAACGGAGGCGTGGGCGTTGTCCCTTGGGATGTCAGGGTTGGGGGCGCTAGGAGAGGAAGGGTAAGGGATGAGCGAGTGGAAAGCTCAGGTGATGTCTGGGGCCCGATAGGGCCCCGGGGTGGAGGGGGATTGATGATGAGAAAGTTCTGGAAAACAGGGAGGGTGGCAAAAAATGCGAAGAAAGGTACAGAGGGGAGGAGGTCGGTGAGGTGAGATTAGGGGAGTTAGGGTTTGAGCAGGAGAGGTGTGAGGATGAGGAGACCCGGAGGCTGTGAGGATGCAAGGACTGAAGACCATCCGGAAAGTGAGGAACTGCAGGCGCTGGGGTGAAGGCTTCGGTTTATTTAGCCTTTTGTGGCGGGCCTAGTCTGGAGAGGAGAGGTAAAGAAGCTAGGGAATTGGGTTAGAGTCGGAGTCTGGCTTTTGGAGCACAATGGGTTCGGTGAAAGAAGTCGAGGGTAGTGGGGAAACTAGCTCCTGGAGAACGGCGGTGGCTGCCTCCGCCTTCTTTTCTTGTAGGGCTGAGCGCCACTCCTGCAACCCTCTGGATGGGGGCGGGACAGTGAGCAGGCCCGGCTGGGGGCGGGTCGCCAGGAATCACCCCCTCTTCTGCACGCCGTCGTCGAGCGCAGTGGTGACAGTTGGTGTGCGTGTACGTGTATGTACACACCCCAACCCGGCCTTCTACAAGTGCCTATTTAGTACCAGGCTAGATTATGGTCTGGTGAGTAATGTAAGGCCTTTGGGGTTTATATTATATTTACCTTCTTGGTATGTAGTAAGCTGTCTCCCTTCTCCCTCTGTTCCCCAGGCGCCATTCGACTAGCTCCCAATTTAAGAGAGCTGGGGACAGACAAAGCAGCCCTAGAAGTCTCTTGTGATTTGTAAGCTTAAATCTCTGTTTTGCTCCCATGCCTTGTAATTGGGAAGAGGGAAAAGTTTGAGTGCTTATTTTATTTTGTTATTACTCACCTGCTCCTCCAAATAATTCAGTTTTCATCTCTTTGGAGCTGAGCAAAGCAGAGGAGACAATACAAATTCTAATTTATTTTGTTTTAGAGTTAGAGCATTTTTACAAATACCTAATCCAACTTTATCATCCTATGGGAAATTGAGGACTAAGATGAGCCAGCTAGTAAATAACAGCACTGTAACTAGAACCTAGATGTTTTTACTCCAGTTCAAAACCATACTGGTCTTCCAGTGCTAGCTGCACATTAAAATTACTCGGGTCACTTTGTCAAAATGCCAGCTAGGTCGGACCCTAGATCAAATCTCTGAGGTTAGGACCCTTGTCATTGGCATATATACTTTTTTATTTTCTAAGTGATAAATGTATACTGAAGATTGCAAATACACTGTGCACATTGCAAAATAGATAATGGAGAAGAAACTGGCAATTGGAAAACAGGCACCAAAAAAAAAAGAACACTTCTAGAGAGACTTAATATTTTTTTTACCTAAAATTGAAATTTTGAGTTTTCTAATAGTCACACTTTCCTTTCAACTCATATGCAGTTAATACACATACCTATGACTTTAGCCAAGGAAACCATTAAATGCCACTAAAATACATTAAGAGCTCCTTTAAAAGGGAGCTCTTAATCAGAAAGGATGGGTAGAACATACTCCCTTATTCAACCATTTCTGAGCCATATTTAAAGTAACACCACTCTACCTACCACCCAGCCAACTCTCAATCCAAGCAGAAACAGAAGCCAGAATACACACACTATACTGAGGCTGAAATTCCAAGGTTAAAATAGTATAGTTATTTTGAGTGCGTGAAATATGAACTTAAATGTGGTTGTCCAAACTGGACAAATTTTGTTTCCTTTAGAGAGTCACATCCTGGCCCCTGCGCTATTTCTACAAGTCACATAGCATGCTGGGTCCCTGCTACTTCATGTCTCCCTCCACCCGCACTGGCTTTTACCTACCTGCAATCAGTGCCAGTATATGCAATACAATGTGCATGAGCCAGTATCCCTGGGACACCAGACTTTTAATCGGATTGAAGCAGAAGTGAGTGAGTTTGCTATTACTGTGTTTCTTTATGTCTCTTACCACAATTATATGTGTTTTTCATATTAAAGGGATTCCTTAGGAGTGAAAATACTTTAAAATCCTCTTTTACTCTGATTCATATACCTTTTCAAAATAAAAATGTACACATCATATAGATAGAATATATATAACATAGAATTTTAAATGGGCTACTTTTCAAAGTAGTAGGCCTAATTTAATATATATTTGCTATACTCAGAACTAAAGAAAGTAAAATACCTTTATAATAAATATCTTTTGATCTTGCTACAATACCAATCTTAGAGGTATTTTTGTTTGATCTGGTTTACTATTTTACCTAAAGTGTTTATCACATTTCACTATATCCTCTATGGCGTTGTGTTTTGTTTGTGCATGTCCCTCAAATATATGAAGGCATTTGAAGTTGAATTAAAACTTCATTGTTCTTATTTAATAAGTAACTGGCCATCTTCAACACTGAATTCTTAAGGTCTTCTTAACAGACCCAGACATTTAAAAATATAAGTCCTTAAATTAAATTTAAAATGTGGGTCTGTGGACTTCTATTTTTTACATGTACATAAGGGCTACTTACTTGTAATCTACTAAATAAGTTATAGGAGGCATATCTAAACTAAAATCATAAACTAAAATAGTCATTTTACTAGAATTTACTATAGACTCAGTACTCTACTAAGATATCTGGCTGCCTCACAAGTCTTCTCCACATAAATATACATAGATGGTTGGCATTTCTACAGTTTCTCCTAACAGATCTCTCTACTACTTTCCTTGTGGCTCCACAATCTTTTCCCAGTAAGCACAAAGAGCAAGCCTCCCAAAACATTATTTAGCTCATCCCACTCCAATGGTCTAATTCCTATGGCAGCTCTCCATTTTACTCAGCCAGACCTAATCTCCCTAAGTGGCCTACAAGTCCCACGTGATCTTTCTGACTTCATCTACCACTTTCTTTTAAGCTATCCTCTCCCTTTGCCTAGAACACTCTTCACTACAATATTCACTTGGCTCACTCCCTCTTCTTGAAATTTTTGCTCAGTTATCCATACTATTAAATACTCCAGCTTACCCTACCCACTCCTTGATCATTCTAATCTCCTTTACCTTACCTGACATTTTCTTTTTTCCATAGCACTTGCCACTTACTATGTTTATCATTAATCATCAACTTCCTCCTACTAGGATATAAGCATATGGACAGAGCAGGATTTTTACTAATGTATCCTAAGCATCTAAAACAGTACATGGCACATAATAGGTGTTCCAACAAGTACTTGTTGAAGGAATTTCTGGGAAGAAGAGTTGTCATCATTATTGGTTTCAGCTGCGTGAGAGAAAGGGCAAAGCTATTCTTGAAAGAGGGAAACAGGTACAGAGAAGGAAGATCTAAACTTCCTGTCATGGTATTTAGGTTCATTTAGGGTTCAGTTCCTGCCTTATTTCCAACCCAGCTGACCGACTCATCCCCTTCAGCCATGATCACCTACTTGAACTTCACTAAATGTGTAATTTCTCATCTCTGTGGCTATTTATTCCCTCAGCTTGAATCACCTTTTCTACTTCCTCTCCCTAACCTCCCTTTCAATCAGTTAACTTCTTTGTCTTCTCCACCATATGCCCATTCCTTTCCTTTCTCTCCTTCTGTGGCGTGTTTGCCCCAGGTTTTCTTAGCACTGTACAGAACTTGCTCACATATAACACTTGTCACACAGTGTTGTAGCCATTTATTTCCTTGTCTGACTCCTCAACCAGACCATGAATGCTTAAAGGGCAAGGAATATGCCTTTCACTCCATTTTCCCCATGGCCTATCGAACTGTCATAGATATTATAGGGACTCAATAAATACATCCCGCACAATTACATGAGCAGTCAAAAAATAATGAGAAAAATTACCGTTATTGGAGTGTGAAGAGAGTGAGGCAGGGAGTTGTAGCAAGAGAAAAAGTGGGAGAAATAGATTGTGGCAATATTATGCTACAATATTATATGCTATGCTAAAGAATTTGAATTTGTCCTATAGTCACTAGACAAACTGGAGAATTTTTTAGCCAGAGAACTAACATAATCAGTTTTGATTTTCAGGAGAATATACTGCCTTCAGTTCCTTATCTGTAGCCAAAATGCCTGCTAATAGAATTACTGAAAGGACACAGATGTGCATGGTTTAGGCTTGGAAACACAAATAGCAGAATTTTTTTACTTACTATCTTCAGAATTTATTTTTCTGGCTATTTTGTTCAGTAGATTACGATAGCATGATAATGAGGCCAAGGTCATGGTTTAAATCCCTGAATGAGTCAGCCAGTGCAGTGGCCACAGCTGACTGTTAATCTTTGCCAGTTGTCAGATGACAACATGTTATTTCTTGACCAGGAACTGGGTGGAAGAATATGACTGATTCATCAAAAGTTAATCAGCGTTATTGGAAAAGTAACTCAAAGTGCTTAGCTATGGTTATAGGAACATACTGTCATTTTAAATGAAAATAACAGTATTCTATTAGTAACAACAAAAGAACACAGACAGCATCACAGAAAGAATACATTGTTTGTTCCTAGAAAAGAAGCTAGAGATTAGTATGGTTTAATTATTGGTATTTAAAGCCAAGAAGTAATGAAAAAATTAGTGGATGTTAGTGTAGATAATCTTTATTAATTACTTTTTGTGTGTTTAGCAATATAGGAAATTATTTCATAATCATTGTGTCATAAAACCCATAGAGCCATTTATATTAAAGGATATGAGGAAATCATATTCTACTTATCTTTCATGTATAGCATTATAAAGTTATTTCTATTTTTGTTTCTAGCAATCAGTGAGCACATCTTTAAAGTGAAATAAGACGACATTAGAGGCTGGCACATATAGTCATAACTAATGTTACTAATATTTTCTTAATTATATCTTTTTCTTAATTACAACTCTGACCACTATAAAAATAAAATTTTTTTAAAATCAAGTGAATTTTATGAGATTGGAAATAACAAACCCCTAAAGAACAAATGGTTCTCGGCCTTAAATATCCATTAAATAGCTGCTAATATCATAAAAGATAATCAGCGAGGCATTGTGTGCTTCCTGATGAAACAACATGACATAATCTATAAAACCATCTTGCCAAAAATAAATAAGTAAAAACTAATTAGAAGATCTTCTAGGGCCATCTACCAATTTATAGGAAACACTGAGAACAGAGGAACATATTAAACTGCACCATGGTGATTGCATTCTGTGGAACACTACAGAACATTCTATGGGACATTCAACAAATATATTACAAGGAAAAATGAGATGGAAGTGGGGGTTGCCTGGTGGTGTAGTGGCTAGGTTTCGGCGCCCTCACCTCCACAGCCTGGGCTTGATTCCCTCTCAGGGAACCAACCAAAAAGAAAAGAAAAGAAATGGAAGAGAGAATCTATACTTTAAATGAAAGTTTTAAGACATCATCCAAGTACAAGGATTCATGGACCTCATTTGGACCTTGATTTTTAGAAAATAAAAGCATTTGTAAGAACTGAATTTTGGAATAATAAGTATTTGATGCTAATAAGAAATTACTGTTTTCTTAGGTTAATGATATTGTGACAATGTTAAAACATGAAGAATCTTTAGTCATATATACAGAAAAGGCTGTGGATGAAATTATTTGATATCTGAGGTTTGCTTCAAAATAATATAGATGGGAATGGGGCAAAATTGGCCATGGAAGACAGTAAAAAATTCTTCATAATAAAAGTTTTAGAAAGAGAATAAGAGTCTAATTTCTGCTTGCTGCCTTTCACTAACCTAGGAAACCAGCAAATTCAGATAACCCGTTATCAAGCATTCTTTATTTGATAGATAATTGTTAACTGTTTCTTTTTTTACCACATCACACTAGCCACTGAAGAATTAATATCATTTCATTTTACAGGTAAGGAAACAGCCTGAGAGGTATTTAGAACAAAAGAAGAGATTGAATTTCAAATTTTCAGATCTAGGTCACCAGGCTCCTTGTCCAGTGTTCATGCCACTGCACACAATTACTTGAGATGGTTATATGCATACATTCTGTTTCCCTGACTAAATTTGAGTACACCTTTACTGTAGTATCTGGCATATAATATCTATAATAAAATAGTTATATTTAACCCAACTTGCTCCCTAATACCTATCATATTTAAAATGTGAAAGAACAATTTTATCAGAAACTCATATTTAATTACATTCCAATTTGCCAGATACTATCCCATTTTGCCCAGGTCAGTCATTTAATCTTTTGATCAGATGTAATCATTAATTGCAACTCCTTTCACTCTTAAAAGTATCCCAGTTTGCACCTCAAATGTTATGGTCATGCTATAATATATTTTTTGTAATAAAAGTCAAGCTCAGGTGCACAATATGTAAAGGTATAGAAAATCTATAAAATTCAAATAGTATGTTCCTAGAGTAAAGGTATATGGTATAATCATCTTGTAATTACTATACTAGATATTTATGCTATATCTATGTCTATATATCTATATATAAATATCTATATGCTAGATATTTAATAAATTTGGTTGAAACAGAGTTAATGAATTTCCATTAGGAAAGAATAAATTACTCAATTAGCTTATATTCTCCACCAGGGTAAGATTTTGACCCAGCTGAAATCCAGAAATAACTAACAGGAATACCAGGAATATCAAGTCCATCTTCTAATGAAGATTCATGGCACAAATGGATCAACTGCATAGAATTTGTAAAACAAGCACAATAATTGATACAGAAGTCATTTACGTAGGCTGAAATATAGTGCAAGAATATGAAGTCATAGCAAGCTTCCCAACTGGAATAAAAGATAATAGTTGTTTATTTGAAGCATCTAGGAAGTGATCATAGAAGTCTTGGCCAAAATCCAATCACTTAGGAATAGCTTGCAATCCACAATTTCCCACAAAATTGTGGCTTTCAGAAACAAAGGGTGGTTTTATCTTCCACAATGTGAACTGGATGCTGTATACGTCAACTGTCTCCCTCTGCCTACAAGGATCACCTTAGTCTTATCTAGATGGTGCCTGATCCAATTGCTTTCATCCATGTTCTTTATTCTGCCAGACACAGTGAAATTCAAGAAACCACATCCTAGATCTGATGAAAGGAGATGCAAAGCTTACTATCAGCTGTGTAGTGATGGTACTGCATCCCTAATTACTTCACTATCTTTCTGATTAGCGTCATATAAGACTAACTGAAAAAGAGATAGAAAAGAGTCCTGTCATTTCCCACAAGGGAAAGGTGATGAAAAGATTAGCAAAAGAGATCAAGAAATCCAGTTTATTAGAGTCTTTATCTTAGCCAAAGGAAATTTAGAGAGAAATATGTTCATCATATTTATTGGCTGGATATTTTGTGGGGTGCATAATACACAAGGGCTCTCCGGAAAGTATCCAGGCATGTAATATGAAAAATAGAGGCATTTATGACTGGAAAATGTCACCATGCCAATAATTTTGGAAAAGTCATTCAACTTTGGAGACTTCAGTTTTCCTCTTTTAAAATAAAAATCCTCCACACAGTGATCAGTAAGATTCCTTTTACCTTTAAAATGTAATGATACTATCAAATACTACCATTTTCTAATACTCTCTTCTGAAATATATTATTCAAACAGCAGACATGTAATGGGAACTATTGAGAATAACATAACTGTATGAGAAATAACATCAACCTCTAAAAGTTCAGTCTAGTATGAGAGGCACACAAATACTTATAATCCATCATGGTACCTGCTATAAGAGGTATCTATAAAATTCTGTGGGATATGGTAATCTTTTGCCATTATTCTATTTAACCTTATAATAGTCTAAGGTTTATCTACAGTTGTATTGTCCAATACAATTGCCACTAGCCATAGCCATACCAGCCACATGTGGCTATTTAAATTTGTATTAGTTTATTATATTAAATAACATTAAAACTTTTGTTCATCATTTACACTAGTCACATTTCAAGTGTTCAATAGCTATATGTGGCTAGTGGCTACAGTTTTGCAAAGCACCAATATAGGACATTTTCATTTTAGAAGACATCTCTACTGTACAGCACTAATAGAGGATCATTTAGGCATCTATATTGCAAGGAGTCAGAATTATAAAAAACATTCCATTGTCCTTATGTTTTATTTCTTTTTAAAGTATTCTTGGAAGCTATTTTAACACTTTTTAAAATGCAACAGCCAACAAAGTAAGAAACAGAAAATTTTAGAAACCATATTGAAGGTGAGGAGGTATTGGCAGACTCAACAACATCATTTTCCTTTGAGAAACAACATCAAGCTCTGGAAATCCCAAAAGATGTCTCATGATCATAGCACCCTTGAGAAAATGAGCTCATTTGTAAGTAGGTCTGTGGAATGGTAACAGACACATTCCCCATATGTAAGCAATGGATAAATAAGGCTTAATTTTAAAGCCATGTGCAAATGCCATGAGTAGTTTAGTCAAGAAAGAAAAACTGAGTACAGAGGTTTAAAGGTAGAGTTTATTCCAAGACTTTTCCCATAACAATAGCTATTTTACCAAAATAGAAAGAATGCTATACCTCTTAGGATGCTTTCAGTAATCTATAAATGGAAATTAAACATAAACTGACATATTGAAAGCATGTAGGAAGTGATCATAGCAGCCTTGGACAAAATCTAATCACTTAGGAATAGCCTGCAATCCAAAATTTCCCACAAAATTATGGCTTATAGAAACAAAGGGTGGTTTTATCTTCTTCAATGTGAACTGGATGCTGGATGCTTCCACTGTCTCTCTGTGCCAGTAATACATGAGCCCCCTTAACTAGAAAATCAAAAAATAGATAAGGCATCAGAATTGGTTGATCCAACATTCTAGCTATGTTTTGGCAGGGTCTTGGGTTTTTCTGGATTTCTAATTTACTTTCCATGGTGTTAACTTTATTTTAACAATGATCACTTTCACTAACATAAAATGACTGACAAAAACAACCCAGGCCTTTCCATATCTGAGCTAGTCTGCTGCCATATCTAGTCAACTAAAGTTCTAAACTATGCACTGATTGGAGCACTTCTCATTAATCCTATGGGCAAGGTAGACCATGCTCTGGTGATTTAGGTCTGACTAACCTGAAACCATCTTGTAGCACTAGAATGGGATTACCTGGTAGGCTTAGCCCACACAAAGCACATGGTTGCCACATAATGGGGAAGTGTGAAATAGATGTTCTGGAAATAGTCATAATATTTACTACGTCAGCGGAAAACGAATCCTTTTTTATTACTGTTACACTTACTGGGGTGACATTGGTTAGCAAGAATTACATAGATTCCAGGTGTACAATTCTACACAGCATCTTCAACTTCTTGCATTGTAAGTTCACCACTCAGTGTGAGTTCTCTTTCCATCACCATATATTTCACTCCCCCTTCCTCCTCCCCCTCCTCCTCCCTCTTCTCCCACCTGCTCCCTACTTGCCCCCAAATAACCATTAAACTATTGATTGTGTCCATGGGTTTTGTTTGTTTGTTTGTTTTTCCTTTGTTGCTTTCAGTTTTATATTTGGCATATGAGTGAAGTTATATGGTTCTTGTTTTTTCTGTCTGGCTTATTTGGCTTAGCACGATGGTCTCTAGGTCCATCCATTTTGTTGCAAATGGCAATATTTCATCTTTTCTTATTGCTGAGTAATATTCCATTGTGTATATATACCACAGCTTCTTTATCCAGTCATCTGTCACAGAGTACTTTAGTTGTTTCCATGTCTTGGCCACTGTGAACAGCACTGCATTGAATGTTGGGGTACATAAGTCTTTGTGGACTAAGGTTTTCAAGTTTTTTGGGTAGATCCCCAGAAGGGGGATAGCTGGGTCATATGATAACTCCATTCCCAATTTTCTGAGGAACCTCCACACTGTCTTCCATAATGGTTGTATTAGTGTGAGAATTCCTTTTTCTCCACATCCTCTCCAGCAATTGTTATTCCCTGTCTTGTTGGTAATAGCCCTTCTAACAGGTGTGAAGTGATATTTCATTGTGGTTTTGATTTGCATTTCCCTGATAGCTAATGAGGTTGAGCATTTTTTCATATGTCTGCTGGCCATTTGTATTTCTTCAGGGAGAAGTGTCTGTTTAGGTCCTCTGACCATTTTTAATTGAGTTGTTTGTTTTTTTGTTGTTAAGTCATATTAGTTCTTTATATATTTTATACGTTAGACCCTTATCAGATGTGTTGTTTGAAAATGCTTCCTCCCATTCAATTGGCTATCTTTTTGCTTTGTTGATTGTTTCTTTTGCTGTGCAGAAGAAGCTTTTTAGTTTGATATAGTCCCATTCATTTATTTTGCTTTTACTTCCCTTGACTTTGAGGTCAGGTTCATGTGTTCTTCTTTGAGCCCTAGATCTATAAGTTTAGTACCAATGTTTTCTTGTATACAGCTTATTGTTTCAGGTCTTATATGAAGGTATTTAATCTATTTTGAGGTAATTTTAGTATATGGTGAGAGTTCACAGCTCAAATTCATTCTTTTGTATGTGTTCTTCCAGTTTTCCCAGCACCACCTATGAAAGAAGCTGTCTTTTCCCCATTGCATATTTTTTGCTCCTTTATCAAAAATCATTTGTCCATAAATTTGTGGATTGATTTCTGGGTTTTTAGTCCTGTTCTCTTGGTCCATGTGTCTGTTTTGCTGCCAATACCAAACCGTTTTGATTATTGATGCTTTGTAATATAAATTGGAGTCAGGAAGTGTAATACCACCAGCCTTATTCTTTTTATGTAATATTGCTTTGGAAATTTGCGGTCTTTTATGGTTCTACATAAATCTGATAATTCTTGTTTCTATTTTGTTAAAGTATGATTGTGGGATTTTGATAGGAATTGCATTAAATCTGTAAATTACTTTGGGTAATATGGCCATTTTAACAATGTTAAGTCTTCCTATCCATGAACATGGAATATCTTTCCATTTCTTTTTGTCCTCTTTTATTTCTTTCAGAAGTGTCTTATAGTTTTCTGTGTATAAGTCCATCATGTTCTTTGTTAATTCCTAGGTATTTCATTCTTTTTGTTGCGAGAGCAAATGGAATTGACTCTCACTTCTGTTCTTAAAGATTTTTTGTTTGTATATAGGAACGCTGTTGGTTTTTGTACATTGATTTTTGTGTCCTGTGACTTTACTGTATTTACTGTATTTATTGTTTCTAATAGTTTCCTGGTCAAGTCTTTGGAATTTTCTATATAAAAGATCATGTCATCTGCAAATAGTGACAATTTGACCTCTTCTTTCCCAATTTGGATCCCTTTTTTTCCTTTCTCTTGCCTGGTTACTCTGGCTAGAACTTCCTGTACTATATTGAATAGCAGTAGTGACAGGAGCATCCCTGTCTTCTTCCTGATTTTAGAGGAATACACTTCAGCTTTTCCCCATTCAGTATGGTATTAGCTGAGGGTTTGTCATATATGGCCTTTATTATGTTGAGATACTTTCCTTCTATATCCACATTTTTCAGTGTTTTGATCATAAATAGATGTTGTATCTTGTCAATTGCTTTTTCTGCATTAATTGATATAACCATATGGTCTTTATCTTTTATTTTGTTTATGTGGTGTATCACATTAATTGATTTTTGTATGTTGAATCATCCTTGTGCTCCTGGGATGAATCCCACTGGATCATGATGTTTAATCTTTTTGATGCATTGTTGTATTCTATTTGCTAAAATTTTGTTTAGAATTTTTTGTGTCTTTGTTCATCAGAGATATTGGTCTATAGTTTTTTTGTGTGTGTTGTCTTTACCAAGCTTTGGTATTAGAATAATGTTGGCCTTGTAGAATGAGTTAGGAAGTATTGCTTCATCTTCAACTTTTTGGAAGAGTCTGAGGAGGATGAGTGTTAATTCTTCTTTGAATGCTTGGTAGAACTCGTTGGTGGGACTATCTGGTGCAGGACTTTTGCCTCTAGGGAGGTTGTGGTTAGTCATTTCAATTCCTTTACAATTGATTGGTTTATTTAGATTATCCATTTCTTCTTGGTTCGGTTCAGGTAAGTTGTAAGTTTCTAGGAACTTATCCATTTCTTCTAGGTTGTTAAATTTAGTGGCATAAAGCCCTTCATAATATTTTTTTGTAATCCTTTGTATTTCTGTAGTATCAGTGGTAATTTCTCCACTTTCATTTCTAATTTTGGATATGTGTGTCCTTTCCTTTCACCCTTTGGTTAGTCTAGCCAGGGGTGTGTCAATTTTGTTGACTTTCTCAAAGAACCAGCTCTTTGTAATATTAATTTTTTCTATTGTCCTTCTGTTCTCAAATTGATTTAGCTCTGCTTTAATATTTATTATTTCTTTCCTTCTGCTGACTTTGGGTTTTGTCTGCTCTTCTTCTAGTTCTTTAAGATGGGATGTTAAGGTGTTTACTTGTGATTTTTTTCTTGTTTCTTAAGATAGGCCTGTAATGATATAAATTTCCCTTTTATTATTCCTTTCATTGTGTCCCAATAATTCTGATATATATTTTTTTATCTCTTCTTTTATTTGTTCTTTTATCCAGTCATTTTTTAATAAGATGTTGTTTAATCTTCATGTATATATAGGGTTTTTTTTCTGCTTTCCTTTTACAGTTGATCTTCAATTTGAAAACTTTGTGATCTGAGAATACAGTTGGCATGAATTTGATCTTCTTGAGTTTGCTGAGGCTACTTTTGTGTCCCAGCATGTGATCTATCCTTGAGAATGTTCCATGTGCACTAGAAAATGTATAGTCTCTTTTGCTGGATGAAGTGTCCTGTAAATGTAAATTATTTCCAATTGCTATAATGTGTCATTTAGAGTTGATATTTTTTTTTTTTTTTTTTTTTTGGTATGTGGGTAGCTCCCTGGCTGGGAATCAAACCCAGGCCACAGCGCTGACAGCGCCAGTACCAAAGCCTTAAGCCACTACACCATCAGGGAACTCCGATATTTTCTTATTTATTTTCTGTTTGGATGATTTGTCCATGGCTATTAAAGGGATATTTAAGTCTCCCACAATGATTGTGCTCTGGTCAGTTTTGCCTTTCAGGTCTGTTAGTAGTTGCTTTGTATATTTTGGTACTTTCTGATTGGGAGCATATGTATTAATTACTGTCAAGTCTTCTTGCTGTTGTAGTGTGCTTTTTATCACTATGTAATGTCCATATTTTTCTCTTGTTATCTTTTTTAACCTCAACTTTATTTTGTCAGACATCAGTATGGCAACTCCTGCTTCTCTCCAGTTACCATTTGCTTGGAGTATTATTTTCCATCCTTTCACTTTGAGTCTGTTTGTCCTTATGGCTAAGGTGTGTCTCTTAGAGACAGCATATAGATGAGTTTTGTTTTTTAATCCAGTCTACTACTTTGTGTCTTTTTATTTGTGAGTCCAGCCCATTAACATTTAGAGTGGTGATTGATATGTGAGGATTTCCTATGGTCATTACTTATTTTTTTTTTTGTTTCTTTCTTGTTTCTCCAACTCTATTCCATTTATTCTCATGTTTTGTTTCAGGTTGAAGAGCCTCCTTCAGTATTTCTTGAAGTGTCGGCTTCGTGCTGGCAAATTCCCTCAGCTTCTGTGTGTCTGAGAAACTCTTTATTCCTCCATCATATCTGAAGGATAATTTTTCTGGATAATTTATTTTTGGCTGGAAGTTTCTCTCTTTTAAAGTTTTGAATAGTTTATTCCACTCCCTCCTGGCTTGTAGAGTTTCTGCTGAGAAGTCTGATGCCAGCCTGATGGGTTTTCCTCTAAAGGTTATAGTTCTTTTTTCCCCTGGCTGCCTTGAGAATTGTCTGTCTTTAGTTTTTGACATTTTTAGTACAATATATCTTGGAGAAGATCTTCTAGGGTCCAGGTATCTAGGGGAGCTGTTTTCTTCTTGAATTTGGGGTTCCAGATCTTTCCATAGGTTTGGAAAGTTCTTGCTACTATTTGTTTGAGTATGTTCTCAGTAGAGTGCTCTGCTCCTTTTTCTAATCCTATTATCCTGATATTGTTCTTTCTCATGGAGGCAGATAATTCTTGAAGAGTTCTTTCAATCCTTTTGGTTCTGTATTTCCTATCTTCCTCTTTCTGAGATGTTTCCATGTTTTCATCTTCAATATCACTAATTCTTTCCTCCATCTAGTTGGCCCTATTTCCTATGGCAGTTATTTCATTTCTCACTTCTTTTATTTTATTATTTATCTCTTGAATCCCCATTTTGTTCTTCCTTGTATTTTGAACTCCTTTGTTAAATTTTTCCTTTTGTTCACAGATTTCCTTTCTGAGATCATTCATCTCAGCTATGGTGTTCTGCCAATATGTTTTTATTTCTCTCAGAGCCTTTAGAATGGCTACGTTATACTCTCTGTCACTTAGTTTATCAATTTCTAGGTCTATAAGATCCTTTTCTTGAGATTTTTCATCTTCTTTCTGAGCAGCTTTAAATCCTAAGGTGCTGATACTGTCTGTTGTGTTCTTCTTTGGCATGAGGGCTTTATTGTCAGCAGAACCCAGGAGCTCTCTTTCTTTCTCTGATTGGTATTTTTGTGGTGTCTTGCTATAGAGCAGACACTAGGTGGCACTGGGGGCCAAGTTTTGGGAGAGAAAGGGGAGGTGTTTAAGCCTTATCTCTGACCTCCAGCAGCATTTGGAGTTGAGGCCCTGGGTTCTTGGTCTCTCTGCTTCCTGCAGTTCATTGGGCTCTAGGAGAGTGGGGAGGCCAACAAAATGTGCGCTGGGGCTGCTTCATCTCCTGCACTTTGCTGGGGAAGCTGGGGAAGATGCGGGGGCAGCGATGGGATGCAAGCCAAGGCCCCGCTCCCTGATTGGCGGGGAACACTGTCAAATCCATCTCTCTCCCCTCTCCAGCCATTCCTCTCCACAGCAGCTGCTCAGGACCCAGTCTGCAAGCAGGAACCACGTGAGGGCGTCTAGAGCTCACTCACACTGCTGGCAGGTGAGGAGCCTCAGGTCGGGATCCATGGGCCTGCCAGAGTTCTGGGCTAGGGCGCCGGGTGGGCGCACTCTGTGGGCCATAGGCCCTGTGAGATTGCCAGGTGTATGCACGCTGCAGGTTGGGACCAGCGTAGTGGGACCCATGGGCCGGAATCTGCGTGAGGGTGCTGGGTGCACATGCACTATGGCCCGGAGACGTCAGCTGCTTGCGCAAGAGCACCGGGTGAAGACTCCGGGTGTGCACGTTCCATGGGCCAAAATCTGCAGACCCTGGGAGATCGCTGGGAGCACCCGTGCTATGGGATAGACCGCAGGCCGGGATCTGCACAGGAGCGTTAGGTGCACACGCACCATGGGCCTGGAGACGCAGGCTGCGCAAAAGAACGGATGAGGATTTTGGGTGCGTAGAGCCATGGGTCTAAAGCCCTGGACCTAAAGCCCTGGGCCTAAAGCGTGGGCCTGATGCCACAGCCGCAGGAGGGTGGCCGGAGCACATGTGCCAGGAACCACTGGCCCTGTGAGGGCACCACGTGTGCACACACGTGCGTTGCAGGCGGAGGACGCGTGGAGTCAAGGTGCTATATCTGGTGCCTTATTTCTACCTGGGGCTGTTTAGGGTTCTCACTCAGCTTCCTTGCTACTCAGAGTTTCATAGACTGGCCCCAGGCTTTGTCTCTAACATGCTACTTTTAGGTCCAGCTCCCTGACGGTCTCCCATCATTCCGACACTTTGGGTTTCACTATTGTCACCTCTTGGCCTCCTCTCTCCTGTGTATCATGTATTATGCTGCTCCTTGATTTCTTTCTGGTTCATTCAGTTAGCAGCAATGGGGTCAGTCGCGATCTGTCTCTGCTCCCTCCCTTCTCTCCTCCCTTCTCTCCAGCTCGCCCACCTTCAACCTCCAGGTGCTTTCCTGCGATGTGTGGACCTCTCACCTGTCACTGTGTCACTGAGGGCCCACTTTCTTGTTTCCTGGGTGGCCGTTTAATTGTGTTTTCTGGGAGAGGTTTTGGGGACCTCCTCCCTGGTCGCCCTCTTGCCCTCTTCAGAAAAAGAATCTTGACCACTCTTTAGTTTCTCACTTACATCAACTTATTTTTGAAATCTTTACATTTCAATTAATAGTTTCATGATAAGAAAATACACTGAAATGTGAAAATGAGCAAATGATGTTTCAGATTCACAGATGAAAATTACGTTAGAGCATAAGGAAGAAAATGGTGGCATGAAGATGGTAAGTTTTACTATTTTTAGTGCAGCCACCGAAAGTGGGGGAAGTAGACTCAAAAAGAATTGAAGTTATAAGGATGATTGGTATATATCTAGATTTTTACCCTAAAACTCCAGATGAGAATCTTTGATAAAATGGAAACAGTACCAAAGTGAAATAGAAAGACTTTGGCCATTCCACTGTTAAAATATATATGCATAAGAATTAATTACCTTATAAATAGAGTTTCTAATATACAAATATAGATTGAATTGATTACTCATGACAAAGTATGACCTTAAACATATTATTGCTTATCTTTTCTGCACCATCAATTGAACTATTTTTATCCAAGTCCAATGGAAGCATTGCAAAAGATTTTTCAAAGTAACTGGGAGTTTATGTTCCTAAAGTTTTTTCAAGTAACTGACCTCAGGTAGATGCAAATTTAAAGATAATAATTCCCTGGCTTTGATTTACTCTCACTTCACGTTTAATGATAAAATTATAGTTTCAACTACTATGTCAATGAAGTTAATATCTAAAACTTAATGTCCAATTTCAGTCCTTCATTCTCAGCTGTCTATATAGCATTTATACTTGAGGGTTCCATTACCACTTCAAATCTGCCTAAAACAGATTTTATCCACTATCCCCTTCCTTAACAATGAAAAACAGTTCCTTCATTGACTTCCATTTTTCTGTCATTGAAGTCATCATTTCCCCTCAAATCTTCTGGGGTAGGAATGTCAAAAACATCTGTGATTATTTCTTATGTTTTTCATACATCTAATCAGCCCCTACATAATATCAGCTATTTCTTATAATATCTCGGAGATAGCCTTTAAATTATGCCTACTGACACTACTCTAACCTAGATTATTATCACATCTCACTCAAATAATTGCAATACTGTAGGCATAATTTAGGAGAAAAATCACTGGACTTTGAGTAAGTATACCACTAATTAGTTATGTCATTTTAGGTATCACAATCTTTGAGCACCAAATTCCACTATAAAATGAATAGGACTGGACAAGATTGCCACTATGTTCTCTTTAGTTCTAAAATTTGGGGCCAGAACTACAAGGGCTGTCTGGAAAAAAATCTAGCCACAAATGCCACTATTTTACATATTACATGTCTGGATACTTTCCAGACAGCCCTTGTATTTTCCTTTGCTTCAGTCTCTTCTACTCTTCCCCTCCAAATCATTCTGTACACAGCTGCCAGATTAACCTTTTTTAAAACACCACTTTGATAATAACATTTAGAAGGTAGACTAAAGCTATAGTTAAGAGTGCCAGCTATAAGATCAGAATGCAGATTCTAGTCTCCAGCTTTGCCACTTACCAACCATGTTATTAAGCATGTTCCTTATATGTCAAACATAAGGTTTTAATAATTAAATGAGGTAATACATGCGTAATGCTTGGCATATTCTAAGTGCTCAAAAAATGTTTGGTATTCTTAGATTTTCCAATCAAAACCCATTAATTGACACTGCCTGCAAAGCAAGTCTAAAAACCTTAACCTGAGTTAAATTTTTCTACATCTGCCTTTGAACCACTTTTTTACACTTGCCCTTACTATTGCATTCTATAAACCCTCCACCCCAAACATACTGGTCTCCTCTTTATCTTCAAAGGGCTCCCAACTTATTTGCATCTCCTCAGTATCACTTATGCCTAGAATGCCCCAACCTCTTTACTTGTTTTCAGGTGTACTCATATTAAATCAGAAGGCTTTCAGCTACATACAACAAAAAGCCAACTTAAACTAGGTTAAACAATAAGAAAATACCAGGGGTGCCAAAAATACATATCAAAAGATGTTATCTATTGAATTACAGTAGCAATGTGTAGTATGATGTTTGCTAAAAAGATGGCATTAATCAAATGACTGCTAGCATCATCATGAGACAGGCAGGACAGTCAAAGAAAATGGCAAAAGCACTGTTGTAGTTCAAGGAGTGCAAGACTATTTTGAAGTGGTATTTCAAATTCCAGAAAGTTGGTTGAGTTTACCCCACATTCTGCTGACTTAACTAACACCCCTTGACTTGTACCTATGGGGGAGTTTAAAGGATGTGGTGTACCATAGAAAACCAGCCATACTGGTGGTACTTCAGGTAGAAATTGAAATGGCATGCACAGTAATACAAGTGGACACTTTGGTCAACATTGCTAAGCAATAGTTCACCATAATCAGAAGTGTCTGGATGCTGATGGTAACCACTTTGAGCACCTCTTGTAATTGCAGAAGTCAAATGTGACTTGTATTGAGTATTATAATTTTAATACTGTTTTTTCCTTTCTTATAATGTGTATAAATTTGTTTGGCACCCTCTGTATATTGATCTAGCTCTAAGGTTTCAGGTTGACTTGATCCAGGTGTTCTATCTCTTCTTTTTTGTCTTGGCAATGCCCTACTCTGTATATTTCCTTACATCTGGAAAAACAGCTCTGGTGGTTTTAAATTCATATCTAAGCACCTTATTGTTGGAGGAAGAGAGTCTTCCCAGGATTTCAAACAGTAGTCCTGAAATTCACCTTCATTGGGTCATATCTTCCTCTTCCCACCCCCCCAACTCCAACCTCAACTAATGATGTAACCAGTGGAAATGGAATATTCCAATGCTTACATTAAACCAACCACAGCTCCTCCTGCAGCTTGAGATAGGATCACCTTTCCCCAAAGTAATGAATGCATGTTATGACACCAAGAATGTCCATTCCACCATTCCTAAGCCCCAATTAAAGACCATCTCTTTGACAATCTCAGTTTCTATAAGCACTGCCTTGACTTGCTTTATACTGCGTCTTTTGTGCATTCGTGTCTTGCCTCCTTATGTTGATTCTGAGTT
This sequence comes from Lyroderma lyra, assembly GCA_004026885.1. NCBI lineage: Eukaryota > Metazoa > Chordata > Mammalia > Chiroptera > Megadermatidae > Lyroderma > Lyroderma lyra. Next base: position 187,150 of record PVJL010000222.1, on the reverse strand, counting down.
CCTTGAAGTCAGGGCCATTATATTCCTATTCAGCACTGAGCTACATACAGAAAACACTCAATGAAGGGTAAAATAGTTTTATGGTGGATTCAGAGATATATATTTGGAAAGTGAAAGTAGGCAATTGAAAGAAGTAGGGTAGGTGAAAAAGAGTATCTCAGCTCTTAAAACTGCCTTTAGGAGAGAGTAAAAAGTCAAGCAGTGGATCCCTGGATAAAATAACTCAGACAGTTTCTCTCCATAAAACAGGAACCCACATAATCCCATTTCTGCTTTCAGAATGAGTTTGAGGCCAATACGATTTTCTAATAGCTGTGTTTGATAATTATACTGATGCCTCCACAAGTGCCTTTCTTAGCCTTGACAATTTCAATTTTTCTTATTTCCTTTAGATCTTCCAAAGTGTTTTCACTAAAGTGACATCTGGGAAAACATTATTTTCATTTATTTCATAGCTGCTCCCTTGACCCCTTTATTGCTTCTCTAACTGTTAGAACCCAAGATGCTCTGGCAAATAGGACTTGAAGTGATGACAGACCAACTACTTTGATAAAAATATTTTGCTATTTCTATACAAAATATTTTATTAGTGGAAACCACACATTATATATTCTACTGAAATGTTATGACTTGAAATTTGGGTATCTAATATGTCTCTAATAATAAAGGCTTCACAGTACAACTGTTGCTTGTGGATTTGCAGCTGGCTGGCATTTTAATTTTTAACTCACATTTTTAATTCAAATATGACTGATCTGAAAAGTTCTTGAATTATTACAAGTCAAAAGAAGAAAGCAAATCCAGCTGTCTAATTATGACACAATCTTTTATTTATAAATGGAAATCATTAGCACTCACCTAACCTTTTTCTCTCTGCTAAATGTACTCCTAGTAATGCTAAATGCATTAACTTTATAAAGTTAAATTTACCAGAGCAGCATAACAAACTATAGAAGCAAGAATTATTAACATGTTAAGAAAAAAACTCATTTCTAAAAACAGATTCAATAGACAATAAGTATGCAAATAACTACTGCAGTTTCTCTTTCTCAAACCTTAAAAATGCTGTCCTAGGTAATGGGACTGATAACTGTTTTGTCTTACCCCCACTGGATTATGAAGTACTTGAAGGTATGTAAAATAAATTATTATTATCATTATTATTTACCTATCCTCAGCAAAGTGCATCCTACTGCACTGAATATTTATTATATTTAATTTAAAATCAATAAGACTTGCTAACAAGTCAACAATTGATAGGCAATGTTTTCACTCTAAAACCCTGACACTTGAAAGGAAAACATCTACACATAGTGATATGATTTTCTTCATTTAAAATGTGGAAGAATTTTTTTCCTCTTGCATTTAGCTTTATTATTAACATAAATATTGAAAAACATTAAAGATATCTGGTTATGTGAATGGATGAAGCATCACTTTTCCAAATTCTGGCTCGCCTTCATTTTAATTTTAATTTATCTTTTAATTTAATTTTTTAATAAAAGAAAATGGAAAGTGATTAAAGTCTTTTCCAGTTCAGAGCACAGAAACTCATAATCTTTTGCTCCCGGATTGCTGATATTTTTTTCTTCTTAATTTCCTATGCTTCTATGAGAGGACTATTCTGTTGTTACTGTGTATGTGTTATAGTGACATGATTAAAACCATTTCATAATGATGATGATAACCCTTTAGATCACTTTCTCACAAAATGCTCAAGAAGTTGGCAGGTCTGTTAACCACAGCCAGAAAGGTTTGGATAACTTACTGTATGAATTGTAATAATTCTAATAATCCACTATGGATAAGGTAAGTATATACCTCAGGCTAGAAACATAAACTGTGTGAGAAGACTCTTGTTAATCTGAGATATTTAAATTAGGCTTCTAAACCTTGGTCCAAGAATGACATAAGAATAGCTCTTTTGTGATGGGAAATGGGATGCTCTGTCTTATTGAGGCAAGGAGATGAAAGGGAAGGAAACCATGCTTGCAAAATTGATCTAATCTTTTAACATTGCTGTGTGGTTATAACAATCTCATTATCAAAAACATATTTTTGCTTGATTTTTTGGCTTTTTTTTTTTTTTTTTACTTTTCTGTTCTATCTTAATACTTAGTAAAGTTTACAAAATGACCAACTGTATCTTCCATTGTGAGGAGAACCAAGGAAAGGTATATTGTTCACAGATGGCCAGGGTTTGGTATCCAGCATAATTCAAAGTGAGACAGCACAAATCACCCCATGGGATGATGAAAATGGAGATGAAGGAATAAGGATAATTAGCTTGCTTCTCCTAGAGATTTTTCATCCAGAATTTTCAATGAATGAAAATTCATTAAAATAAATGTGTAAGATCACTCACAAGCATGTCAACTCATGTGGTTTCCCTAAGAGAAATAAATAAACAGCAAAACAGTAAAGAAAGTCTCAGCAAAGTAAGACTAAAGACATGGCGACATTTTGCTATTATTGTCATCATCAATTTAATCACAGATCCCTATGGTGCCTGATTATTACCTACTTGACATGATGCTGGGCCAGGCTGATACAAAGATAACTTCTTAATGACTTCAACTATTTAGTAATAATTGGGAGTATGAGATTTAACAGAGTTGAAAGAATATTGATAGAGAGAAAAAGAAGATACAAAAATTCAATTAGAGGAAAGTTTAGAGGAGTTAAAAATAAAACAGAATTAGCATTGTGATAAGGAGAAATTATGTGCTATATCTATACAAATAAATTGAGAAAAAATGACAGAAGAAATGACAGGGTTTCTGTCAAGATGGCAGAGTAGCCAACCATGCTCACCTCCTCTCACGACCACATCAAAACTACAACTAAACTACAGAAAAACCATCATTGAGACTCGCCTAAAGTTTAGTTGAACCAAAGCACTACAACAAAGGACATATAGAAGAAGCCAATTGAGACTGGCAGAAAAGGCAGAAACATGGAATGGGTTGATCACACACTATCATGTGACCATTAAATGTTGGGAGAGATATCTTAGCTGCAGAGGAGTGAGGGATCTTGGTCCCATAACAGGCTCCCCAGCCCATGGTTCCAGTGCCAGGGAGAGAAATCCCCATAACTTCTGGCTGTGAAAACCAGTGGAGATTGTGGCTGAGTGAGATGGAGGGCAGCTGCATTCCCAGGCATTCCTCTAAATGGGCACAAAGACTTACTCACTGATGTACTCCCTCTATGCTTCAGCACTGGGGCAACAGCTTGAAAGATGCCAGGGACATATGAGAAGGAACTGAATTATAAGGCTTAATGGTGAAAGCTGGAGAGGGCATTATTCTCCCAGGTGGAGGACCTGGCAGAAGTTGTTTCTTTGTTGGACCCTCTCCATTCCCAGTGTGCAGATGTAGGTGGCTACCATATCTTTGTCTCCAACAACCTGGCTAACATTGTTTTTTCACCTTGTCCTGGTGATTGTGAAATGCTACCCCACCTAACTTTCTGGCACACCCAAGCCACTTCCAGTGGCCTTACTATACAAATGACCTGCCTTGGCTCATGGTGCAAATTTTCCTAAAACCTATCAAAGTTACACACACACACACACACACACACACACACACACACACACACACAACAAGCAGCACCTGGCTTCAGCATGTTTCATATCTCTGGCTGAGCAACCCTAGCCTGGCACTAGTGACAGCCAATCTTGTTTCACAGCTTGGTCTCTTGAAGTATCTCCAAGCCCAACATGGGCAGAGGCCATCTGTGAATTGCTTGTGGCTCATGCCAGGTGACCCTAGGTAGGGCACAGGCTGCAGATGAATTTGGCCTGCAGGAGGTCCCCTCTCAGGAAGACCCAGGACTAACATACCCACTGACCAGCTTTGGACCTAGAGCATCAGCCAGGTGCCTCCAAGGATGACACACCTAAAGGGCAGACTGGGCAGGCACCAGAGCCCTGCTAAAGTGAATCCTGCTCCATAGGGTCAGCCTCAGTACCACAACACCTCCACTGTAGTCATGGCCAATTCTCACAACCGATCAACCTTAGGGTCAGTCCCTCCCAGTGCCATGCAAACAGCAATCAAGGCTCAACTACAATAGGAGGGCACACACAACCCACACAAGGGACACATATCTGGAGCACTCAGATCAGGTGACTAGAGAAACTGTTACCACTGGGCCCCACAGAACACCTACTACATAAGGCCACTCTACTAAGACCAGGAGATACAGCAGCCCTACCAAATACATAGAAACAAACACAGGGAAGCAACCAAAATGGGAATACAAATAAATGTGTCTGAAATGAAAAAAAGAACAAAGCTCCAGAAAAATAACTAAACACAATAGATATAAGTAATCTACCAGATGCAGAGTTTAAAACAATGGTTATAAGGATGCTCAGTGATCTCAGTGACAACTTCAAGAAAGAGATAGGAAACATAAAAATGAAGATAGAAAACATAAAAAAGAACCAGTCAGAAATAAAGAATACAATAACTGAAATGAAGACTACATTAGTGGGAATCAACAGTAAATTAGATAAAGCTGGGTATCAAATCAGTGACTTAGAAGATAAGATAGCAGAACACACCCAATAAAATGAGCACAGTTTAAGGGGCCTCTGGGACAACACCAACTGTACCAACATTCGCATCATAGGGGTACCAGGAGAAGAGAGAGAGAGCAAGGAATTAAAAACCTATTTAAAGAAATAATGATGAAAAATATACCTAATCTGGTGAAGAACATGGATATTCAAGCCCAGAAAATGCAGAGTCCCAACAAGATAAACTTGAAGAGGCTCACAAGACACATTAAAATGCCAAATTTAAGGACAAAGAAAAAAATCTTAAAAGCAGCAAGAGCAAAGCAATTAGGTACCTACAAGGGAGCTCCCATGAGACTGTCAGCTGATTTCTCAACGGAAACTTTGCAGACTAGAAGGGAGTGTCAGAAAATATTCAAAGTGATGAAAATCAAGGACCTACAGGCAAGATTATTCTACTCACCAAAGCTGTAATTTAGAATTGAAGGACAGATAAAGAACTTCCAAGACCAGAAAAAGCTAGAGGAGTTTATTACCACCAAACAAGTATTACAAGGAGTCTTGGATTTCTTTAAGATGAAAAAATTAAAAAGATAAAAAAATATGAATAATAAAGTGGCAATAACTACATATCTATCAACAATTACTTTAAATGTAAATGGATTAAGTGCTCCAATCAAAAGACATAGGGTGGCTGAATGGATATGAAAAATAAGACCCATACATACATTGCCTACAAGAGACTCACTTCAGATTGAAAGACACACAGACTGAAAGTAAAGAAATTGAAAAAGATATTTCATGATGAAAAAAAGAAAAAACCTGGGGTAGCAATACTTATTCCAGACAAAACAGACTTTAAAACAAAGGCTATAACAAGACACAAAGAAAGACTTACTAATTCTCCTTGTGGGTATTTATCTAAAGAAACTGAAAACACTACTTCAAGGGGAGGTGTACATCCATATGTGCATTGTAGCATTATTTATAATAGCCAAGATATGAACCAACCTGGTTGTCCCTCAATGGTTGAGTGAATAAATAGGATTGGTAAATATATACAATGGAATATTACTCAGCCATAAAAAAGAATGAAATCTTATCATCTGCAACAGCATGAATGAACCTAGAGATAGTGTGCTGAGTGTAACAAGCTAGACAGAGAAATACAAATGTTATATGCATATGATTTCACTTATAAGTGGAATCTAAGAAAAAATAAACAAATGAAACAGAAACAAACTCATAGATACAGAGAAAATTATGATGGTTGCCAGGTAGGAGAGGGGATGGAGGTGGGTGAAAACGGGGAAGGAATTAAGAATTATAAATTAGTTGTCACACAGTAGTTGAGGATGTAGAGTATGACATAGGAATATAGCCAATAATGTTGTAATAACTATGTATGGTGTCAGATAAGTACTAGGTTTATCGGGGTGATTGATGGGAAAGGTTTTCAGGGACAGGGTGAAAAAGGTAAAGAGATTAAGATATACAAATTGGTTGTTACAAAATAGCCATGGGGATTTAAAATAAAGCATAGGTAATATAGTCAATAATGTGATAATAACTATGTATAGGGCCAGGTGGGTACTAATCTAGTCAGAGGGATCACTTCTTAAATTATGTAAATATCTAATCACTATGCTATACACCTGAAATCAATATAAAATAATATTGAATGTCAACTGTGATAGAAAGATTTTAAAAGGTGTGGGTATAAAGGAATAAGCGGTTCAAATTTCCAGATATAAAACAAATAACTCTTGGGGGTTATATACAGTGTAGGAAATATAATCAATAATGTTGTGATATTGTGGTATGGTGTCAGATGTTTGCTGTACTTATAGGGTCTGACAATTAAGTTTGTGAACTTATCCTAGAAAAAATGCTACATATCTCATTGCTGAATATCACTATGGTCACCTTCGAAGTGCTCCCCTTGAGAAGCTATGCACTAACGCCAGTGCCTAGTCCACACTTCAAAGCAATTTCGGAACTCTTTTTCTGGAATGACCATCAGAGCTGTTGTCATATTACCCTTGATGTCCTGAATGTCATCAAAATGTCTTCCTTTCAATATTTTCTTTATCTTTGGGTAAACAAAAAAGTTATTGGGGGCCAGGTCAGGTGAGTAGGGAGGGTGTTCCAGTACAGTTATTTGTTTACTGGCTAAAACTCCCTCACAGACAGTGCTCTGTGAGCTGGTGCATTATTGTGATTGCAAGAGCCATGAGTTGTTGGTGAAAAGTTCAGGTCATTTTTGTCTCTTTCACGCAGGCTTTCCAGCACTTCCAAATAGTAAACTTGGTAGACTGTCCAGTTGGTACAAATTCATAATGAACAATCCCTCTGATAACAAAAAAGGTTAGCAATATCCTTGTGACTCTTGATTTGGATTGATGGAAACTTTTGGTCATGAAGAATTGACTGACTTCCATTGTGTACTTTGACACTTTGCTTCATGGTCATATTGATACACCAGTGTTTCATTACCAGTGATAACATGGCCCAAAACATCATCTTGCCCCTCCAAAAGATCTTGACAAATTTCAACTCTCTTTTGCTTTTATTCATCGGTGAGCTCCTTCGGGACCATTTTTGCACACACCTTCCTCATGCCAAGGTTTTCAGTTAAGATCTTCCTAACTGTTCCACTGTCGATGTTTACTTGGTCTGCTCTGCTTCTCACAGCCAGCCAATGATTTTGACGTGCAATTCGATGAACTTTTGCAATGTTTTAATCAGTTCTGTTTATTACTGGCTGCCCTGACCTCTCTTCATCAGTGACACTTTCTCCCCTCAAAAAAACGTTTAATCCATTTGTACACTGCTGGTTTTTTCATTGCATTATCCCCATAAACTTGAACTAACATGTCCCTGATTTCACTTCCACTCTTGCCAAGTTTAACAAGAAATTTAATGTTTGTTCATTGCTCTAATTCAAGCTCTGATATTCTTTCAATGGCACACAAAACAGGCAACAATAATGAATGCCACTCAGCAAGACATTGCCACAGGTCGACACGAACACAGCTGTGAGACACAGCTATACCAAGGTTATGAAACTGAGGTATTTGTACAGTGCTGCCAACAAAAGGGCACAGTCGCAAGTCCACAAACTTAACTGTCAGACTTCATACCATGGTGATCACTTCTTTAGATGATATAAATGTTGAATATGGTATATACTTGAAACTAAAGTAATATTGTATCTTTAAAAATGACTGGGGGAAAATCACAGTATGTACAAAATGTTCCTTTATTTGAAGGGATCAGAACATTATACCCAAGAAGTACATAATGGGTGGAGAAATATGGTTCTCATTAGCTTTTATCAACCAACTAGCCGTGTCACCCAGAGTAGTTTTATCAATTCTTCTAGGCTTATAGGCTAGAAAAAATGAGAACTACCATTGATTATTTTCTCCATTGTGCTCGCTATATTATCTCTATATTTCTATCTATATTATCATTAAGTCCTATTTTAACAGTTTTCTCTACTTTCACATTTTTTTCCTTCGCCGCTGCTTTTACTGCAATACAGTTCACACTACTTCATTCTATCTTGTATATGGCTACTGGATTAATATTTCTAATAATTATTATCAAGTCACTACTCATTCTCTCAAGAATTTGCATTGCCTAGAGTATCAAAGCCTATCTTCTCCTTCTGAGAAATGCGAGCCCTCCACAATGCGATTCTATTCTACATCTATAAATTGTGTTTCCCAGTACTGCCTAAAATGTGTATTCATTTAAGACAGGGACATCTGTCTAGGCACTTCCCCCACAATGCCAAACATATTTGTTTTAATGCCTGTGCAATTAAATTGCTGAAATGATCTTGCTGCTTCCCTCTCCTCTAAATTGTCTCAAAGTTCAGTTCAAATGCCACTACCAGAATGAGGTCCTTTCCAGTTACTCTAGCTCTTGCTACACAGATGCCTTCTATTTCTGAAATAATTCTACTCTTATAAGAGTTAGTGCACAGAAGAACTGTTTTGCTTTTAATACTTTACAAGGAAGATTGTAAGCGATTTAGGATTGGGCCAGTAACTCCTTTTTTCTCCAGTAGTGTATATAGTGAGCTAGGATTTTGTTTATTCTTGATGCTTTGACTCACAGAAAAACAAATTTCAATTTGAAAATTATGATTTAGTAAAAAATCTTTAGAAATTTGTACAAGTTTAGAAATTTATGTAGCATTTCAGTGTTGTATTTATATTAAACGGCTTTTTAAAAATAAACATACAGCAAAAAAGAAAAAATTTCAAAAGTTTTCCTTTTTATTCCCAGCCATCCTGTCCCCTATTCTACTCTACAAAGGTATTCATTATCGACAATTTTGTTCAAAATCATTCAGAAATTTGCTATGCATACACGATATGTAACTAAAGAAATAAGATTATAATACACACACTGTTCTGCCAATTTGCATTTTTATTTTAATATATCTTGGAGTCCTTTCCATATTAGTACAGTAGATTTACATCATTCTTAATGTTTTACATAGTTTTCCATTTATACCAGAGCACCATAATTTATTTAACCAATCTCTCATTAATAGGCATTAAAGTTATTTCCAGTTGTCTTGCTACTACAATGCTATGATGAACACCTTTTTAACTCATTTTTGTGCACTCATGCAAGTATGTCCTAGAAGAGAAATTTCTATGTCAAATGGTAGATGCACATTACATTCAAATGTTGTCCTCTAACAAAAGCCACACAAACTTAAGCTCCCAGCTACTGTGAAAGAATGTATGTCCCTACTCTCTCACCAGCACTAGATAATACAATGATTTTTAATCTTTGCCAACCTAGTAGAGAAAAAATAATGTCCTCTTGCTATTTTAATGTTCAGTTTTTCAATTACAAGTGACAAATATTTATTGGCTATGCATGGGGAGTTACTACAAAATGTCTGTTACTCTCATTTTTTGCCTTTCTCTTACTGATTTCTAAAAATTATTTATATATGATGAAAATTGGCCTTTTGTCTGTCACAGGTGTTGAGAATATATTTTCCATTTTGCCTTTTCTCTTTTGAATATTTTTATGGTGTATGTTTCTCACATAAAATTTTTTTTTTTTTTTTTTTTTTTTTTTTTTTTTTTTTTTTTTTTTTTTTTTTTTTTTTTTTTTTTTTTTTTTTTTTTTTTTTTTGTAGTATGTGGGTAGTTCCCTGGCTGGGAATTGAACCCAGGCCTCAGCATTGACAGCACCAGTGCCGAAGTCTTAAGCCACTACACCACCAGGGAACTCGAACACATAAATATTTTAATTTTTTACATTGTCAAATTTATCATCATCATTTTGCTCTGTAAAATCTCTATTTTGTACCATATTAAAAGCTTCATCTCAAAAGTATTTTCAAAAATGTATCTGTTTTCCCACTGGTATTTTTGTGGTTCTATTTCCATTTTTTTACTAAATATTTTATCCCTCTGAATTGGGGACAGGGACATTGTAAAAAATAAAGTAGAGATACAGAGTTTTTTCCTACATAGCCAATTGTCCCAAAATGATTTATTGAATAATTCATCTTCTCCTAGATTATTTAAGATGCACTTACATGTGTATATATATGTTAGCAAACTTTGTTATTAGCTATTTTATGATTGTTGAACACAAGGTAAGGTCTGACTAACAAATTTGGCCAGAAAAGAAACAGCAAGCCCTTTAAAAGATTCAGACAGTTTATTACTTACTAGACAGCAAAAAGGAATAGTATGCAAAGGTGCCAGTTTCCTGTGGCCCTTGAGCATGGCAACACCAAAACATAGGAGGCCTGATAACTGCCACACAAGGGACACCCTGTTGCTGAGAAGCCAATGCCACACTGCTGCTAAGCAGTTTTATAGGCTCCAGCTGTGCCCTAAGTAGTGGGTGGGGGCAAGGCAGAAAGCCTCATATTCATCAGAGCCCAGGAGGTGATAAGAAACTCTTTCTTGACATCCTCCCTGGTAGATGTGGGCAGAGCTGGTGAGTGGGAAATGGCCATGTAGCAACAACTCACAAGCCTCCCATGTGTTCTGGGAAAATCACAAACAGCCTGCTACATCAGCTGAGGTTCAGTCTTGCTTACATGGCCTTTGTGTGAACACATGTAAGGACATCAAGTACCAGAATGGAGCTGTTGCCCTACAACTGTTAGTCCATTTTTGCTGTGGTCATATGAAACCCAAAGCCCCAATATATATGATTAATGAATTCATAATACTCAGATCAAATTTGTTTCAGAGAGATTTATATCTTATGATGAATAAGAGTATTATCTGGCCTAAGCAAACGAGGGAATGGTAATGAACTGAATTATATTGAAAAGTCAAATATTTCCCCTAAAACTTTTCTAAAGAAAGATTATAGGGGGTTCCCTGGTGGTGTAGTGGCTAGGCTCCAGCACTCTCAACACTGCAGCCTGAGTTCGATTCCCAGACAGGGAACACCCCCCCCCAAAAAAAAAAAAAAAGATTGTGAATAGAAATGTTAAATCCTAATGTAAAAAAGAGGAAAGAAAAGTGGCAAAATAACCAATGTTTTCCTAATTAAAGACCAAATTAACTTAAAATTTATATGATGCAATTTTTTCATCACTAACATACCAACACATATCATGAAGTTGAGAATTTGATTAAGAATGCCAAAAGACTATGCTAAATGTTATTAGTACAGTTCTTTCTTAAACAATATCTACTCAGATTTTAGTTTATTTTAAAATAAAAGTTTCAAATTGGAATGTTATCATCTTCAAAATATTAGTACACTTTAGTTTATACACTCATTAACTGAATATATAAATTTAATGATTCCTTAAGAATTTTAAATATACCGAACAACTTTCTAATGCTATATTTGCATATGAAAATTTTCAGGCAATATATTTTTACAAATAATTTTATTTATCAAATATCACATTAAAAACAAGCATTTCTTTTTAAAACACATTAATATTATAAAATTTATTTGGCTCAACTCAAAAATGAAGATTCCTTAAACCATTTTAAAACTTATCTTTTTTTATAAGCAAATATTTATAAGTAAAGGAGGAGGATTTTTTAATATTAACCTGCTTGATGCAAATTCATCACATGAACATCTAGATTTACATAAAAGACAAATTAGGGCATAATAACTTGCTCTGCAAAAGACACTCTTTTCACAGAAAATTCAGATTTAAGTAATATCTTTCAATTTCTTGCTACATGACAATTGTTAATACTATGCAGAGTGCTTTCAGACACAGTAATTCATATGATTCTTGGGAGTCCACAAAAAATTCAATCTTCTTGTATCTCTTAATATGATTTGACATCTACCTAATCAGGGAAAGAATGGAGAAGTGGCAAGAGACTTAGAGTGGATTAGGGCAAAACCCAAGTGCCTGTTGAGGGTGGAGGTGGGGAAGCAGGAAGGGAAGACATTAGAGAATGAAACAGTTTTAATCATAGAACCATGGAAAGGCTTCAACTTAAAGGCCCAAGGTACAGGGGATGGCAGAGGTGAGGGTTGAGGCTTGTTGAAAAGGACTGGTTGAAAAATCTAGACAGAAAATGTAGACTCCTTAGGTTCCTTCCCAACCACACACAGTTCATAACTATATCCAGCATCACCCACCCTCCACACCAACCACATACCCGAACACTTCCATCAAGATACTATAGAAATAAGGGTCTCAGAACCAAAGAGGCCCTGGACTTGAGTTCCCAGACTTGGGAGTGAAGTAGGAAGAAGACAAGCTAATTTAAGAGATTATGAAAATCTAATGGACCCCCTCTCCTGCCCTGGTCTGGGACATTGGCTCCAATGCCTGCTGTAGTCAATTAAAAAGTGTCCTCCAAATATTCATGTCCACCCAGAACCTTAGAAAGTGACCCTATTGAAAATAAGATCTTTGCAGATGTAACTAAGAAGACATCATACTGGATAAGGGTGAGCTTGAAATCCAAGGATTGCCATCTCTATAAGAGGATCAGACACAGGGAGAGAAGGCCACGTGAAGGTGGCTGCAGAGACTGGAGAGATGCACCTACAGACAAAGGATGCCAAGGATTTCTAAGAGATATCAGAAGCAATCTAATTTGAAAACTCCCAGCAAAGATCTATGGCCCTTTCTCTTTCCCCGCAATTTTTCTGGCATCCAGTCACATGTTGTATTGTAGTTAGACAATGGGGGTGAATGAACAAAGATATAAGGATTCCCTGGCAAGGATCCTCTTATTAGGAAGAGATAGGAAGACAGCAAGGGTATAGTTCAGGTAGTGACCTACACATTCCTGCTAATCCCACATCACTGCGATTGTTGCTAATGCTCTTAAGAAGTCACAAGCCATCAGAAGATAACTGTTAACAATAACAGCAGCAATAATAATGGTAGTAGTAGTAATAATAGTAATATTAATATCATCTACGTGTGTGCTAGGCATTGGGCTAAGCTCTTAAAATACTGTATTCCTTTTAATTCTCACAAGAACTCTCTGATGTAGGTACTGTTACTGAGGGGGCTGTGGCATAATTTACATGACTTTGGAGCTAGACTTGCCTGGGATTGCATCCTGGCCCTAACATTAGCTAGCTGTGGAATCTGGGGCAAATTTCCTAACCTATGGAATGAGTATAATGACGTCAATTATCTCATAAGGCTTTTTGGTGAGCATTAAATGAGTTCATATATGTAAAGTCCTGCAATAGGACTGGTTTAGAATGTGGACTGTGAAGCCTGACTGTGGGTTTATATCTCAGCTCCACTACTCATGCGTTATGGGGCCCTGAGCAAGTTACCTGATTTATCAGTACTTGGCTTCTTCATCAGTAAAATGAGTGAGGCAAGAATAGTACCCAGCTCATAGAGTTTTTGTGAGGATTAAATAAGTTCTATCTGAAAAGTGCTGAAGCAGTGTCTGGCAAATAATAAGCCTCTCCCAACTCACCTTCATCTCCTGGGACTCCATCTACACATGTTAAACCCATTCACTGTGTCCCATTTACCTTGTACTCTCTTTTCTATGTTTTCCATCTCTTTGTGTGCTTAGGTCTGAATATTCCTGCTTCCAATTTGTTAAATCAAAAATAAACAAAATATATACATATACACGATTCTAAACAATTTTATGCACTCTCAATATTAAAACTATAAATAAATGAGTAAACACTCTATGCATAGCATACACTCAATAAATGTTAGCTACGATTATTAATGCCTAGATAACATTAGAGGAAACAGAAACTTGGGCAGATCAAACAGTTCTTCAAGGTTACACAGCTAGTAGGTGACGCAGCTGAGATTTCAACTCAGAGTCCCTAACCCTAATTATCACACTACATCACTATTACTGCAAAAGTGGTAGGACCCTGCAATGTTTGGTGATTAACTCCCTTCCTGTGTGTGTATATTTTAAGAGCTTTGTCAGAGTAGGGTTCATTTCAACCTAATCCACCCTACTGACACCAACCTTAATTTCACTCAAAATTCCTAATTTCCAATTAGAAAGCCAAATTTTCATCTGTCATTCTGTATATGAATCAGTGGGAGCTCCCAACACAGAAGACATGAACAGTGAAATTAGCAGTTCTCAAGCAAGCAGTCTGTGATTCCAGAATTAACCTCATGCTGCTGCCATCCTGAGCCCTTGGGCTGAGATGTGGCTCTGGCGGAGGAAATGAATGAATCACCAGTTGGTTTTTTAAATTAGTCTTTAGCTATTTGGAAGAGCACCACTTTAAATAATTAAAGGAATTTGAAAGAAAAAATAAAAGAAATAGTAATTCCTTTCTTTGCTGGAAAAGCCAGAATATATAAGTATTAGCAAGCTGAAAAGGAAGAAAAGCTTTAGATGATTCTCTAGGAACAGTTGTGTTTAACTAAAAGACACAGATAGCAGGAAATCACATATAAAACTGGCATGACAGTAGAATATAAAGAAAAAATTAACAATTATTATTTTGTTTAACCATCCACTTTCCGTCAAACACATACATACATATATACAAACATTATACTTTTACAGAAAATTCAATGATTTCATTCTGTGTCTGTGACCATCAGCTCTTTTGTTCCAGTTTTTTCTTCCCCTAAAGTAGCATCTATTTTGTCAGCTTTGATGACCACTTCTACAGATGACACCTGAATTTTCATGTCTTGTGTTTCACATTTGCAAATACATCTTAGAAATATCTACATGCTTATCCTACCATGAGCCCAAATCAAATATATTTAAAAATAAACATAATTCCACTTCCATCTAGGATATGGAGAGCTGGAAAGAACATTGTTTCCACCCTAAAAAAAGAAAAGATAGAGTGATCAGCATATAGTCCAACTTTCTTTAAACCCATCAAAAAGCTGATATCACAGGGCAACAGAGTGCATTGAAATCCAAGGAAAGACAGAAACTTCCAAGGAGAGAGAGGTTGAGAGCACTGGTTCACTTGTGACAGAGCCCAGGAGGAAGCAACTCCAGGTGTCATACAAGCCGGTAAGAAGAATGTAACTAATTTTTTTAATAAATCACTAAAGGCTGCATGTGGGCTTATGAGAGAGTTTAGAATCTCTCATAGAAACAATGGGAGATCACACCCACTTGCAGGCTCTTCTCCTTGAATATCCACTGAGTGTGTTTACTAGGTACTTGGTCTATGTGCAATGCAGAAAACATGGTGTTGAAACAGGGCTGTTTCACAGGGAGAGGAAGCAGTTACAGAATATCATCAGGGACACCTAGATGAGGAGAAGACGACAAACATCCTAAATACCAAGTGCACACGTGCTTGTGTTTTGAAAGAAAGATAGAGGAGACAGGAGCGGGACATGAATGCTCATGAATTTGCCTTGGAGAGGAGTGGTTTTAGGTATCCACCGTAGTGTGGCTCCTTTTCCACAATTTCCTAATATGAGACTTGGCAGTTGTTAATAGCATGACAGGGAGATGGAGGGGAAGCAGTGTGAAATCAAGACTGAGAAACAGTAAAGAAGGAAGACCAAGTGTGCCTGCTTTTTTATGTGGTTGCTCCCTTATCCAAAAAAGCCTTACCCTTCACCCCTGCCTACCGGACCTGCTCCCTCAGGCTCGTATGTGCAAATATCAAATTCTACCTACCCTCTGGCACAAAGTGTATGTTTAGGAAATTTATTACATGCAATATGAATCATCCTGTTCTCCCCTTTTCCAAATGCCCCCTAATTTTTATCCCACTGCAGTGCATGGGGATAGGGCACTAAATAAAGAGCCCAGGATAGTAGCCCCAGGTTTGTCTTATCTGGTTGATGACTGGCCCTGAGCCAGGTGCCATCTATTCCTGAAACATGACACCGGTCTCTTATTTCTGAGATAGCACAGTGTCATATGCCATTTATCTTTTTTCACTTACAGGTCTGATCCTACTACCATGTCACTTCATGTTGATAAATTTCCAAATCTTTTCTACCACTGATTGATTAAATTTGCAGCTTTGTTTTAAAGAGAAGCCTAACAACAATAACAACAGCAATAACAAACTATTTTAAAATAAAACTGGTCTTTATGGAGAAAAGCTCTAAGAAAAATGAGTTTGGAGTTGTATCACATCCAAAACAAAGTAATTTAAAAGTAACCTGAATCACAAGCAATCAAAAATGTATCATTGCTCGCCAAACCTAAACAATAATACGAACCTTAACTTGTAGGGAAGGATAGAGCAATTGTGGTAGAAAGGTAGAGAATAAAGTATTCGGCCATGGGTTTTTTTGGTTTAACTTCTGACATAGAGAAAATCTAATTTGAAGGAAAATGCACTTAAACTTCACTTATACTTACTTATGCTTTAGATCTACAGTGCATTTCAGTATGCACTTTTTCAAAGTACATTTTGACTCACCTCAGTTTATTCTCAGGACTAGATATGGCATGAGTTGAAGGGGCCTACAAAGATCTCCAAGTAATCTTTTTTATACTTTGGGACAAAAATATATCAGAATAGTTCCAGAGAAAATCTTCCTAGAATCTCATGACTGGTAAGTTTCCCATTCACCACCTGCCATGTGGATTGTGGCTCTTTTCCTTTTAGTATTATTATTTTTTCTCTAGTTCCCCTTCATTTCTGAGTCCTGTTATCTCAGCCCAGTCAGTCACTTAGGTTTCAACATGACTATTCTGCAGTGAGGGAATTTCAGGATACAAATTATCCAGAGTGACTGGAATACAGTCTGACTTCTTAAACCAGCTTCAAGATTCTTAACTCATTAAATCCACTTTTGAACAGACTGTTCCTCAAACTTCACTGCCAGGACAGCTGGTCATTCAGCTCATCAGTTCTAGCCACCGTGTATTGTCCTTGGTCCCAACTGAAGAAGGAAGCTTTCTTTCTGGTGCCTCCAGATACTGATAGGTTGTATATGGATTTTCATCCTAAATCTCTTTATTAAGTTTCTCATCTAAAGATCTCTTTAGTCTGTCCAGATGAAGTAATTTAAGCTGCTGCTTCCTCTTTCCAAGACTTTTCTAGATAATTTACCTGTATAAAGCTAATGGACTTCTCCCACTGGACTCCTCTAGATCTTAACAACCTCCTAGCCCTGCTCTATAACTTTCCCATCCTTCTATAACTTTCTTCAAGTGTTTCTTTAAAAATTTCTACATGTCATTTTGTCCATCTTTTTCTCTGACTTCTAATTATACTTCTAGTACTTCCAGAACCTTCATCTTATTACTCATGCTACAACGTAAAGCCCACTTATATTTCAATTATTCTTGCCTCCATATGGACAGGCATATCCACACATTTACAGGGGAAGGATTGTCTTTTTGTAGTCACAAGTTTTAATCAACCAAACCCTTGTTGGCAAAGATTACTTTACATTTGGGCACTTGATTAAAACAGGAAGGCCCTACCATAGGGCATAGACTAGGGCCTGGCTGTAGGGTGCTAGGGAATCACATGGAAGGTGCAATAATTCATTAAGGCTCCAAATAGTAAAGCTACAAAATTTGAGGATGAGGTCAAGAAAAGGCTAACTTCTCATATTAAAACTAACAAAAACTGCGTAAGACTCCATCTGCAAAAATGACTCCCTTAAGTGGTTTATAAATGTGTCCCAAATGGAGCCATTGTCTCTTATTCCAATAAAAAAGTCACTGAGTTTCTCAAAGAACTACAGCCTACTCAGTGATAATGCCTTGGATTCCTGTTGTGCTGTCATAACAGGAGTATTGGAAGCCTGCCTCTGACCTAAGAAAAGAGGCACGAGAGCAAACTGACATTCTTTTTATCCAGCCTCCCCAGAGGGAAGAACACTTTGACTTCAAAGGACCAATGTCAATTATTTAGTTAGAATATACCTAGATTACAGCAGAGGCAAGCTACACTTAATTTTATAAAAATAGCCAGTAATTACATCTAACTATTTTTGTTGTCATTATTTTCACTGAGTGTTGCAGTAGGCAGAAAGAACTACGAAGAGGAGTGGATAGGAATGTCATGGATGAGGAAAATAATGTACATTTAGTGCCAGATAGGAAAATAAATTGCTAAATGGAAGTTTCAAGAGAGATGCAGCTTGGGAGTGGATGAATAGAAAGAAAGACTTAGGAGAAAGGCAAGGCTGACCTACTGATAAGAAAAACTTAGGATGAGGCATAATCACAAGGCAGTGCATTTATAGATAAATGCTGAATCTGAATGCTTGAATGAAAAGGAAAATTGGGAGATGTCCCATGTAGAGCTTGCCATGGTAAGCATTTTTTTCTCCAAATGAAGCTGATACTTTGTAATGTTAAGCAATTGAGGGGTAAGCATTTATAACCAGTCAAAATTTAAGAGAGGAAATAGAATGTGATTAGCTGGATGTATTAAATCAGCTATCAAGACATGTTGCATAAATGCCACTAACACTTTATTACTTAATAAGAAATAAGAAATAACTTCAGTGGTTTTTTGTCTTTGGGTCCTACCTTAATCATCTTTGACATATCCTCACACCACTTTTATCTTAATGTAATTCTTTCTTGAGGTAACTTAATTCTTATCTTAATGTAACTCAATGTAATTATTTAAAGCAATTTTTTTCACACTTTAGCTTCATTCTAAGCAATAGTATCAATGACACTATGAGTTTGATAAGTTAGAGATTGTTTTATGATACATTAATATAAATATATAACCTTAAAAGCAAAAAGCTCTCCATCTCTGTGACTGCTGAAATCAACCAGTGTATTCCTGGTGATACGCAGATCCCATTCTAAGAAGCCGTAAGACATACGAGGGCTGTCTGGAAAAAATCCAGCTATAAATGCCTCTATTTTTCATATTGCATGGCCAGACAGTCCTCGTATATTGTTCATCCCCAGTAACGCTGTGGTTTGCTGAGTAAGAAGAGAAGTGCTAAATGAACTTGCTTTTCTTTTTCAGGCTCCTTCTTAGATTTTGAGAGAGAAAAAAGGCAGGAGAAAAATAAAGTACTATTAGCTTTCTCCTACTAGGGTGGCTCAGAGGCTTATTATTAAGTGATTGGCACTGGATTACTCAAAGTGTAAGCCATTTGGGAAGAGGGTGTTAGATTAATAGAAGAGCAAGCTCTCCACCGGTATGGAAGGAGTTGGTAGAGAAATGCAAATACAGCAATGTTCTTAGATACTCTGAATATACTTTTATCTAGATTACAACTCACCAAAAGGAACAGCTGAATGCACAATGTACCTGTTAAAAGACAGAACCTCTTTGGGAAAAATCAACTAATATTTATATGTTAAGTTCTCTCATACTGTGAGTAGAGGGGGTCAGGTAAAAATCCATACCACTTGGACCCACCACACACACACACACACTTTCACTGTATTTCTACCAAAATGTAGCACTGACAATTTGTTCTCCCAAGTGGATTAACCACTGAGAGAGAGAAGTTGAAGCAAAGAGCCAATGGTGGCATTTGCCTGCTATAAATTCTGAAGTTGGTGGGCGTTCCCTGGTGGTGTAGTGGCTAGGCTTCTGCTCTCTGGACACCACAGCCTGGGTTTGGGTCCTGCCCTCGCAAAAAAAAGTTCTGAAATTGGCATTCTTTTGTAAAGCAGCCTGTTGTGAGTTAGGTTAGAGTGAATGAATTCTCCCTAAACTTGAACGATTTTGTAAGAAGGAAAAAAAATAATTTCTAAACCTGCAGAGCTGAAAATCTATGGTGACTCTACCAAGAAAAGCATTCATGTTTGGGGCCCAGGTTCATCAGAGGCTGTCCTGTCTTTCTTTGAAACCTTAGTAAGTGCAAGGAGTACTAGAGAGCCTTCATTTGGTAAGAAGCTTGGCATCTTACCATTTTGGTTTGTCACCAAACCATCTGCCTATCTTCCAAGGGCTATGCTTCTTGCTGTCTTTTTTCTCATTTGGCTCATCAGTTAACAATCTCAGTTATTTAGATACTAAGAAGACAATGGGACATCTAAGTAACAGAATCCAGGACCAACATCTAATTATACAGTACTAAAAACAAAAAGTCTTTAGCATTAGATAAACTCTTTCTGGAGCAGGTTAGTACATAAACTGTATTTATTTTTACTTTTCACTTTAGCAGTCATGCTGTGCTAACGTAATAAAAGCATTTGATGCTACAAAACTCTTAGAAGAAAACACAATGGTTAATCTTCATGACTTTGGATTAGGCAATGGATTCTTAGATATGCCACCAAAAGCATGAGCAGCAAAAGAGAAAAAGAAATTGGACTTCATCAAAATTAAAAACTTCCATGCATCAAAGGACATTGTCAGAAAACTGAAGACAGAACCCATAGCTGGGAAGAATATTAGCAAATCACATAATCCAAAAGAGGACTTGTACCTAGAATATATAAAGAACTCTTACAACTCAGCAACAGAAAGACAAACAACCTAATTTAAAAATGGGCACATAACTTGTAGACATTTTCCCAAAATAAGATAGCAAATGACCAAACACATGAAAAGATGCTCAACAGCACTAATCATTAGGGAAATGAAAGCCAAAACTGCAATGAGATGCCAATTTACACCCATTAGGATGAGCATAAAAAAAGAAGGAAAGCAATAAATGGTAAGGATGTGAACAAACTGGAACTCTTGTACTCTGCTGCTGAGTATCTAAAATAGTGCAGCTGCTGTAGAAAACAGTGTGGTGGTTCCTCAAAAAGTTAAACATAAAATGACCATATGACCCAGCAACTCCACTCCAGAGTACATAGTTCAAAGAATTTAAAGCAGGTACTCAAATATTTGTATATAAATATCTATAGCAGCACTACTCACAATAGCCTGAAGGTGGAAACAACCCAAATTTTCATGAATGGATGGAACGGATAAACGAGATGTGGTATGTGAATACAATGGAATATTATTCAGACAAAAAAAGAAATAAAAGTACTGATACATGCCACAATGTTGAGGAAACTTGAAAACATTATAATAAGTGAAAGTATCCAGACCCAAGAGATCACATATTTATGATTTCATTTAATATGAAATGACCAAAATAGGTGAATCTATAAAGACAAAAAGGAGATTGGTGGTTGTCCCACGTGGAGAAAGAGAATGATGAGTGACTGCTTGATGGGTATAAAGTTTTCTTTTGAGATGATGAAAATGTTTTGGAACTTGATAGAAGTGATGGTAGAACAATATTGTAAATATACTAAATGCCATTAAATTGTTAATAAACTGGTTAATTTTATGTTATGTGAGTTTAACCTCAATTTAAAACAGAAAGTAGGTGATGATTGTTACTGGATGATCTGATATGCAAATTTGAAGCCAGAATCAACAAGATGCAACATTACACCCATGACTTTTGATGATATGTTATATATAGTCCACTGAGATGAAATAATTTCCCAAAGAATCATATACGGCTATCTTTTCAGGGATATCCTTTTTAAAATGTGTATGCTCGAAGTTTAGCTGATATCTGTTACATAACAGTATAAATTATTTAGCTTTGTTTCCCCATAACTGATAGAGAATTGGTTCAGAACAAGTGACATTAATTTGAACATGCCTGGCTATCTGAAGTGACTCAGAGATCATGGGGAACTTGATAGTGTCAGGTGATGAAGTTGATAGATACAGGGCATTGCAGCTGACAGCTTAGAAACTATAGAAGTACATCTACCATTCCGTGGAGTATTAATTAGGACCAGAGTAGTTAACAGGAGAAGTGCTGTAAGAGTTGTACATCATTCTACTAAGAACAGACGAGTCTGCCAACAGAGCATGCTCTATTCCTGAAGATACAGAATTGGGGTAGAAAAACTAAGAATTTTTACAGGGAAGATGTGCTTTTTACTTTAGAAAAGTCAGTTTCATTAACTTCCACAGAAAATGTCTTGGTATAGTAACCTGAACCCTTGAATAAAAGGGATTAACTTTAAATTTTTTCCTTCCTGATCTGCAATTGGCCTCATTTCCCAAACTAGTTAAAAGCTAGTATTACCCTAAGCATGATTCTTGAACTGTGTTATGTTCACATCTTGATAACATGCTAATGTTTTTGTAACAACAAATTATCAGCTCTCTTTCACCTTTTAGAAAGGTCCACCTTACTTACTGAATTGACAAAACAAAACAAAACTTACAATGATTACTACAGATGGATCAATTTCAGCTAAAATAGACAAGGAATAAAATTGAAAATATTAACTTATGCTTTGGGGTGTGAGTGGTTCTCGGAATGACATTCAAACCAAGCCATGTTTCAGTTAGGATGTTTTCTTGGCTGTAAATATTCATAAAATCAAACTAATAGTGCCTTAAGCCAATAGGGATTTGTCTCATAATGAGAATATAGGAGGCAGTATCTCCAGCTGAATGATGCCATCAAAGACCGTGGCCTTTTTATCTTTCTACTCCACCATCCTTAGTCTCATACTCAGGACTCATGGTCCTAATAGTAGCCAACATCATGTTATCATGTTCACATTTAAGGCATAAAGAAAAGGGATGAAGGGCATGTGTGGGAGAAGGAAGGTGGCACTAACAATAACTGTCCCCTTATCAGAAAGAAAAGCTTTCCCAAATACCTCAAAGGAGATTTCTGCTTATGCCATATTGGCCACAGCAGATTCACATGGCCACCCCTAAGTGTACGGGAGGTAAAAAGAAAATACTTAGCACTTCTTGCCTCTATAGTGCAGGGCTGGGAATGGAGAAGAAGGTGGGGAATGGGTATTAGGCTAGTTGTATTTCACTGTTTACCCTGCTTTTCCTTGCACAAACGTTAAAAAGATTCTTAGATGAAGAAATAAAATAACCTATTTTATGCATAATAAACAAAAACATGGACAATGTATGACTCCTATTTCAACTCTCTTAACCTAGAAAGTATGATGTTGCTTAAGTTTTCACTTCCTCTCAGAAATAAATAAAACTGATATTCTACCTTAAATAATTTGTGCCCTTCTATTTCTGGTTCTACAAGATCTTCATGCTTTATTGACTCATTTGGTTTTACTACATTTAAGAGAAAGACAATGGAGGTTGGGGATGAGAGGGAAGATGGGAAATGAGCTTTGTGATCATTTACTCACCCAAATTTAGCACTTTAAGAAGTCCTGGTTTGGAGTTCTCAATATTTAGCAAGGTACTTTTATCTCTACTATTCTTCCTCCCTTTCAATGCCAGTTAAGCACATACACTTACACTTACATGTGCGTGTACACACACACACACACACACACACACACATACTGATATAAATAGTCACCATCAGCATAGGGGAAGGAAGCAATTATCTAAACCTCAGCCTGGGCAAAGGAAGGTCGTGACTGAATACCCAATGCCAGGAAAAGAGGGAAATTACTATTTCCCTAGGGAATACAAATCTCTTTTAAGTTATCACACCTGAAAAATAGATTTATGCAGCAATATTTCAGGGAACAGTGGTTAGATCTACAATGACATAAAATTCATTCAATTTATAAAAATAATCTAGCTTCCTCTTTGTTCTCCACAGAAACTATCTTACCCAACCAGGCAAAATAAGCTTAACCTTGACAAATTTTCTCCTTGCAGCAAATGCTTCCATTAACTGGCAGATTTTCCTGGCTGTGGATTTGTAATGACTTCCTTAATTTTGAAGAACAGATTAAGTGACTACATAAGGATCTGAATATTACCATCCACAAATCTTCTGCTAACTGATTACTATGAGTTGTTATTAAATGGGTTTTCCATGTTTCAAAAGCATTTCCTGTGCTGGTGCATCCTTTGCAATACTACATATTGCCTCTAATAAATGATTCAAAAATAAAATACAAGCTTTAAAGAAAATGAAGGCCACTATGTGGTAGAATGAATTTCAAAGAAGGTCTTTATATCTTAGGTGTAAGAACTTTAAATTATACTTGCCAAGGCAAAAAAAAAATAGTAGCTTTTAAAGTTTTCACATATATGTTAAATTAAGTTTTGCCAAAAGAACAAAAGTCTTCATAAAGTACAATATTTATAGGTTTAATATTTGAGCTTTAATAACTTGTGTTGTATCTATGATGGAAACAATCTGTGAATAACATTTAAAGGCAAAATAGGAGGTCCCTGGTGGTGTAGTGGCTAAAGCTTCGGTGCTGTCAACGCTGCGGCCTGGGTTCGATTCCCAGCCAGGGAACTACCCACATACAACAACAAAAATAAAATAAAATAAAGGCAAAATATATTCTCTTCCATTAGGTTGAAGTGGACTTCTAATCTATTAGTCAAAGGACATAGTTTAACTATCTCTATGGCAACCATTTAAAAAATTTATCACAGCATCTGAAAAAGGAACGTGCTGTTTACAACTGGGTAATGCATTTTTCCTAGACTTTAATAAATTTGCTTTTACATGCTATTTACAGATTTCTATCATATCTACAATCTTAGACATTAAGGTTGAGATACACAGGATATCCATAAAGTTCTACAGATATCTGGTTATATTTATCCCCTTTGGCAAACTCATATAGTACAATGTTTTATATTCGGAAAGTACATTCTAATCATTTCTGTTGATCTTCTCAATATCTGAAAGAATGGAATAATCTCTGAATAGGGAATGTGTTGGCTAATAATGAAGGCAGAGGAGTCTGCTGGTCTTTCATAGAGATTTTAGAACAACAATCAGAGGTTGGGAAAACAGATCATCTTGTCGCAAATGTTAATAACAGAGGACAGCCCAAGAGGCAGAACTAAAAACCTAATATTGGAACTCAGAGAAATAAGGGAGTTACACCTACCAGCTTCCAAGCTCAGAGAATAATAATAGCCCATAATTGGTGAGCTTACTGTGCTGAGCACTGGGATAAGTATTTTATATACTTTATTGTTACTGAAATCTCACAACAGTCCCATGAAGAAGATATCATTACTGCCTTTTTCAGGTAAGGAGAGGAGGGTTTATGAAAATTGCTCAATAAAGGTTAGGTCCCTTCTCTGCTGTTCTCCACTATGATGATGTCTAATGAATGATAACAATTCAGTCAGTCATCTTTGATTTCATGCTACAAATATTAAATATACAACTATTTAGCGCTAGGTACTGTGCTAGCCATTGAGCAAACCAAAATAAACAAGACCCACATAAGCCTATCTTCATAAGGTTAACTTTGCTAATTTAATGTGACAGAGTTCATGTTTAAGAAATGATAATATTATATTTGCATACATAGCATGCATTATGTGTCAGGTGCTGTTTTAAGTGTTTGACATATATTGATTAGTTCTCCCAACCACCCTACCATTTTACAGACAAGGAAACTCAAGTCAAGGCCAGAGGCTGAGTAATTTACCCAAGGTTACACATCTCTTGTGATTTGCAAAGTCAAGATTTGAACCCAAGCAGTCTAACTTGAGGGGCCACAATCTAATCTAAACTTACTTACTGAAATAGGTTATTTAGAGACTCCTCTCACTGACTCCCAGGCCTGTAGGATATTAACTGTCAGATATATTTCTCTAAGAGAGAGTATGAAATGAGAAAAGAATGAAAGGAGTTAACATCTACTCTTCGGGAAATAAAGAAAGGGAATGTTATGGGTAAGGTCAGGGAGCTGAGAATACAGCTGAGGATAAAATAGGCAAGGCCACATCCTCTTAGAGGTCTCAGCATAGAAGTGATCAGGGATTATGTAACAAGGAATCTACCTGCCCTGTAAGGTCCGGGAAGTTTTCTCTGAAGAAATGTTTGAGAAGACCTGAAGAATTTGGGACAAGACCTGCGGGCAGAGGGGATAATTTGTAGAAGTACTGAGGCAGAAGAAAGCCCACTGTGATCAGAGACCTAAGACAAGTCCAGGGGCTAAGCATGGAGATGGAGAGTGTGGCATGAGATGGAGGTGGGCTGCTGATAGAGCAGACCACATAGTAGAGCCTTGTAGGCCATGTTAAGTACTTTGGACTTTAATGGCAACAGTGAGCTACTGAAAGGCTTTTAAGCACAGGAGAGACTCAATGCAGTTAGCTTTTAAAAAAGGCTATTCTCACCAAAGCATAGAAGACAAATTAAAAGGGGGAGAAATTTATGAAAAAAAGACCTATTATGGGGCCATTGCTATCTGACTGAGGGTGGATAGTAGGCTAGATTGGGGTGTTGACAGTGGGGAATAAAGAGGAAAGATTAAAAGATAATTGGGAGATATTTGGTACTTCATGACTGATGGGACACAGAGGAGCCAAGGACATCCAGAAGTAGAAATCTAGCGTCTGGGTAATTATCAAACAAATTAGTGGAGCAATGCTAGTTTCAGGGCAAGGAGAAGACAGGAGTGGGATGGATGCTGATGGTATATGGTGGCTGTAAAGGCCAGGATCAATGCCTAGGACAACAGTCGGAGGAGGAGTGTTGGTGGTCTTCAAGCTGGGCAGGCTCCTGGATAGAGTTTGGCACTTTCCAAAACATTTCTTAAATATTTTTACTAAAATTCACTTTAGCTATCTGGTATAGATTTACTGCTGAAGAAAGAACTTGAGCAAAAGATTTTAAATGGAGAACAGTTATGAGAACAGTCAGTTTATATGTTAAGATTATGTTGATATTTTCTCTATCAACACAAATCAACTTTGAGCTGAAGCCTCCGTTACTTACCGTCGTCATTGCCAACATGAGCACCCTTCCACTGGAGGGGCAGTCCCGAACCTATCAAAACTGCCTTCCCAAAGTTTGAAAGACCATTGTTCATGACACTTGGAATGTGATTTCTAATGGAACAAGCCACAAATTGTGACTAAGGTCCCAAACCAGCTCATAAGAATTTACTTTAAGCCTTAATATAGCTAGAGTAAGAATTTACATAAATCCTGTTAAAGAGGTCCACCATGTTTATTCAACAAACTCAGTTGAGCATCTATGATACAATAGATTGTTTATATGCTGAGAAATCAACAATAAACATAAAGTCTAGCTGGAAATAAGGGGCTGAGGATAGAAAGGTGTGACAGTAAAGTTCTCTTTCCTCTTCCACCTCTACTCCTTTCATTTCTCGGCCTCAAGAGTAGAAACCAGTAACTGTGCAGAGAATGTAGAAGAGTGAAGTGTACTAAAGCAGAAATGTGCTAGGCTTTCCTTCCTGTCCCTTCTCCCCTTCCCAGACACGGACCAGTTTTCCTTTCCTAGGTGTTTCTCTATGAAATTCCCCTCTCCTTGATAAACTGGGGCTAACCACTGGATCAGTGGCAGAAATGTGGGTCGAACAGGGATCAAGAGAGGAGAAAAAAATGGCTCTGAGAAGAGCAATGCAGGGTTACAAAGGAAGAGAAAGGAAAATGTACAGCCCCGACAGGAGGAAAAAAGTCTCCATCTAAACCAAAAGAGGAAGTTCATTGATAAGATACCCAGATCAACAGACCTTCAGGGCTTACCCTTTTTTGTAGGGTTCCTACTCAATTGTTTTTTAAAGAAAAATAATTCTCAGAAAGGCAAATTTTACTTAAGAAAATCTAATAAATTAAAACTCTTTCTAATGTAACTTCCAAAAGGTAATGAATTAATTGGCTAAGAGCTACATGCTTGTTATTGAAAACAGACTATTGCTAACTTCAGCAGAAAAGGAGTTTGTTGAAAAGGTACAGGATGTATTAGATGATAGGAAAACTAGACTCCAAGGCTGGAAATTTGTTAGGAGCCAGGGAAGGTTAGGAGCAGGAACTAGGCTTAAATCCCACTTCAGGAATGGTGTTTGGGATGTCTCAATGTCTCAATGAATGTGACTGCCACAGCTCCTCTCGGCTACGCTGGATGCACCTCTATGTGCCAATTCAAAACTGTCCTTGCATAATAGCTTCACTAACCCCAGATTCAAAGTACTGCACACAGGCATCCAATTGGCTTCGCCAGAAAGGGAATGGGAGAGGGAATGCCTGGCTCCATCAATTCTAAGAATCACACAGTGCAGTTTCCTTTAAAGTAGATACTGGGCAGCCACAAAAAGGACAAATGCCCAATGCACACTGCTTATGATAATTTACTAAAGTGTTGTATTAATAAAGGTGTAGAATTTCAGCCAAGGATTTCAGAAATCTTTGTAAGAGCAACTCTGCCCAAGTCATCTCCACTGGCCAATTCAAATAACAAAAATCACCCAGATCTACACTTAACTTTAATTCTTAGATCTTGAAACACCTACGTTAAGATTGCTGTTCGCCTACGGCAGTGGTGTCCAACCTTTTGGCTTCCTTGGGCCACACATAAAATACACTAACAATAGCTGATGAGCTGAAGAAAAATAAAGTCGCAATAATATTTCACACTTTAAGAATTTGTGTTGGGCCACATTCAAACTGTCCTGGGCCGCAGGTTGGACATGCCTGGCCCAGGGTATTTGTGTTGGGCCACATTCAAACTGTCCTGGGCCACAGGTTGGACATGCCTGGCCCAGGGTGTGACAGTCTCATTAGAAACTCTCAGTTCTATGAAGGTATAGGTATACACATCTTAATATACCTACTTTACATAGAGTCTCAGTGAGAACGTTACATACCATAGGCATTATGGTTATTTTGCATATGAACAGATTTGGAGTAATTTCTTCTACTTTATTCCAATTTAAGCAAAACATGATTAGCAAAATTATTTTAAAATTATATTTCCTCTAGAAAATATTTCACCTTCTTTCCTCATAAGATGATGGTAATTTCAATGTCCCTGATGGATGAATTAGTAAAGTCCTTTGTTACAATAGAAATTGAGTTAATTACAAATCAGAATGGATACTATCCAAAGATTCATTCAATCTAATCAACAAGATAGCTTTTTATAAATTAATTTCCTGACCTATTTCCTTATACAATGAAATGAGATTCAAATATATTTGTTCTAGTTATTCAGTTGTTATATTTGACACTTTTATATTTGGGATTCTATGTACTATGATAACAAATACATAAAGCCAAATGAATTTTTAAATTAAAATTATAAATATTGAGGAATGTGTATTACCATCATACCAAACTCATTATTTGGGCTTACAGTTCCTACAAATTCTAATTAAGGGAATTGTTTTTACAAACCTCATGTTGTGATGTTTTGATTAAGGAATTCCTGGGGGAGGAAGTTTCTTCACAAAGTTGAAGGTGTTAAAGCTAACGAAGGAGGGCTTCCTGAATGTTAGGATGACACTTCTGTACAGAGCTTCTACTTTATCCCTGCTAAATGTAATGACGATGAAATTCCCCTTAAGGTAATTATGAAGTCTCCAAAGTTTGGGTTCTTCCTGGGTACAAGGCATGCTGGGACCTTGACAGCTTGAGAGAAGCTCTGGCTTGGCAAAATAGGGGTTGCATTTGCTGGCCCATTCTTTCACCACATGCGAATCCTTTGACAAGCAACCTGGCTCTAGGACACCCCATCAGCCTGGTCCAACCCTTTTTAGAACTGCAGGGCTGTCTGAGCTCTTCCTACCCAGTCCTTGCTTCCTTCCTGTTCTCCTGACACAGAATTCAAGACTACAGTACAGAAAAGGCTCTCCCGGCCTTCTGTTCCCTCTTCTTCATCCTTCAGACAGTGCCCTGTCATTAATCTCTCGCATGTCTTATTCCATTTAGGCATCTGCTTCTTAAAAACTCAAAACTAACGCTGAAACTCATGTTTATGAATCAGTATTTGCATATTTTCTTTGAAACTACCCCCAAACTAACAGCAGTATAGGTTCACAAAAGAACCTGGCTTGCCTTGAAAAATCAAGTAATTTGAGGCCTACAATAGACAGCTGATCTCTTCTCAGCCTTAAGATATGTGAAATACATGATAATCACGAAAGTATAAAAAAAATAATAGAATGAACAAAGAACTCAAGAATAAACCTTACCAAAAGAGTTGAAGTCTCCTGTGTATCCCATCCTGTGTCCTCCTCCCACTCTATCATGCCTGTGCATGCCTTCATATTTTTACAATATATGGATTTTTTAAACATATTTTTTCTTTGCATTATTAAAATCTTTTCTTAAAATTTCTTAAAATTTAGGTTTATATATAATAGTTTACTAACCTATGTCATACAGAACTATTTACGATTTAGTGAAACTGAAATTATTTAAGAAATTTATCAGTTACAATGATGAAAAAAAGGATGTTTTATTATTGTGACTTGACCATAAATTGTAATTACCATTTATAAATGGGACATGAATGCAGGCTGATCATCTTTAAAGTCTCAAAAAGACAAATAAGAATAAAGCACAGAAAATAAATTCAATTGAAAAAAGTTCTGACATATTCTTTAATATGTTATGTAAAATCTTATTCAAAGTAATACTTTTTATTTATATATTTTTTATTTTTTAAATAGAAAATTTTATTGTTACTTACTGGGGTGACATTGGTTAGCAAGAATTACATAGGTTCCAGGTGTACAATTCTACAAGTGCACTGTCTATTTCAAAGTAACATAAAAGGTAACACAAGAGATGTTTGGTCTTAAATGTAAATTCAAATGTATAGTGTCTACAATAGTAAATCAGAGTGAAAGTACATCTGCAATTCCCAACAATAAGAAAAAGTTAGTTTGCAAATACTGTATTTTTCAGTAAAAAAGGTCAAGGATAAAATGTTGGATAGTCTTATCAACCAGCACACCTTTTAAAGATAGTATTTCAGGGTAGTTAAAACAAGCAATGATAAAGTTCTATGCACAGAACTAAACCATTTTCTGTACTGAGAGCCAGTGCAGTTATCTTTGAACATGCGGAGGTTAGGAGTGCTGACCCTCTGGGCAGGTGAAAATCCACATATAACTTCAGTCTACCCTTTGCATTTGCAGATTCCCAACCTTGGATAGAAAATATTGTTTTTGATCCACAGTTGGTTGAATCTCTGGATACAAAACCCAGGAATACGAAGGGCCAAATGTATACGAGGGCTGTCCAGACAAAACCCAGCCATAAAGGCCTCTATTACTCATATTACATGGCTGGATACTTTCCAGACAGCCCTCGTATTTACTGAAAAAAATCTGCATATAAATGGATCCAGCCATTTCAAACCTATGTTATTCAAGGGTCGAGTGTACTTTTATTTATAGTTTTCAAATCAAAATGTAACAAATAATTATCATCAGTGTATTTCACACATATTATTTCAGTACATTCACAATATTATTTCACAACCGCCACTATGTGTTTCTGCTTCTCTGACACAACTGGCACAGATCCAGGCTTGCTATGTTTGAGACGATTCACCTCCCTAGAAATAAAACAAAATATATAAATATAAGCAAGTTTATGTGAAATCATCCTAACAATATCTTTCAATGGAAATCCTATTGAAAAACAAAGTTTTCACAATGAAATTAGGTAAAAAGTAGCTATAAATCAATTTTTGTTAACTTATTTAATTGCTAATTCTCAATTACATGTCAACGTCCTTTAAGTTTAAAGACCTGTAAGTTATTAAAATATTTAAAAGGAACTCAATACCAACATCTATCCAAAGAAAAATAATCATTTGTATACTCTAATTAAAAAAAAAAGAGCTGTCTTAGAATTTCTATAATACTTTGCATAATTTCAAGAGCTACAGAGAATATTCCACATAAGAAATGGTTGTGGGGTTGGGGAGGAGATCTGCATAGAGCCAAAAGATTAGATTCCAAATATTACGATGAAGCATATTAGAAAAATTTTATGTAAAAATGTGCAATGAATTCTTCGCATTCTTTAACTTGGAAAATACAAACTACCCCTTAATTCTACCTACATTAGAAATCATTTTAAAAAACATTATCTATTTATAATAGTTTTTTAGTAAGAACAGAAGCATTTTCTTATTTAGAGAAATGTCCCTTTCATTTTCTGTCCTTTAAACATATCCTGAAAAATAGGTATTAGCAGTTCTCACAATCTTATATGATTGTTGCTTCCCCTTTTATTAGGAAAAAAACTCAGCAAAGCCTTCAGAAACATCTCTAATATATAATAGACATAAACTACTCCCTTGAAAGGTAGGGGTTTTTTTTGTTTGTTTGTTCTTGGTGAAATGAGGGGAAAATCAGAAAAGGTACTGAGGTAAGAGTCAAATGCCCCCAAACATACTTTCGTCGACGAGCTTCTTTCATGACGCGCTGCTCCTGAATCTGGCTATAGATAGACTTCGGCAGATGTCGGTGACGAGCAATTCGTTTTATATGAGGATGATGTCGAAATTTCTCCTTCAACTTCTGGTTATAATCTTTGGCTGCTTTTTCTCGTGATGTAAGCTGAAATTTTGACATTTTGACATTTTAACAAATGGTGTATTGATTTGCTTCAGTATAACAAAGCTAGGGGGTACCCAAAAATTTCCCCCAAAACTAAACTTTTATGACATGCAACCAAAATTGCTAATGTAGCTGTGCCCTTTACAAGGTTATGGTACTAATACCAACTCTGAGAGCACTGAGCTTCCTTTCAGGCAGTATGCCTACAATGTAGATAAAATGCCACCAAGTAAGAAACAGCAGTGCAGAGGTAGCAGGGCTACGTGGACCACTGAGTTGACTTTCCCAAGGCGTAAATAACAGAGAAAACCACCTAAATTAACCACTCAAAATTTCTTTCTATACAAGTAACTACTGAAACAGAAAAAGTGTGCAATTCCATAATAACTACCTTTGTTTAACAAACGTTAATGATATGATTTAAACTAGAGGAACATTTAATGATGAACTGAAACCTCGGCATAGTATAATACAGTGGTGTGCAAACTTTTAGCTTCCCTGGGCCATACTGGACTTGTCTTGGGCCACACGTAAAATACACTAACACTAATGACAGCTAGTGAGCCAATAAAAAAGTGGTAAAAAAATCTCCTCATGTTTTAAGAATTTGTGTTGGGTTGCATTCAAAGCCACCTGGGCCGAGGGTAGACATGCCTCGTATAATACTTACCAATCATTAAACCTAAAATAGAATTGTCTTTAATTACTGCTTATCATATGTTGATTTTCCTCCTGAGGCTAAGCAAAAAAATAACTGACCCTCAACATTTACTTCTTAAACTTAGTATTTGTTTCTGATATAAACATTATTTGTTTCTTAGAGAAAACATGAGACATTTAGGAAGATACTAAGAACAAAACAAAAATCAGCCATAACCCCACAACCCAGACACAGCTACCCAATAATATCTGTTATATTTTCACTGAATCTTTTTTAAAGTCTGAAGTTTTCTGTGTATTTTATTTTAAAGTTAAGTGTTTCACTGAATCTTAAATCTTATCACTGAATATTAAAAGACTTCACAGGGACCTGCAGCCTTTGATCTGCCAGATTACTATTCCTTTAACAGAAGAAATAGGTATTCTAATTCTAAGCTTCTAGTCTCTACATCTTCTCTCCCCACCTCAAGGAAAATATGAACAATCAAGAAGGCCTAAGTATCGTCAAACATCTGAATTAACAAAGGCCTCTGAAGGTGCCTTAAACATGATTTTTTTAATTAATTTTTTTTGGGGGGTGGTTCCCTGGCTGGGAGTTGAACCCAGGCCATGGAGTTGACAGCATTGAAGCCTAGCCACTACACCACCAGGGAATCCCCCCGAAAAAAAAAGTGTATCTTAATACAGCCTTGTATGTTTTGGTACTAACTTATTTCTTTTTATCACAACTATGTCAACTTGATTAAAAAACCTAAAGCACTTCAAATAAATTCTCTTTACAGTACAACATCCAATAAAATTAGAAACTAGCTTTATGAAACAAAACAGTCTTACCACACCCAATTTTTCAGAAGCATTAGCTTTCCAAAGACGAATGTTCATTTCATCAGAGCCACACATAATGTACTTGCTGTCAGAAGTCCATTTTACACAGATAACGTGTTGCATTCTTTTTGTGTGATAGACTTCCCTACAGAAGAAGAATTCAGTTAATACCTTAGGATTTTGGGTACAGATTTTCTTTAACTACTGCCTATTATCAAGTATCAGAATATCATTTTTTGAGTCCTAAGAAGAGTATTAAAGGGAAATTCAAATTCATTTTAATGTATTTTTATTGAACCAAACTAATAAGATTCTATGTTAAGTGAGTGGGAATTAAAGAAAAAAATTTCCGTCCTCAGAGAAGTTACAATCCAGTAAGAAAAAGAAATACAAACAAACTAAGCAAAAACTATTACAGATGCCCAAAAATGTTCACAAAATAACTGAAGGCATATAACACAAAATATGTTAAAACTGGAATAATTTTATAATAATAAGAAATGAGGGAGTTCTCTGGTGGTGTAGTGGCTTAAGGCTCCAGTGCTATCAGCCCTGCGGCCTGGGTTCGACTCCCATCTAGAGAGCTACCCACATACAAAAAAAAAGGCAAAAAAAAAAAAAAAAAAAAAAAGAAATGAATTTTTTTCTTGACCCTCGTGCTCCAAAATCAAGCCTAGTCAACCATTATAATTTTCTTTTTTTCATTTTACAGGAAAACAAAATAAATGCAATGGCATTCAAAGAACACATCCTGATATGTGCATCCTAATGTCTGACTTACATTTTGGTAAACTGTTTTGAAAGCTTACCTCATTGAAGTGAGAGTTGATTTACATGTGTGAAAAGAAAGGGAGGAGCTATAGAAGTGTCTGATGAATCAAGGTTAAGAATCATTTAATAAATGGAGATGTCAAATATCATACCTATTTGGAAAAGCTGTGAAACATGCTAAGTGAATTCATAGAAGATACTATATTGGGAAGTGTGAAGAATAGCATTAAAAAGCAAGTAAAACATAAGGTCAGAGAAAATAAAATAATGAGACTTCTGGAGAAATAAATTTCCCTTATCTGGATTTAAAAACAAAGTGATTCA
Source organism: Lyroderma lyra (assembly GCA_004026885.1). Taxonomy (NCBI): domain Eukaryota; kingdom Metazoa; phylum Chordata; class Mammalia; order Chiroptera; family Megadermatidae; genus Lyroderma; species Lyroderma lyra. The sequence goes on along the minus strand of PVJL010000222.1, from coordinate 152,392 downwards.
AAATGCTGTCTACCTGAGAGAAAAGAAACAAGCTCAGCAAACTCTGCATAATAAGAGAAAACCCATCATGATGTCCAAATCAAATAGAGTTCATATCTATAAAAATATCTCTGAACTTAAAAACTTAGATTCTTTATATACAAAGTTAAAATAAACTGCTCCATGTGACTGCAACTGATTTACTTGTTTGCTTAGTAAATATTGCATAAAAACCCAATAGATGTCTACTTTCAAATATTGATTTAACTGTAGCTTTTTAAAAAAATACTCAAAACTTACTTTAAAAATATACTTTAATCATTATAAGGTGTTTCAAAAGAAAATATTTTTAAAATACAGATCATTCAAAGCACTGCCTGAGTCACCTGATGTTTGTAATGACAGGAAACTAGAGCAGGCACATGGAAACAAACTAGAATTAGCTTTCAAACAGATGAAGGCAAAGGTCAGAGGGAACACCATTTATGTCTAAACCCAACAGGAAGTAACACATATTAAGACTGTGATTACAAAACCTCCAAATGACATCAGCGATTAATTTCCCAGAAATGGGCTGTAAAAACTCCCCACTCCATACAATTTTAGAATCTGAGCTTTTTAGCTAGACCTGTATTTAGTTGTCCACACTGGCTTAATTCAGCTGGGCCCTTGGGATCATAGGTGCCTAAACACTCCAAATTCTCTTACTCTTTCTCTGTTCTTCTCCCATTCTTTGTGTCTACTTATGCATCCTTTTGGAAAAATAGTGTCCTACTACTTTGGAGATAATGGTGCAAAGAAATGATGGAGGGCCACATTCTCTTGATTCTTAATATTTTCCAGAGAGGTAAGAAGAATGGAAACTATCAGCCTTGCCTTGGGCCTGAATAAAAAATCCCAACAAACCACTTATGACAGTTTGAATATTATCAAGTAAGTTGTGTAACAGCCATATAGAAACCAACACCAGAAGTTCTACAATGAAAATGCTGGTATGAAGATCTGGGGATGGACTGAATATCAAAGTACTCAGCACACTCCAGGCAGTACCCTTTTGATTCAATCATCTTTCAATCAGATACTCAGTGATGATGACAATTATTTGCTGGCAATCAGTGATGATACAAGGTGGTTGAGAAATCCATATGGCTTCCTCAGATTAGAGGGAAGAAAGATGCAACCATCTAAAGTAAAAACACGAAAGAGACAAGCAGACTGGCTATGCTATGACAGGAAGGTATGGATGAGTTGCTTAACTCTCAGGAGGTGGCTCTGTCTGAAAGATCTTTTGGTTGTGAACATAGGGCTGAGATTAAAGTGAGGCAGATGGGGTGCCTTCAGTGTGAACTCTGAAGGAGGCAATAAGCACAGACCTAGAATGAGTAACTCCTTGAATTCTGCACCCTAGTTCTGGGCCCTGCTAGAACAGAAAGATGGTGAGTCAGGGGAAGACCATGATATACCTTTGAATATGAACAGCATTCTTTCAGAAAGAAGGTTCAGAAACCTTCAGCTGTGTAGAAACTAGGCTAGTTATCATTAAGAGTAATGATTAAAATTCTCATCATTGCACTAAAAATGGTGAGATTTCTCCACCCTGTCGTAGTAACAATACCAAATTGAACGCTCTCCTAGATTTTTTTTTTATGTGAAAAAGGGCCCAGAAAAATTCTCTGTTATCATTAATCTTTGTGAAGCCGGGTAAACTGCTATACCAGCACTGCACTGCCGTCTCCAGCGCAGATCATTACCTCCCCACCTCATTTACACAGGTTCTCTGTTCCTTTCCCTCATTCTACTCACTTTTCTCCTTTCCTCTTCTACTACCTCCTAGCATTCCCTGTTATCTTTCACCAAGTCCACCTTCTCCGCATTGAACTATAATTCCATCAAGCAAGACTAGGCCATTCAATAAAGTATATGTATATATGTAAATGCATTCAACGAAGTATATGTACACATGTATACACATACATGTATTGTGATATATAAAGGCTGTCCAGAAAAAATCCAGGCATAAATGCCTCTATTTTTAGTATTACATGGCTGGATACCTTCCAGAAAGCCCCCATATATTTTTATTGTATTTTAGAAAAAGTTAATTTAGATTTTTTTAAAATTTTATGTTATTAAAAGTATTGTATAAAAATGAAGGGGGGTCATATCTTCAACTGTAAGCAACATCATAGTCCTTTCTTTTTTTTTTTTTTTTTTGTATGTGGGTAGCTCCCTGGCTGGGAATCGAACCCAGGCCGCAGCACTGACAGCGCCAGCGATGAAGCCTTAAGCCACTAGACCACCCATAGTCCTTTAACTATGATTATTTTTTATGGGTAAATTTCCTCCAGTTTACTTGGATTTGCTTTGAATATGCTTCCAGGAACCCATGTAAGTCCTTACTAAGGAACAGGAAGAATGTGTATGAAAAGTGTTTTGTAAACCACAGCACAAGAGGCTGTATCTTACACACAAATTAGGTTTGAAAGTCAGGCTATGAAGCAAAAAAAATCAAGTGCAGTCAAAATTACTAAAAAACATAAAAAATAATTCTAAAATAAAAGGCTTTCTCCTAAGGCAAACACTAAAATTTCATATCAACCAATCATATAACTACAACATCCTGTTCAATGAAAGAAATTGTCTAGTGGGCTGATGTTTCACCCATAGATAATACAGTGGAAGCTGGTACCCCACATCAAAACACCAGGGTATGAGCTCCATATATACAACCAAGCACCCTTTCAAAAAAAAAGATCATTAAGACAAGGAAAAGAAACAAAAACAAGTGGTTTATTGGTGGTAACATACCTGCTTCTACTTTTATCCAGAGGAAAGATTCGAATAGATTTATCAAAACTAGCAGACACAAACTCTTTCCCAGTGGGAGAGTAATCTACGTCAAGCACTGCAGATACGTGGTCCTTGTGCACCATAACAGGAGTGTCCAGTGCACGCATATCGAAAGTATATAAGCTGCAAAAGGAGTTTTAAACACTTGATACAAATTTCTATATAGAAGCATATGCAATTCTAAGAGACACTACTGAAAGTAAGACTGCTAAATAATGCACATCTAAATTAAGAGCTTAATTCTTTTTATAGCAGGCAAAGGATAGGAAAAATTACCAATAGTTTTTATTATCTCTTAAGATTACACTTACACACTTTCACCCTTATAAGCATAAATGCCATTGCAGAAAATGTGGATTGGACAAGCTTGGTTTAGTTAATATTATTGTACCAATGTTAATTTCTTGGTTTTGCTGAATGAGCCATGGTTATGCAAGACATTAATATTAGGGGAAGTTGGCTGATACGTACTATTTTTGCAACTTCTGGGGCCAATTTTGGCAAATTTTAGTTCAAAATAGAATGTTAAAAATAAAAACCTAATACTTCCAAAAGAAACTTTTTTAATACCATTACTACAAAAAGTCATTGATGTTAATGATAAAATATCCCAATACCATGAAATTCTCATGAAGAGACAAATCATTGCTCTTTTTAAAAATCTTCTACCACAGGATTTGTCAGCCAAGGTCATACTGATCTTCAGGGTTAAATTTCTGAGTCGACAACTGCTTTATATTTCCTGTCTAGAGCAGTGGTTTTTCAACCAGGCTTGTTTTCTTTTAGTAAATCCTGAGAGGTTTTTTTGTTGCTATTTTTTTTTTTTAGTATATTGTTTTAATTTCTATATTAGAAAAAGTTTTAAAATTGATTCAAATTCCAAGCAAATCAACACATTTGAAAGGACAATGTTTACATAAAGTTTTGAGTTATAAAATTCTTTAAGGATCATCTACTCCAACTCGCTTATCTTACAGATAATAGAAAATACGGCACAGAGGTAGTTTACACAATTTGTCCATATTTCTGCAGTAGTTACTAGACTTGAACTTCAGTTTTTAATTCAGAATTGTTAGACTATTTAAAGGGCAATAAAAGAAAATATTAAAAATACAGAAAAAGGATAACATAGCAAGATCCCTTTCAAGTAAGAGCAATTATAGTACTCTAACAGTCATTGTTTACGAGGGATGTGCTTTTCGTTTTAGGTGCCATATGTAATTCTTCCTAAGGCAATAAATGAAAAATTCCAGGGATACTTTGAAAAAAGTTATCTTGCCAAAACAGTCAATTAGAATAAGCTTTAGAAACCTTAATAAGGTTGATCCACAAAACATTCTTTTATTGCCTTTAACCCGAACAAAGCCATTTAATTTCAAAATGTCAATAAAAGCTAAAAGGGCTTCTTTAATGAATTTGGTTTGGTACTGCTAGTTAATGAGAGTTCAACTGAGCTTCATTTCAGTACAGAACGTCATGATAGATGTTTTTAGTTGGTACCACTAAAACATCATGTAATAAATCCTATTTCTCAGCAAATTTATACTTTCATAAATAGTAGTAGAAAGAATACAGAACTTAAAATCTTTTAGAAGATCTAAAGTTCAACCCAATGACAAACTTCTACCTTCTCAAAAAAAAAACCATGAATTAAGAATCTACCACTTACGGTGGTGGGTGGGGGAAAGAGGCTCACTCTGTAAACTATATAAATGTCTAACCACTATGCTATACACCTGAAACTAATATAAAATATTAAATGTTAAAAAAATCTACCATATGCATGGCACTAAAATAAATGATTTGAATAAAAAAAAGATGACTAAGACATGCTTTTCTCACTAGCAGATTAAACTCCCTGCTTCAATGGCCTCATTGTCAAATATATGGTGATGGAAAGAGAACTTACTCTGGGCAGTGAAAACATAATGCACACATAGATGATGCACTGGAGGATTGTATACCTGGAACCTATGTAATTTTTGCTAAACAATGTCACCTCAATAAATTTAACAATAAAAAAATGAAAAATAAAAAAATGATTAAATTTGAAATGTTTAAGTATGTTAAAACTAAATCTATATGAAAGAATAGGTGGAAAGTTAAGGTTAGGTTTTCAACATTGAAAAAAGAATTATGACAAAACTCAAAAAAAAAAAAAAATGCCACATGTCTAACAAGGGATGTCCTATTCACCTTACAGGGATACAGCAAAGGGAAAATAAGAGCCAATGTGAAATCTTCAACAAGTTTTAAAGCAATAGACAAGGAATCATAAAATTCCACCTAGATCAAGAACATAAGGTCGCTAAGTCACTTTACATGGAGTCACAGAATAGTATCTACAAATATTAAGGTAAAGGCTGAAACTATATTTTTCCTTTTGTCTTAAGGAAATAACAATGACAGCTAATAACATGACTACCTGAGTATCAGCTAGCTGAAAAGCTACAAATTTTGCAGGTAGGTACTTTTAGCTTTTATTAAAACATGTATGATTAGGTCATTATTTATTTATACCTTTACCTCAAAGATAACCAACTTTTTATGTGGCCCATAAACATTTTCAGCTTCGTGGGCCATGAGGTCTCTGTTAAAACTACTCAACTCAGGCATTATAACACAAAATTGGTCATATTCAGTAAATAAATAAGTGTGGCTATATTCCAATAAAACTTTACAAAAATAGACAACAGATGAGATTTAGTCCAGAGGTCATAGTTTACTGTCCCTTGTCTGCATTTTTTCAAAAACTGAGAATACTTTTCTAAGAAGCTAACTATTCTTCTATTTGGGAAACTTTTTAAATAGCAAAACAAAACAGTTTGCTAACATACATGAAGGAATCCTATGTAGGGAACCTACTTCATTAGTGAGCCATTTCTGACAGAAATAAGTAAGTTTTAAAATGAGGGGAAACTTACTTGTAATCTTCGTTTGCTGCAGTAAAAATGAAAGCTTCCATAGGGTTCCAACAAATTGTATTCGTTCTCATATCTAAGATGACCTGAGAAAGGAAGCACAAACTAAACTATTACTATGAAATTAATTCCCTCTAAAATTAGTAACTTCCTACTTCATTTCCTTTCCTTTTTTTTCCCTTTCAATTTAAGCAAACATTTAGTAAATACCTATTGTGTGCTCGGTACTTGGCTTGGGGTAATAGGAAAATAAACCAATTAAGAATTACTTCCTTAATACACAAATGGTAAATATTGAAAAATATAAAAATGCTTAATAAATGGTCCTTTGATCCCAAATAACTGGTAGTTTAATCAGAAAAATGAGACATACGTAAGTTAAAATATAAACAAAGCAGTAAACAAGTACAAAATTAGAGACAAACTGTAAGCAACAAAGAAAAAAGAAATGAACAAACAAACAAATAACCCAAGAACATAATTAATAGTTTAATGTTATTTGCGGAAGATGGGGATAGGAAGGAGAGAAAAGGGAGAGGGTGGGACAGGAGGAAGAGGAAGTTACATATAGGGTGATGGAAACAGAAGTCACAATAGGTGGTGAACTTATTATCCAACAAGTTGACAATGCGCTGTGGAATTGTATGCCTGAAACCTATGTAATTCTTGCTAACAGATGTCACCCCAAAAAAGTCTATCAATAAAAAAAAAATAGAGGCAAAGTTAATGGTGAGCTTAGAGTTAAAATGGAGAAGAAAGGTTTCAAAAGACAAGGATGAGTGGAGCTGACCTGTGACAGACCAGTTTATTACAAAATAGGAATATTTTGGGTAGGATAATCTTTTGCTGTGTGTGACTGTCTATTGCAGGATGTTTAGCTTCTCAGGCACCTTACCATGTAACATTTTAGCAGTCTCTAAAATACCCCTCCCACATCTCCAAAAATACACCTGGTAAGGGCTGTACAACCTCTGATTGAGAACTACTACATTTATAACAGAACAAAGAAATATTAGAAAACAGCATCTCTGCATCCATCAAAGTGACCTGCAATACGACAAACCCTATTTATATGCTTTCTTACTGACTGAAACACGTAACTGAAATACAAATTGGGACCAGATTTTGGAGGGCCTTAAAAACCAGGCTATAGTTCTTTTCTTCAACCTAAAAATAATGGAGCACCATTTAAAAACTGAGGGATGGAGAAGGCAGAACTACTATGTATGAAACTAGTGAAACTAACTTCATGTTAGCCTGTTGTATTTTCACCAATATACTGCAAGGTAGTTATTAATATCACCATTTTATAGGAGAACACAGATTAAATAAAAATTCATGTAGTATTTTCCCACTATATCACACAAATGAGTGAAATGATTAAAGTGGTACTTTGGAAAGGTTATTGTTATTTATCAAGTTCAAATTTCAATCAATATACTCTACTTCTAATATTTCTAAAAATGAGGAACAACAAAAATATTCTAAGTACATCTTTTACATGTGGACTATGACAATGAACTCATGTTACATCAACGATGCTAGCCCTTCCTGTACACTTACAATTCTAGCACTTGAAACCAACTTTATACCTTTTTAATGGCACGCCTCTCTTTACCAAGAATCTTTTTTTCCCTCTTTAGAGTCAGCCTAAGATTGCATTAGCTTTGATATCTGAGTCCTGGAATGAACGCTTAGCACTGTTGGGAAATCTGTCACTTTGAACTATTGTTTGTCTAAATAAAACGCCAAAACTAGCACCATCAGCATGTGCCTAAACAAACAAACGTGTTTATGTAAATTAGTTATAAAACATTCTGGAATAAAATACTGTACGTCATATGACAATCATGGGTTGTGAAGTAATGGGATGTAATACCTTTAATTTAAGAACTTTCAATTTAATAAGCACTAACTAGATGCTTAAAATTTACTGGCATTATGAAAGACACAAAGAAGACTAGGGTATAGTACCTAGTGGAAATTTAAGGGTATCTAAAAAGTAATAAGAAGCTGAAAGAATGCAACTATGATCACTTTGGGTGCTAAGAATATTTCTATGAAAAAAAATATTTTTTTAATTCTGAAGAAACATTTGTTCCAGATTTTAGTCAACTTACAGAGAAATGTATCAACAATTGTATAAAGTGAAGATAAACTGAAACTCACCTTTTTCAGAGGAGTGGCTTGCCTCATATCATATAGTACTATATTCCTGTCAGAAGCACAACTTCCCAAGAGAAATGTCTAAAATAAGTAAAACAATCACGAGTTAAAAGCCAATGTTGGCAGCAAACCATGTCCGTTTAGTGAACAAATGATTTAATTACCGTTAACGTTTATGTTTAGAACATAAAGTTATATTTAAAGTCCATTTTAAGAGGATACAATCAATCACTCTTAGTCTTAGCAACCTAAGTATTTTCACTGTTAAATCCCATGCATGTATTTTAGATGTCAGTGATGAAACTCTAGAGATACTTCTATATTTTATTTCATAACAACATATTTTACTTATCTATTCTAAACTTGTACGTGTTTTCTCTTTGTCAGTATTATAACACTTCAGCAAACACTTTTATACAGTTACCTTTTTTCCTAAGGATAAAATTTCAGTACCGGTATTACTGAATCAAAATGCATAAAAAAATTTAGGGCTTTTGATATTTAGGGCTAATCATTTTCCAGAGAGCTGTATCAATATGCAATGCAATGTCCATTTTACTTAAACTGGGCAACATTAGGCAGTTATTTAGAAGTTACTATCTGTATGGCAATATTTCCTAATTATATAAACTATTACTTTATTAGCAGTTGAACATTTCCTCAGGTATATTAACCCTCTATATAAATTAGGTCTGCCCTTTGTTTGTAAATCAGTTATAAATGTGCAAGGTACTTATATAACCCTTGGCGTTAAGTGAAAATACGATCTCTAGTTACCTGTGGAGCCTCAAATCCAACACTTTGTAGCACCACTCCTGCTCACTTGTGGTTCTTGATACTAATAGTTCTTGACTTCTGCCTACTAATTACTTACTATTTCAAATGTAAGAGGAACAATAAGAGTTATTTACTAAACAGCTGGATGGCCAGTTAACCTTTACTACACGTGTACACAAAGTTCAAATAAAACTTGATCATTATCTTCAAAACACTTTTAAATCACTTCCTCTTTGAGACCTGACCCTAGTTAGTGAGTCCTCTCATCCTTTCTTGGTTTCTCATTATGTTACCTCAAGGTCTTACCAGGTTCTATTTCTAAAAATGAAGACTTTGATCTGAGTGAAGCAAAAATTCTACCTAGACTGAAAGCCAACTTTCGCACTGTGAAATGCAGGGATGCTTAGCATAAACTTGGCTTTATAAGAATTCTAGGCATCAATATTTTAACAGAAAATTTATTATTAATGATTCGAGGAGATAAATATACTCCATTTGTTCATAGCAACATGCCCTTTTCATTAAATTTAATACAAGGTAAGAGACATGCACACCATTTGCTTTTATCACTAAGTCAGTTCTTAAGTTTAAAACAAAAAAGACACACACAGCTCGACAGAGTTGTTATATAGGCAAATTTGAAAAACAAGGTCACTAAGTCATCACTAATAATTATAGTTTTAGAATTGCCCATCAAGTCTTCTCATACAGGTTCACCAAAATAGAGAACTGAAAGACCTGCTCTCGAAGTAGGAAACTGCAATGTCTGTTCTTTCTTTTTTTAAGAGAGTAACATCACTATCTTAAATTTGGATAGCAACCTTTAAAATTTTTTCACATACATTATCACATTTTGTACTCACAACAAACCTATGAAGTACACTGAGAGATATAATCAATCTCATTTTAAAAATAAACAAATATACAGAAGTTTGGATTGCAGAAGATCAAAGGCATGTGCAAAGGCAACTGGCAGGAAATACAGTTCAAGCTTAGCTTAGCTCCACTTCAAGAAGAACATAAAATGTTCCCACAAATCGCTTGTGTTGGTACCCTACTTCTGTCTAGTGTCACTTTGGCCTAATTCTGCAGAGCTGGCTGTCTCTTCATGTTATATTTCAAGGCAAACAAAGGAAGGAATAAGGGAAATATAATATAGATAGACACTCTTGACCAGATATCAGCCAATTTTCTATAAAGGACTAGAGAGTAAGTATTTCAGAATTTGTAAGCCATATGGTCCCTGTAGCATTTGCTCAACTCTGCCACTGTAATGCAAAGGTAGCCACAAATAATACGTAAGCTAAAGCACATAGCTATGTTCTGGTAAAACTTTATTTACAAAAACAGGCACTGGGCTCAAACACTATAGTTTGTCAACCCCTGCTCCTTCCAAAAGTGTGTATGTAGTTATGTGCTTGGGGCAGAAAGGGTGTCTTCTGACTGACTTCTCAGTAGGCCATGCTCACATTGTGCTGTAATACCTAATGTTCCAATACACCATACAAACAATTTTTATACCCTCTTACCTTGACTTGGCCTTTCTACCCTCCTTTAGTCTGCATGGGTCTCTGAGAGTATAAAACTTGCATATCAGAATTTTCCCTTGTACTATCTAACATGATAATTTCCTGATAACTTCTAAAACCAGCTTATATATGCAGCAATATCCTTTCCTTTCTGCAGGAAAAGGCATCTCTATTGAGTCTTCTGGACAATGAGTTCACCTATTGCTATATTCAGAAAAGGTTCAGGGAAAGATCTGGAGTCCAAGGGTCAGCTTAAGCCCTCAGGGCAGCCTCCATTCCTAAAGTCAGACCTGAATAAACTCTAAGTAGTAGTTAATTGCTACTAATTCTTCCCTTAGACCTGGAAGGAATTAGGAATGGCATTTCAGAGTTCTGAACAAAGAAAAATACAACTGCAATTAATTATTATGTTGTATAACAATCAAGCATATCATTATGAAGCATCGATGTGCCCTTGACACTTATAAATAATTAAAGGAGAAAATGCTGAATGCTCCTTTTTCTGACTTCTAAGAGAGTTAAGAAAAATTAACATTTTTCAAGAGGTACAATGATGTAATCTATGGCATATGAGTCCTGAGGGCATGAGTAAAACCAAAGTTTCACAGTACAGTATTTACTTGAATTCTTCCCCGATGAGCACACGTACACACTTTCCTGTAAGAGTGCTTAGCATTGCTATCTGGGACTAAACTATGGGCAAACATGTCAAGATCTAACAAAAGGTAAGAGAACTCAGATATAATATGGAAAACTGACCAAATGACAGAATACCATTAAAACTCAGAAAAATCTTATACATTTAAAAGTCTCATAAACAGAGTTTAAATTATTAAATTACAAGGAAATGATAAGTAGAAAATATTTCAAAAAGAAACATTACCTCAATTGGATTAAACTTAACACTACTTATACTGTCATATCCCCATGTCATTGAACATATAGGACTGGTTCTTTGTTCATCCCAAATGTCTACTTGCTGTCCACATGTGGCAAAAACAGCTTCTTTCCAGTGATGATCAATTCCTGTGTACACCGTCTTTGAAAGCAAAGAAACTGTTACAGATGAGTCTTTTCATTACTACTTCATATCTATGGAATATTATTTTAAATACATTTATCTACACTCTCATTTTTTTGAGAGAAATCCCCTGTCATAAAGAAATTTCTTTGAAGCCCTTAAAGGAGAAAATTGTACCATAAAGAGTGCTAGCACACATTCTGGGAATAAAGATAAATGTTAACATGGGATGCATTTAATTAATTTTGAATACATATGACTAAAGTATTTTAGTCATCATATTCAATGTCATTGAGTAGTAAAGGATCCTGGAACCAACTAATGAAACACAAAGGTAATTTCTAAAAAACTGCATCTCACATTTAATATGTGAAGTACTGATTTCCAGGACAGAAACACAGACACCAACAACTGGATTAAAATTTAGAAGGAGAAAGAAAATTGGTGAGTGTGGATATTAATATTGTTAAAAGCAATGAAATCTTATAAATTTGCTATTATTCATTTAAAATGTGTGATTAATCTATTCAGATTCAGACTAAAGTCTGTCTTTTTTTTATATGGTAAAAAAATTTTTACAAAGCAAATTAGAAGGAAATATTTAGCCACTCCTTTAAGTTTGAGAACTCTTAGCAGCATCTACAGGTTTCTAATTACTTTTTATTCATATATTCAAGTCCTACAAACTTTTCTACAATAAAAATTACTTTCCAATACCACAGCAATAGGGAAAAGACTAAATATTTTAAAAAACCATTTGGAACCTCTAGAGAAAAGGCATTTTACAAGTATGAAACCAATTTTGTTTTAGAAATTACTAACTTTTTAACTACCTGCAAATTATTTCCATCTCATATTCATACCCCACCTCCATGTCCTCTTAAGAACATTTAGGACCTCTTGAAACCTGAAATGCAGAATTATATACTAACTATAATAAATAGTGCAATGACAAAGTGATATTAAAAATGCTTATGTTTAAAGATTAAATATAATTTTAGAAATCTGCTTAATATGAAAATGTAAGCATTATAAAACATGAATAGGCCAAACATTCTGAATTATACTTAAGCTATAACTAAACCATATCATTTAATTTGCACAATAAGAAATATAAATGAGTTATACAAAAAAGTCATATTATTTATTACATTTCTTTATTTCCTAAAGGATACTTTCAAATAAGAAATTCTGAGCTTTGCATAAGATCTATGATGATATAAATCAGACAGAAGCTGAAGCACTTTTTCTAACCCTTTACCTGATAGATTTCCCTCTGGGAAAATGTTTCATTGCATCCTCTAGCTAAAAACAGAAATCAAATTCTTTAGCTGCAAAGGACCCGAATTGCATTTAGTGCTCATAATAGGTCAATTATTATAGATTATTACAGCCTAAAGCCTTTGATTGGTTATTTACATCTCTTCTGGAAATTAAAATTAGAAAAATGGAGTGCATTAAAATGATATTGCTATATCAAGTTAGTCATTTACAAATTGATCCAATCTGATGCCTGACATAAAAATAAAATTCTAGAAATGAAATAAAAACACTAAAGAAGGCATTTTTATGAACTTGGCAAAAGAGAAGATTTTTAATAGACAAGTATGCGTCAATCTATTTTTGTACCTTTCCTAATATTGTATGTAATGGTTCTTCCTCTTCTCCAAAGTCTGGTCCATTCATTTTCCACTGCTTCACAGTTTTGTCATCACCAACCTAGAAATATTTATTATGATGATGATGATAAACATTTATAAATTACAAACTTCCCAACATATACATCAAATTATAGACATTTCCAGTTTTAAAAATAACACATACCATACCCTTCCAGTATCTTAATTATTCATGCATTTATATCTCACCATATTATAAAGATTTGTGACAAAGACATACAGTACATAAAATTAAAAATAAAACAGTATGAGTAGAGCAAAAGAAGAGTAAGAGTAGGAACATGGTTAAGTCATAAATAACGGCAAAGGATGCATATTGCAATAAGGATGGCATTTCAAATTAGAAAAATGGAGTGCATTAAAATGATATTGCTATATCAAGTTAGTCATTTACAAATTGATCCAATCTGATGCCTGACATAAAAATAAAATTCTAGAAATGAAATAAAAACACTAAAGAAGGCATTTTTATGAACTTGGCATGAATAAAGTCCTTCTTTGCCTGACACAAAACTCCAGAAACTATTAAGTTGGTGGTTTCCAAACTGTGAACTACAGACCGCTGAAGGATCCTGAGAATTTTTCAGAGGTCCATGAGGTCAAAACTATTTTCATAATGTGAGTAAGGACATCATTTGCCTTTTCTCTGCGACCACAGTTGTACAGATGGTGAAGCAGCAATAGTGGGTAGAAGTGTTGGCATCTTAGCTTAAATCAAGGCAAGGCAACAAACTATGGTAATTTAGACTTGGTTATGTGCAGATATGTTCAAGATATTAGGTGAAATAAGCTGCACAACAAAATGCATAATATAACCTGATTTAGGATTAGAAACATAAAATGATCATATATGTGAGGCTGAACAAAACTGTATATATACCAAACCACTAGTTATAACTAAAACTAGAATTACGGGGTATAGTAACTTCCTGGGTTTTTTACATTTCCATATCATATACAATCTATATTTACTTATTAAATAAAACTATTATAAATATGTCTATTTGTCTATGGGAAGAATATGAATGTAGCTCTTTATTTGCAGCAAATTCAAAAAAGGAAACCCTTTCTGAAAAACAATTCACAGCGCTCATAATATTAAAACAGATAAGAGATTAGGAGTGAAATTTTGGTACTAAGGTCAAATAGGAATTTCTTTTGAGGGTGCTAATAAAAAGAATCCTTAACAACATCCTTATAATAGACAAAAAGTATTTAATAGGGCTGTATTTTATTAACAACTCTGAATCTAAGATACTGGCATCACACTAAACTCAAATCTGGAAACCCAATTTATTGAGAGTCAGTAAAATGTAATCTAAGTCCAGAGGTCTTGGTTGATCTGGCTTGACCAAATGGAATATTTTACCATTTATAGAAGATAGGATAACTTGTCATTGAGAACACCTTCCCTGAAGACCGTTTCCTTCAATCAAGCTTCTGATAAATAGTGTCTGCAAGCTCAAGAATGAACTTCCTTGTAAATGTCTAAGCTGCTCTATACAAGTCTATTGAGTACAAATCTTAGCAGACCATCAATCCTGAGAACGGTTTAGTAACAGGTTGAAGAAATGAGGAGCCAAAAAGGAATATGTGCCTGGCTAGAATATCTCATCTCCAGGCTGAGTAACTTTCTATTTTTAAGGACTTGTTGGTGCCACAAATTGACTTACTGTAAATACTATGCAATTCAGGCAATAAGGTTTATTTCTTGCAACATTGTATATTAAACATTTTTTGAAACATTAAGTGTCAAAATTATGCCAGGAAGTAGTTTTCATATGTGTCTCATCTCTAGACAAGAAAATATTACTTAAAAATATCTGAAGAAAGGGAGAAATGAATAGTGAATATGAAAACATTTTCAGCCTTTATTCATGCTAAGCATTAAAAAACAAACAGTAAATCCTTTGGCTAGGAAATTAAAACTAATCAATATGTCCAGAAGAATAGCCAACTGGAAGAAGTTTAGTTGCAATCTCCTCCAACTTCCCACTCGATTCCTTTCATAACATACGTATACATGGTCCTGAAACTAGTCTATACCTCTCTAGTGAAAAGCTATTAAATGCTCTGCAATATAACCTATTTGGATTTTTAACGGGAAGTACGTTTTTCCTTATACCAAAACCAAATCTTTTAACATTAGCACCTATTCCTAATGCTCCTATATGGAATAACAAGTCCATTTCCTCTTTCACATGACAATCTTTCAAATATTTTAAGGTAGCTCTCAGATTTCCCAAAAGTCTCTTTATTATTCCCTTGAAGTCTGTATTTTGCACCCAGCATGCTACTCAACCTGTTCTTTTAAAAAATCACCACTGAATAAAGAAGGTTTACATAGTTGGTTAGTGTGTATGTGTACACAAACTGTTGTGTATATAGGTTAAAATATTTTAAAAGATATACATGAAACTGCTAACAGTGTTAGAACTTATGGGACCTTTAACTTTCTATTTTTGCAGATCAACATTCCTAAATTATTCTTACAAGTCTTTGTCTTTATCAGCATTTGTGGTAGTTCACAAAACTAACTATCCCTTCCTCCTGAGACATTAAGTTTCATTCACAGGTTCTTCTAGTTCTCTGGTTCTCCCAGAATTTTCCCATTCTTAGAGGCAAGCATTCCCCAAGGCTATTTCCCTGCCATCTCTGATTTCTACATTTTCTATCTGACTTCCTCCTAGTGACACTTTACCACAACTTCAATCAGTATTTCTGTAGTGACACTACCAAATTTAGCTCTGACTTCCCTCTTGAGCTCTAGTACTGCATCCATAAAGGTATGACAGACATCTTCACTTGAATATCACCCATTGGCAGTGTCGCTCATCATACCATATCCTTTCTGTTCTCACTGTCCTCTAAAATTTCTGACATTCTTGGCATCCCCATTTCTATAACAGGAACTACCACCTTCCTAGGCATCCCTCAGTTGTCAAGCATCAAATCTCCAGTGTTTCCAATCCTAACAACTAGTTTCCACTGTTTTAAACTCCCCAGCATTCATTCTTTGCTTACCCAGATTATTAAAACAGCCACAAACTTATCTATCACTTACTGCTGTCAAATTAATCATCTCAAAGCACAGCTTAGAGTGTCATTCCTGTTTAAAAAACTTTCAGTGAATGCAAACAGATATACACCAATGTTCATAGCAGCATTATTCACAAAAGCCAAAAGATGAAACCACCCAAATGTCTACTGATGAATGAATGAACAAACAAAATGTTGTATATGCATACAATGGATTATTCAGCCTTAAAAAGGAAAAGAAATTCTGACACAAGCTAATACATAGATGAACCCTAAGGACATGCTAAGTAATATAAGTCAGATCCAGAAGGATAAATATCATGATTCCACTAATATGAGGTACCTAGAAGAGACAAATACATAGAAAGTAGGACAGTAGTTACCGAAGACTGGGGGGCAAGACAGATGGGAGTAACCGTTCATTGGGTACAGAGTTTCAGCGTGGGAAAATGAAAATTTTCTGGAAATGGATAGTGGTGATGGTTGAACAATGATATGAATGTACTTAATGCCACTGAAATGTATACTTAAAAATGGTCAGAATGGTAAATTTTATGTTCTATATACCTTACCTGTAACCCCACATATAAACCCTTCAATGATTTACTACTATGTGACAACAGTACAACTTACCCATCCCTAGCAGGGAAAATCCTCCAGAATAAACTAAACCTCCTTTCTGGTCTCACAAGGCATTAACCCCACTACTCAGTTTGTACAGGATTTTGGTTTAATATTATGTTAACTAATTATTTATTAAAAATCGAAAAGTAAGGGGAAGGCTGAATTACATAAAAACTAGGATTTTTCAAGGTTTTAGGTTATTTTGCATTGTGAAACTCCAAAAGGGCTTTGGCATAAATAAATGAACTCAAAAAATAGTCAATTAGATTAGTATTAAACAGTTAAAAAGCGTTAATAACTTAATTGCATTATACTTACAGTAAAAAAAGAAGACCCACAAAAGCGAGTACATATTCCACGTACAAAACCTTCATGTGCTTGTATTGTACGGATACAGTTTCGTTTCGTCAAGTTCCAAATTCTAACCTATGATGAAGTATATATACCAGGCAATTTCAGTGAGTTGTAAATATAAAATATTCAGCCACAGGAGTACCACATTCCAAGAAAAAAATATTCAACACTGGAAAGGCTATGAATCAGACAACTAAAAACAAAATTATATAGATTAAAATAATGGAATGCATATGGATAAGTATATCAACAAGCAGAATATTTAATCTCCTAAATACTCTGTTGATTCTAAAGTGTTTCAAAGCTTTCTTTCTTTGTCAGAGTAGGAAATATGTATTGAATCATTAAAATATCCTATTAATAAAATTCACACTGAAATATCTTTATTGTAAACATGCTTTATTATTTACTGTCAAATTAAATCTCAAAGTACCACATTTTTAATTTCTTAGGTTTAGATAAGAAATTACTGATTCAAACAAAACTTAGTCTTGAGAATTAAAAAAACAAGACAGAAAAATGAAATCAAACCTATTAAAACTCACAGTAACTCAAAACTAAAGAACATCTGTAATATAAGTATTTTTAGTTTAAAATATCAACATTTAGAGTGACACTTGCCTCTCCATCACATGCCCCAGAAAGGACAGTGGCCAGGCTCTTTGGATGCTTTGCCAAGCAATTGACTCCATCTCGGTGACCATCCAGGGAAGCAAGGAATGGTTTTGCAAATACCCGTTCCAGTTTGGTAGCATTTAAAGCTCTTATGTATTCTCGTGGGACCTCAAAAGGATGTAAAGTAGGATCATAGTTTCTTGGAACTGAAATAAGAATGACTCTCTTAATAAGATAATTCACTTTTAATATTTCCTGTGGTCTTCCTCAGCTAATCATTCCATTTGTTATTCAATAAGCCATTGTTGGGACACTCTTCTATGCCTAGTACTGTGAAGAATGTAAAAGTAGATCTTTCATCCAGAAACTATTCCAAATTTACTATGAAAATCATAAAATGCATATACTTTGCAAAATAATTAGACCCTATATATATACACACAGCTTCTTCTTTTGTATGTCGTACTGCACTCTTAACTGTGTTGTAAGTTTTCGTGGGCAATGCTTCCATTGCATTTTTCACTTGTATTCCTTACGCCTAGCACAGTGCCTGGCACAAAACAAGGACATGATACACATTGGCCTGACTGAACTCTAAGTTCCTTCTGGGGCAGGGAACATTATTAATTCCCAGCACTAATCACTACATAACAGGCAAACACTGTTGTGATTATGATTATAGCTACTATTTATTGAGCACTTTCCACATCTGTTCACTTACTTAAAAAACACAATTTACCATGTGTCAGGCACTGTTCCAAATACTTTATATTAACTCATTTAATCTCCACAGCACCCTATGGGTTAGGTTCTGTTATTATTTTACTTTATAGATGGGAAAACTGAAGCATAGAGCAGTATAACTTGTCTACAAAGTGATGGAACCAGGATTTAACTTGCTAAAGCAGTCTGTCTCCAGAATCCACATTCTTAACTATTATGCTATGCCATGGAACATGTTGTCTTAGTTAATAATCATGCTCAGGAAATAATTCTAAGCCCACCTCTAAAAAACAAACAAACGCCAATGTCTAAAAGTAAATGTATTTTCTTACTCCATGACTTAACCCTGCAGTCTCTTCTGACTCCACTAATAGTACTACAACTACTTGTATATCCAACATACAATCAAGCTCATTCTTATGTATTACATCTTCCACATTCCCAACTGCCAAAGCAAAGTCCTACCTATATTCTCTATTTAAAATACTCATTCTTCCCTTTCTTTTCCTATCTCTAGTAACTTACTTTTTGGCCCCCGTTACTTCATACATGGACTACTCTAACATTATCTCTACTCTGTTTGGTGGTAGTTGACACTATCATCCCAAAACACAGCTTTTTACAATGTCACTCCCATGTTCAAAAACTTTTAAAGGCTCCCTATAGTGGTGGTCTTCTAACTCTTGATTGTGTGCCCCTTTAGTAATAGTTTGTGAGCAGGTCTCACCCCCTCAACGTAATACACAGTATTTATTAAGAGTAAGTAATTAAAGAAGTCTGTTTTTTAAAAAAATCTCAATTTAACATTATGATAGAGTGATTCAAAGGTTTTAACTTAGTTTATTTGAGTGTTTGGTTTTATTTGCCACCATAGTTGAAAAAGATACAAGCAGAACCTGCTATTGCCTAGAACTGTGTTACTGGGAGCACAGACATACTGGAACCAATTCTTCCATGTGCAGTTTTGTACTAACAGATGTCTCTTCAGTCACTGTGAACGTGTCAAAGATAGGAATGGTTCAGTTAATATGGTACTGTGCAATGTGAGGACTGCCTGTACTTCATAAAGAAACGGATCTAAAAAAAAAGACATACATCATTGACTACGTTTATTTAGTATGTCTTAATTTTCAGTCCCATCCACCAGTTTTACAAAGGCTATTTCTAAAATTTATCTAGAAAATTTCCATTTACTCTGATGTCAACAGCTGTTCCTACAACTATTTGGCATTTTAATAATTTTAACAGTTAAAAAACTCAACAAGGTAGATCATTATGTTTACCAATACTATTTTCATGCAGTCAAAACTAAATTTTTATAGATGACACTTTCATCATTTTCAGGACAAAAAATTTTAAATGATGGAAGCAGTTCTAAATATACATTTTCAAAATGGTCTTCCATAGCACAAGATTTTCTGAAAAGTAATCACTTCCTTACTCACCACTCAGCATTAAAATGGACCTTGAAGTAGCGGTTATGTATGTTTTTTAAAAAGAAAAACTCCTACCTACTATTCACAGCCACAGAAAAGTTCAGCAAATTTTAAAAAAATGCTTAATTCATCACTATGTTCCACAATTCTGCTAAGAAATTTGCCATATTACCAAAAAACCTCTGTAGGAAAAGACTTTCAAGGTCTCCCCACCACTTTACAAATTATTACATTCTGTTATTTGAAGTAATATAATCCCCCAAGAAATGTAAATTGTACTACGCTGCAATACTCCAAAGGTAAGCAAACACACCTGTGTCAACCTTCCAGTCTTTTCTTGGGATACCTGAAGTACCACATACAGCAATGTGACTAACATGTAGCTGAAATAAGGATGTCAGTATTAATGCAAGTATTATGTAAATAAATACTGATTTGTTTTTTAAAATAAGAAATGTAAGTTGAAGTACTGTTTTTTCCTACTCCACAATGGATAGCCCAGTACATCCATTTGAGACCTCTGACCAATGAAATTAATTTCAAGCTCTTTTCTGGTCTTCTACAATGTGGTCCCTACCTACTTCTTCTTCTTTTTTTTTTTTTTTAATGATGATAAAATTAAATTTTACTTTTACAAACATAAAAAAGCAAAAATGTCATTTGTAGCAAAAATTCAAATTAAAATCTTCTGTGGTTCATTATTTAATTTCTACATAGCCACAAAGGTAAGAATTGTTAAATGTGATTTATATCACAAGAGAATCTTCTTTTCTTCAAAAAGGGCCGTTTTAAAATTCCAAGAAGTTCAAAGTATCATAAAATAAGCAAGATCTGCACATCCTAAGTAAAACACTTCAACTATCATTGAACTGTAAGTATAATTACACCCAGGGGAAAAAAGGTATTATTGGCAGAGCAAAAAATGGCTTAAGCACTCTTTTTTTCAAAACTGATGGACACGAGTGAGCTCTAATGTCATTATGTTTAGAAATGGCTTCATCCAGCTCCAACTGTACACCATTAATGTTCACTTCCACATAGCCATTATAAAAGGCATTCACTGGTGTTGCATTGAACGGAACATCTGGAAGTCCACCCAGGTAAGTGGCCACCATTCCTTTCATCACTTTGTTTAAGATGGCAAATTGTCTTTCGAGGTCTTCAGAGTAGATAATGTCATTTTTAACTGAATTGACAGCTCCAAGTTTTTTCTGTTGACTCTGCATTCCATATAGTATTGTTGACTGGAACACAGATTTATGGCCTCTATCCGAGATATTACGCTATTTCAACAGATACCAGGATATCCTGAAGCTTTTCAGAGCTGGAGTCTACCAAGGACAAGGCAAAAGATACTGTGTTACCAGAAACCAAGGCAAACAGCAGTGCCCACAGATGGGTGAATATTCAAGGACACGTTTACTTGCCAAGCCTCAGGACTGGACATATTAACCATTCATGGGCTCTTCTTCACAGACTTTACAGGTGTTCATCAACTGCTTTTTGAAACTCAGCTCCAGCCAAACTGGTTTATTCACTGTCAACTAAAGCTGCCTTGTACTTTACCAGTCTTGAGTCCTTGCAGAAGTCATTTCTTCCACCAAGAATGTACTCCAACTTTCATCCTAACCTATCTAAACCCTATGTATCTTTTAAAAATATTCAGCTCAAACCTCATGTCTCCAATAGTTTTTCAAATCATTACTTCCAAATTCCCATCTCTAAATTCATATAGTCAACAACAAACATGCAATAAATATATATGGACATCTGCCATATGCCACAAGCACTGAAGATATCACAGTTAACAAACTCATGGCATAAATTTATATGTTGTTCTCACACACTGGTTTGTTAACTAACTGTATCAGAATAACTAAAGGAATCGGGGAGTTCCCTGATGGTGTAGTGGCTTAAGGCTTTGGCGCTGGCACTATCAGCACTGCGGCCTGGTTTCGATTCACAGTCAGGGAGCTACCCACATACCAAAAAGAAAAAAAAAAAAAAAAAAAAAAAAAAAAAAAAAAAAAAAAAAAAAAAAAAAAAAAAAAAAAAAAAAAAAGAATAACTAAAGGAGTTTTAAATATACAGATTCTCTGATGCCCACCCCAGGTCTATGAATCAAAATACTCAAGTAAATATTTCAATACTGCACAAAATTTACAAAAAAATAACAGCTAAACAAAGAAGAATAAAAGAATAAAAGAAGACAATAAATGTCTTTCTTATTGTACGTTTTATAGAGCTCCAATACTTCTTCTGTTTTTTCATTTTGCTATTAACACTTCCATTAGAAAGTATAAAGAAATAGGAAGATGTTAGAGAAGACAACAACAAGATCAGACAACTAATAGCCTCCTAACATTAAGATTCTATGACCAGGAGTTCCCTGATGGTGTAGTGGCTTAAGGCTTCGGCGCTGGCGCTGTCAGTGCTGCAGCCTGCAGCCTGGGTTCGATTCCTAGCCAGGGAGCTACCCACATACCAAAAAGCAAAAAAAAAAAAGATTCTATGACCAGCCAGTCATTCACTCATTTCTGCATTAAGATATTTATAAAGCAACTACGTTAGGTGCTGCTGAAACACAGGCTATAGAAACAAATATGATTCTTCCCCTCTCTGCAAGTGCAGTCTGATGGGAAGGACTAACAATCAAAACAATAACCATGAGACAATGTGATAAACACTCTGATATAGTTAAAAAAAAAAAAAAAAAGGCCACTTAAATGAGGGGGTAGGGGAAGTATCCACAGAGGTAAGTATAGAAGGATTATTGTTCAGATAAGCTTCCCAAATGAAGGAGAGAAATTGAGTAAGGGTGTGTGCCACAGGAAGACTGAAAGAGAATGCCTGAAATGCACTCAGGGTCAGCTAAGGTGAATGTAAGTTACAGAGGAAGATGGGATCAGGTTCAAGGAATAAAGCTGCTGTCAAATCCAGATGACATAACCTAATCTGCATTTTGGAAACACTACCATCTTGTTATTTAACCTGTAAACACATTGTGAGTAGAGGCCATATTTACTTCTTAGCAAAGCTCATACGAGAGCTGTCCGGAAAAAACCCAGCCATAAATGCCTCTATTTTTCCTATTACAAGGCTGGATACTTTCCCGGCAGCCCCTGTATATGCAAGTTGATAACCTCTACTACGCAATCAAAACAGCGAAATAGTGCTCCAGCCACATCTTCTATCACTTATCCCTTACTCCAACTCCGAATACTCGACTCTCTTTTTATGCCTCAAGCTCGTTCCTGCCTTAAGATCTTTGAATTTCTTATTCTCTTCCCTTAGATAGTCTGTTCACATGTGGTTGGTCCTTCGTCATTTAGGTATGAGATATAAATCATAAACAATCAACATGTTGTTGAGGGAACAGACCAGTACGGATTAAAAAAACAGCATTAATTTCATTTTAACCATTCCCAATTCCAAGTGCTGTTGATAAAACTGATCGTTTTAAGTTTCACCTTTGTCTCTTCCCATATCCAGAAGTACATACTATAAATAATAAAGTGGCCAAAAGTTAGAACAGCAGAAAGGTGTAAAGAAGTCTGTCTAACTGCTAAATCCTTCAATTCACGAATGTGGCGCATTCAATCTTCACTTTTCAACAACAGTAATCTGAGAAAAATCAGAGCAGCAGCTGGGACTGGGGGGCGTGGGGGCGGAAGCACTCTCCATATAGTAGCTAAATTTCCCCACTTACCACTAAAGAAAGTTTTTAGAGAAAGGAGAAGTTATCTGCTACCTAGGATCGCAAACGGCCTGAGGTGTACAAAGTTGGCCTCGGCAAAAGAACAAGGAAAGAATGAGACGAGAGCGCGTGTTTCCGCCAGCTTCACTCGGTGGAAGCCGAGGCCAGACACAGGCTGGAAGTGTTCCTACTAACTTATCTCACCTCTCTGTAAGTCCAACTTGGTTTCGCGGACATAGTTGTCCGGATTTCGGCTCAGCATCTTCACCTTCATCTTGCCTGCCAGATCCCCCCGACTCCACGAGCCTTTCCCTCCCGGACGGGGTTACCGTCGCCTCCAGCAGTGAAGGCTAGTTCCGCTTCTTCTAGACTACTTCCTGTCATGTGACTTCCCGGAGTGTAATCAGGTCGCCTAAGCTGGACCCCGCGGCACTCCGTAGTTTTGCTGACACAGGCTGGCTGGAGGCGGTTCTGTGCACTCCGGTCCACGTCCTTCAGCCCCAGCCAGCGGCAGCTGTGGGTGAGGCTGGACGGGGACTGGGTGGAGGCGGGCGCACCACCTCCTTCGCGCTCCGCCGGGGTGACGTGAGACTTGCACCCTGCACTCTGTCATGCCCCTTCTGCTCCAAGGTCTCTCGGCTTCGTGCGTCCGAGTGGGCGCGCCGGTCCCGGAAGTGAGCTAGCGCCTGGGGGGGTTCCTGCTTCAAGGCAGCATCAGTCGCCACGGTGGCGGCCACTGCATCTCGTCCCACCTCCGCGGCCCTAGACGCTGTGGTATCAGCGGGCCCTGAGCCAATGACGAGCGAGGGCCAGTCGGCCCCCGGGTCGTCTGCATGGAGCACGATATTCCGCCACGTACGGTACGAGAACCTGGTAGCGGGTGTGAGCGGCGGGGTCCTGTCCAACCTCGCGCTGCATCCGCTGGACCTCGTCAAGATCCGCTTTGCCGGTAAGATCCCGCTTAGACCTTGAGCTCCTCCTTGATATCACCCTGAACTGGGTGATAAGCGAAAGGAAGCCTTGGTTTCCCATGTTTCTTCCATACTAAGCGGCGAAAATTGAAGATGCTCTCTGTCCGCGCACACCTGGCATTAGATGCGAGAAAGTGGAGTGCGATAAAGGGATTTGGTCGCCATCATCCCTGTTCCCCAATACTTAAGGGATAGGGAGCGTGGGTAGAAAAGTTCTCACTGGTATGTCATGTGGGACGCAACACGTGCAGAACATTCACCTTGTACTTTGAAATCTTAGGGTAGCCACGTGTTTGGCAGCACGGCTGAAAGGAAAATGCAGGTGCTTGGGTGTAAGGCATAATCCTTAGCAGGTTCGGGATAGAATTCTCTTGGTTTGTTTTTTTATAGTTTATATAGTTATGCAAGGTCCTGTGAAGGAATATGTAGCTTGAATTAAAATAGTATTTTTTTTGTTTGTTTATTGAGTTAAATTAAGTATTTTGAAATTAACAAAGTAGAAGTTAAACTCAACACTAAATTCTGGAAAAGATCGTTTTCGATAACTTTATTTGGAAACTATTTTCTGTTTGTTTTCTTATTACTACACAGTAAGTTCTGTCTTGAGGATTAGATCGGTAGAAGTGGTTTGTCTTGAAGAGTTAAAGAAATTCTGCTCTATTCATCTGACATATATTGTTCTCTTAATATTTGTAGACTGCTGTTTGGGATACAGAAGCACCTAAATAAAGTTCTTGTCCTCAGGGACTTACGCTTTAATTGTAGGTTTGAGACTTAGTCATATAAAATCATTCTAGACAACATAAAACCAGGGACAAAATGGAATGAATCTAAATACCTAAATATGAGTAGAGGTAGACTATCAAGCAAATTACAAATTGCTGATGGCCAATATATGCATATATCTGTTATCTATAAGGGTTCCATTAGATCTTAAGGTTTTCCATAGGACTAGTATTTTGACATCTGGGCAGGAATTAAGCCATTCTATGAAGGAAAATCAGTGAAAATTATGGAGTATTATCCTTAGCAGAGAACCCACAAAGGCATATAATTTCCATGGAGTCATGATGTATGCACAAATAAATTAAGATGACAAATAACATTCATTGAGCATTTACTAAGAACAAGGCAATAAACTAACTACTTAAATGTATTATGTTATTGACTACTCTGAACAACCCTGTGAATTTATTATCCTCATTATAGAGATGAGGATAATAGAAATGGACTAAATCACCCAAGGCAGAAATTTGTAAAGATAGAGCTGGGATTTGAATCCAGGTGGTCCAATTCTAGAACCCTCTGGCACTTAACCACACACCATACTACTACCTGTTAGGAAACCCTGTATTCTGTGGCTTAAACATGAAGAAAATAATTTTCAATTTGGCTACAGGTACTGGCCTGCATGACTTGGTGTCTCTCTTTTGCATTGTTTTGTCTAGGACAGAGCTGGACAAAACGTTGATTGTGGTCCTCCGGTGGACCACCAGGCAGTTCTGGGGTAACCACCTGAATTAAGAAAAAGGTGTTATAGTGGATGCAACATTACGCCAGGGCCTAGCATCTAGGCAGCTAAACATAAAAGAAACACAATTTTCGCATGCACACGTACAGCTTCTAGAGGGGAGAATTGGTTCTTCATAATCGAGATGGCTGTGTGTACTTGAGTAAGCCAAAATAGCTAGTGGACTGCGATAGTTGGAAAAAATTAGAAGTAGCCCCTGCCCTGAAAAAGACTGCCTAGGCCTGGTGTAGAAGCAGAAGAAATGACAGTTGAGCTAGTCATTAAGGAATGGTGTGGTTGACCTGTAAATTTAAAAGCGTGCAATAAGCATACTATACCTTAGGAAAGGGATTTCTTGATATCTGAGTAGATTGGTAATCTTGATGAAATAGGGAGAGTATTAGGAGGCCAACAGGGCTGAGGTGAGAGATACGGTGATTGAGATTGGATGGGAGGACAGAATTAAAGATCTAGGAATCGAAGCAGGACTTTGTAATAATAAAGCCCACAGTGTGACTGTGAGATGATGATAGAAAAGAGGA
Organism: Lyroderma lyra; assembly: GCA_004026885.1. Taxonomy (NCBI): domain Eukaryota; kingdom Metazoa; phylum Chordata; class Mammalia; order Chiroptera; family Megadermatidae; genus Lyroderma; species Lyroderma lyra. The sequence goes on along the minus strand of PVJL010000222.1, from coordinate 125,959 downwards.
AATTTTGGGAAGATGGATAACATGAATACTGTAATCTTTACGCTTTAGTAAGATTAAGCTCTGATAATGAAATTATAATATTTAATGATGGGGTTTGTGTTTTGAATGTACCGTTAAACCAAACATGGCTTATTTCAGTGAGTCAGGTGCAAATTGAAAGTCAAAGGTGTCCAGAGTGGTAGAAAAAGTAGAAATCACTTCATGTGAGAAATGACCGGCAGAAATAGTTTGGTTTGGGGAGTGGAATCTAAGATATTTAGGAACTGTCATGTGGGAAAGGTAGCTGCCTATTGAGGGTTGATCTAAAGGGCAGACAGAGAAGTTGGGTGTAAATTACATGGAAGCAGATTTTGGCCTGGCAACGTGGTGCTGCTCAGAAATAAGACTGATGATGATTGGAAGTGGTTCAGAGGCTGGATGACAGACTTAGGAGATATTTTTATGGTGAGTATAAAAGTGGGATGAGGTGATCATCGAGTCCTCATCTAATTTTAAGATATATAGTCCTCCCTTGGTATCCATGGGAGACTGGTTCCAGGATTCCTCCCTGTGAATACCAAAATCCTTGGATGCTCGAGTCCCCTCTACAAAGTCTGACAATTAAGTTTGCGAATTTTGCGAACTTGACACCATGTACTTACGTTGGCAGCACTGTACAAACAACTTGGTAAGGTTTCATAACCTTGCTAGCTGTGTTCGTATCGATGTGGGGCAATATCTAGCTGAGTCACATTCATTATTGTTGTTGCACGTTTTGGTATGCCATTGTGAGAATGTCAGAGCGTGAATTAGACAATGAACAAACGTTAAATTTCTTGTTAAACTTGGCAAGAGTGGAAATGAAATCAAGGACATGTTAGTCCAGGTTTATGGGGATAATACCATGAAGAAAATGGCAATGTACAAATTAATTAAACATTTTTCTGAGAGGAGAGAAAGCATCACTGATAAAAAGACGTCAGAACGGCCAGTAATGAGCAGAACTGGCAAAAACATTGGAAAACTTCATCGAATGGTGCATTAAAATCGTAGGCTGGGAGTTCCCTGATGGTGTAGTGGCTTAAGGCTTCGGCGCTGGCGCTGTCAGTGCTGTGGCCTGGGTTCGATTCCCACCCAGGGAGCTACCCACATACCAAAAAGAAAAAAAAAATCGTAGGCTGACTATGAGAAGCATAGTAGACCAAGTAAACATGGATAAACAAGAAAATCTTAACTGAAAATCTTGGCATGAGAAAGGTGTGTGCAAAAATGGTCCCAAAGGATATCACAGATGAACAAAAGCAAAGGAGAGTTGAAGTTTGCCAAGACCTTTTGGAGAGGCAAGACGATGTTCCAGCCATGTTGTCACTGGTGATGAAACGTAGGTGTACCAATACGACCCTGAAACAAAGCGTCAAAGCGCGCAATGGAACCCAGCCAATTCTTTATGACCAAAAAAGTTCCGTCAGTCCAAAGAGTCACAGTGGTGTTGCTGAACTTTTTTGATATCAGAGGGATTGTGCATTGTGAATTTGTACCAAGTGGACAGTCAACCAAGGTTACTATGTGAAGTGCTAAAAAGGCTGCATGAAAAAGTTAGATAAAAACAACCTGAACTTTTTGCCAACAACTCATGACTTGCAGCATCACAATGTACCAGCTCACATGGCACTGTCTTTGAGGGAGTTTTTAGCCAGTAAACACAACTGTATTGGAACACCCTCCTTAATCACCTGATCTGGCCCCCAGTGACTTTTTTCTTTACCTGAAGATAAAGGAAATATTGAAAGGAAGACATTTTGAAGACATTCAGGACATTAAGGGTAATACAACAACAGCTCTGATGGCCATTCCAGAAACAGAGTTCCAACATTGCTTTGAAGGGTGGACTAGATGCTGGCATGGTACATAGCTTCCCAAGGGGAGTATTTTCCAGGTGGCTATAGTGATATTCAGCAGCGAGGTATGTAGCAGTTTTTCTAGGATGAGTTCAAGAACTTAATGGTCAGACTTCATATAAAGAGCATACTATTTACATATAACCTACTCACATATTCCTATATGCTTTAAATCATCTCTAGATTACTTATGATACCTAATATAATGTAAATGTCATGTAAATAGTTGTTATACTATATTGTTTAGGGGAGAATGACAAGAAAAAAACAGTCTGTATGTGTTCACTACAGTTGCACCCATCTAGGCTTAATTACAGCAACAAAATAACTTTTCATGAATATTTTTTTATCCTGGTTGGTTGACTCTGTGGGTGTGAAGGGTAGACTGTAATTTTAGATTATCAGTAATGATGAGGGAGCCCCAAGAGAGAATATAAATGAGGTATGAAAATAGGAGTTTTCTAAAATAACCTGTAAGCCTAATAATCCATAAATTAATCCATAAGGAACCAAAATGTAGAGTCCAGTAATAAGACTAGCATACAGTTGAGTTGGGGTGTAGTATTTCAAGAACCAGAAGAATAAATAAACCAATACTTAATGAATATTTGCTATGTGCCAGGCATGATTTTAAGGGCTTCATATGTAATCTTTGTAATTTTTAGAGTTAGGTTCTATTGTTTTTCTCATTTTATGGATGAGAAAACTCAGACACAGTAATCAAGTAACTTACTCAGGGTCATGCAATAAACATTGGAATTGGGATTCAGACCTCCTAAGTCTGATTCCATAGCATATGCTTAAGGGTAAAATATTAAAGGCAGAAATGGAAATGATTCCATAAAGTTAAGAAGCTGACAAGTTGATGTGTCTTTATGCCATGTAAAAACGGAATCAGGTCTGGATATGAGGCATGAGATCAGGACTAGAGAGAAACTGTAGCACAGGAATAAGCAATCAAAGCTACTTCGTGATTGAGAAACTACCCCAGTGTGTTTATTTCCTCAGGAAATATGTTTTACTTTTGCTATCCAGTATGTGTACACACACGATTACTGAAACAAGTTTCATGTAACAATACTTATCCTTGCTACTTGTGACATCAGTAAAATTGTTTTCTATGCCAGTCTTCTTTGTTTTTTTAATGGTACAAGCAATCTGCTCAATCAATTTCTTGGCCCATCTGCAAGTTTAAAAACACTGACATAGAATACAGGTAGAGGGGATTAGTTTCATTAAGCAAGACTGACTCTAATTCAACAGGACTAGAGAAGAGAGAGGTAAAATTAATATCCAACAAATGAAATAGGTTGTGTTAGGGTGGTAGTATTAGGTGATAATTATTTAAGTCTCTGTCTTTCCTCAAAAATGAATTTAAAATTAGTATCCCCTGTCTTGGCCCTCTCGAACACATCAAACTTCTCTCTTCACTTGTGTCTTTTAGTACTCTTATATGCCATTGTAACAGTTTTATAAGAGGTACTTAGATGTACATACTAATTTTTCAGTGGCAAGTGTTTTTAAGACCATTATGAAGCCATTTAGGCCAAAAATAATTTACTATATCTTATTTATATAGCAATTTTGATACAACATTAGGGAGACCCTAGTTCAGATTCTCTATCTAAATAACTTTGCAGTGTTCTACTAACTTGTTTTCTTGCTTCCAGGTTTTCTATCTGCAAATTCATTCTCTCTGGGCTGCCAGGGTTTCCTTTCTAAAACACACATTTGATTATCTTATGCATACTTGGACCAAAATTTGAGAAATACGGAACTTTGAGATCCTAGCCATACTCTTTTGTGTGATTTCAAGAACCTTTGCAATTGGCCTGACAAAACCTAGTGTTCTTTAATTTTATTTCATGATATATTAGTCTGCTAGGGCTATAATAACAAAACACCACAGATAAGGTAGCTTAAACAATAGAAATTTATTTTCTCACCATTTTGGAGACCAGAAGTCCAAGATTAAGGAGCTGGCAGAGTTAGTTTCTGGTGTCATCTCTCCTTGAAATATAGTTACTGCTTTCTCAGTGTGTCATCTCCATGGCTTTTCTCTGGTGTTTCTTCCAGTTTATAAGGACACTAGTCCTGTTGAATTAGGGTCCCACCTTATGACATCATTTAATCTTAACCTTCTTAACCCATTTCCCGTTTGCCCCGAGAATACTCCCCAGTGGAGCTTGCAGCTGCAGCCTTTACCCTGGGATAACTCACGGATTACAGTCCTAACCTTACCCTCAGAGTCCCATGCTTTGAAATTTACCTAAACACGAAAATATATAATGAAATGCTGATCATCCTATACATTTCTGTTACATTAGAATTAGAAACAAGTACTATTTACAAATAACTTAAAAAACAGTTTTTATATTTTACTTTCACCTTGAAAAACATGTTTATATAAAATAAAATGAACGCAGCAGGAAGCTGCACTTTGTTTAAACGGGAAAACGGTTATAAGTCCTATCTCCAAATACAGCCACATTGAGGGCTAGGGCTTCAACATATGAAAATGGGAGGGGTGGGAGCTCGCAGTGGACATAATTCAGTCCATAACAGGCCCTTGCCCTTCTTTCTGGCCTAATTTCCTACCATCTCTTCCCAGCTGTACACTTAAGCTATACCTGGTCCCTAGCATTTTCCCAGTGTCAGGTGCAGTGGTCTTCTATGTGTCTACACTGGCTGTTCCCCTTGTCTAGAGATAAACCTTTCCTTCCTTTCCCCGAACAAGTTTGTAATCCTTCTTCAAGGCTCCACCCTAGCATTTTCTCTCTCACTTTCCCAGTCACCCTACTGCTGCACCTCTCCTGTCCCTTCTGTACACAGCATTTTTCACATTTTCCTATAGCACTTCATACATTTACCACAGGGCTCATAACCTTAGAATGTGATTGCTTGTCTGTTTTGCCTTGAAGATTATACCTTCCTCAGAGGCAGGGTTTATGTCCTACTTAAGTTTGTATACCCCCTTTGTCTGGCGATCATAGTCAATAAATGGTTTTCTTATTTTTTAATAAAATAATTGCCTCTGTACAAAATAGTATTTTTCAAAATTAGAGATTTCATTCTAACTATATGGTAAGGTAGATTAGAGTATTAAGGAAGAATAGAGTATAGAATATTGTTACCTATTGTTGAAATACTACTCTACTTCTAGGGCTAAGTGACTTCTCAAAACAAAAAAATCATTGTTTATACCTATGACAAGCAGTAATGGTGTTTTGAGGTCTGTTTTGTCTTTTACTTCAAGAGAGAAATTGCATTGTGAGCTTATTATTGAAAGGAAGATGAAAAAGTACTTAGAAATATATACAGGAGAATGAGAGACAGAAAATCCAAGGGAAGCATCAGAAAGATTGTAAAGTACACAGCAGAACATTTCTTGAGAGCCAGTTACTCTGCTATTTGCTTTAAAACTTATCTTGCAGAAACCTCATGACAACCTTTAAGTAGGTGATATTTATTCCCACTTATAAATAAGGATTCTGAAGGTCAAAAAGATTAAGACTGTTTAGCTAATTAGGGAAATTAGATATCAAATCCAGGTCTTCTGACAAAACTTAGTGTTCTTTCATTTCATTTCATGACATAACATCAGGTTAATGATAAAAGAAATTGACTTCCCCCACTTTTACCTTGCAGTGATAAACAGTGATGATTCTTCTTTGCCAGGCCCCGTTTCACACAATAAAATAGTGGCAATAGAACAGTGAACTGGCCATACTTGTACAAGGCTAGTGGAGTATAATTTGTATAAAGTTTGTGGGAGCCATTTTTAGTATGTATTTGTAACCTTAAATTTATACCCTTTGACCCACATTAATTCCCCCTTCTAATAGTTAATTCTAAGGATATAAGATTTGTACAAATCGTACAGAATATTCTCTAGAGACCTTTTAATAGTAGCAAAAAAAATGAGAATTCATATATCAACAAGGGGAACCCTCCTCCCTTCACACTCTTGGACTTCTCCACATCTTTCACTTCACACATCATCCTACTTCAGGAGCCATCATTTCTTCAAATAGCAACAGAATTTAAGTTATATATAATTTTGTATGCTTTCCCCCCTCACTCAAGAGTATATTCTGAACATTCTTCTTTTGTTATTAGACTTCCAAAAAATAAAATTTTTATCAGTGAGGTTGAATATCTTTTCAGTGTATCTTGGCTGTTTGTATTTTTCTGTGAATTGATAGTTCATATAATTTGACCATTTTTCATAGGGGCTATTTGTGCATTTTCTAATTGATTTGCAGATACTTCTTGTATATTAGCTATATTAATTCTATACTACAAATATTTTTTCTTAATCTATTTGTGGAGTCTTTCACAAAATAGAAGCTTAAAATTATGTACTCAAGTATTTTCTCTTAAGCTTCCAAAATAGATTGGAATTTCCCTTATTTAAGAAACATAAAATGTATATAATGTAACTTAGTGTTTGTTTTACCTTGTATTTTATTAATTTAGAACTTGAGAGTAAGAAAACAATGAATGACCTGGAGATGATCATGCTTAGTGAAATAAGCCAGACAGAAAAAACAAAGAACTGTATGACTTCACTCATATGCGGAATATAAAACTGAAAGCAAAGAAAAAAAGAAATGAACAAACAAATAACCCATGGACACAATCAATAGTTTAATGTTTATTTGGGGACGAGTGGGTCAGGGAGGGGAGAAAGGGGAGGGGATGGGAGAGGAGGAGGGGAAGCTAAATATAAGGTGATGGAAAGAGAAGTCACATTAGGTGGTGAACTTATTATACAACAAGCTGACAATGTACTGTAGAACTGTATGCCTGAAACCTATGTAATCCTTGCTAACAGATGTCACCCCAATAAGTCTAACAATAAAAATGAATTAAAAAAAAAACAATGAATGGGAAGGATACTTTTTCTTATTTCTGTGTTCATTTTGGGTGGTGTGTGTGTGTGTGTGTGTGTGTGTATGTGTGTGTGTTGGTGAGGAGGGTAGAAAGAATTTACAGAAAAAATTGTAACCCTTTTCTACCCATTTTCTTTCGTGCAACTCCTCAGGTCTTCACAGCACTCGGTATAATTAAGGCTCCTGGCTAGTTTATTTTTTGAGTAATATTTCATCTTTAAATTCTTAATCTTGGATTCTATAACAAAAACAAACTGTTGAAGCATATTACAAGGCTTTTGGATTATTTAAGACCTATTGCAACACTTCCTACACAATATTATTTGAGTACTGAGTATACCCTTAAAAACACTTGAATAAATTCATGAATGTATTTTAAAATAGTAAGTCATCCTGGCAAATAACTTTTTCCACATAAAAAGGTTTTTCTTCTGGATTTATTTTCTTTATATGCTTGATTGCTTGCTGTTTATTTGTGATTCAGAGCTAGAACTTTGCTCTCACCTAACTTTGTGTATCCTTTACTGCAGTGAGTGATGGGTTGGAACTGAGACCAAAATATAAAGGAATTTTTCATTGCTTGACTACCATTTGGAAACTTGATGGACTACGGGGACTTTACCAAGGAGTAACCCCAAATGTGTGGGGAGCAGGACTGTCCTGGGGACTCTACTTTTTCTTGTGAGTACACCTAGGTGATTTTACAGTGGAAAATTAAAGGGATTTTTATTTTTACTGATTAATAAAGCAGGATGAGTCGTTTAACCAGTTTCTGTGAATTGAAAAGGTCAGAAAGAGCAAAATAGCATATTTCATTCTCTGTTAGCTATTAGAGGAATTTGATCTGAAAGTTTTTAATAGGAAGAAGGCAAATGGATGAAATGGAGAAACACTCTTACAGAAGCCATTTCTGTGAGATGAAATCAGGAAAATGGCTAACAAAAATACATTTGATTCATAAATGAAGCTGGAAAACCCCTACTGGGAAAAGAAAGCAAAAGCCAGTGCGTGACTGAAAGTTTGAGGCATGCTCCTTCTTGCCTCTTACTTGACTTATTCTTTCATCTTCCCAGCTCATTCATTTCCTTTATCCTTGACCTGTCAGATGTCATCACCATTTGAAATAGCTGTTACTGCATGCTTACTGAAGAAGCCCCAGGCAGCGCCAGTGGCAGGCACATTCGTCTTCTGAGAGTACAAGCGTGCAGGAGCAAAGCCGCACAGCACTGCAGGGAAGCAGCGCATACTGCCTTGAGCATGCTTCTGATATTTGAAACTGAATCCACGGGTCGAGGTGGAGGGGAAGCTTTTCTTTGTTTTAATGGCATTTTTAGGAAAACATTAATACCTGGTGTATGTGCCTTTTTTGCTTTTGTGTCTTATGTTTTACTTTACCTCATAATTTTATAGCAGTATCCAGATGAATCTTAAAATACTTTTCAAGTGAAAGCAAAATAAAATTCAGTCTTAGCATTCCTTAAATCTTTTTATTTTCAGTTCTAAGACATACTTTGAAGGGTGAAACTATATATAAAATTGATACTACTATAAATTTCAGAGTTGTGTAGTTTCTCCAAAGAAGAGTTTCTACGGACCAGCCATAGAACATTTATGTGTTGAAAATTTTGTATGATAAAACAGTATATTTGTTTCATGTTAGAATGGTATCGGTAAAGCCTGGAAAGATTTATTTAGCTGAAGTCTTCTTTCAAGAGAAAAGTGGAAATCGGGATTAGAGTAAAAGGGCTGATTTGACTTTCCTGCTCAGGAAACATTGTAGTGGCTCTCTACTTTCTGCCCAGTAAAGCCCAGATGGCAGTTCTGCCACTCAAGGGCGTCTCAGTTTTTCCTGTCTTCCCGTCCACCCTTATTAATTTTGCTCAGGCTCACCTATTTTCCTGTTGAAACTGTGCGTGTCTTTCCATACCCTGCTAATGCCACTTCCTATTACAAATCCTTCTTTGATCTCAGTCACAGTTTCTGAATCTCTTATACTGCCTGTGTTGTCTTTTATTATGATTATTCGTTGCTGCCTATAGTCCTTGTTAGTCTGTTAGGAACAGGCTGACCAGGCATACTATTTTAAACAGGATGGAAGACAACGGTACTGTCCCATTTCAAACGGTTACCTATCGTCAGCCTATTGACACCTTGAATTTAGCCCAGTGAGACTAGGCTGACTATACATGTTGTTTGAAATGGGGCAGTACCGTTGTTTTCTGTTCTGTTTAAAAGGCTACATCTAGTCACCCTAGTTAGGAAGGCTCCATCGGGTGTTTATCTTTGTCTCTCAGACTTCCCAACCATAGTACCTCATCATAGTGTTCAGTATATGTTTGGTCCCTTGGTTTGCACAATCACTGCACCACCACTCTACCCTCCGTCTCCCAGTTTTTCCTGTCTGTGGTTTTTTTTTGTTTTGATTGAGAAGTTTGTGATTAAAATATTTTACATATATATCGCTAGCCATATGTATTTGGGGAGGGGGTGATAAAATCTTACGTTAAACCTTTCCTGCAAATCCATTCTTGAAAAAGCTTTCATTTTATGCTGCATTATGCTTTGACTTTGACTTTGGGGGTACTATTGTTAAGTTACACACCACTTTAAAACAGACTTTACTGCTCTATGACACCTATTCAAATATTTATTAACCTGCTCATTTTTTATTCTTATAGTTACAATGCCATCAAATCATATAAGACAGAAGGAAGAGCTGAACGGTTAGAGGCAACAGAATACCTCGTCTCAGCTGCCGAAGCTGGTGAGACACTGTGAAATAAAATGTCCGCTTCCAACTTGATTTTCAGTTTTGTTTTTTACTTTATTTATACCTTTTTTCCTTGAACACCAGAGTTTAAATATGCTTATCTAACTATACAAATCAGGGGTCACGTGAAATTTCTTAGAAAGCAGGCCTTCTTATTGATTACTCTGGATAGATTTCAAGAATTTTACTTATCACAGGGTAGTCAAAGTTAGAAGAGTTATAAATCTCTAATAGTTTAAGATGATTCAGTATAGGGTTTCTTCAGTTAAAGTAGAATTTCCATTTTTAAGTCACAGAGACGACCCATGAGTCTCTAAAACTTCTACTTTGACCCTTTACATACCTTAGTTTCTTAAGGTTTACTGGTTGTTTTTTAAGGCAAGAACTATCTTGCTCATTTTTGAATACTTAGTGCTAGCAGAGACCAGAATCACCCAGGACTCAATAAATATTTGTTGATTGAAGGACTACTTAGAAAACTCAGCCAATGAGAAACTTAACCAACTTTTTTGTTTTTACAAAATTGTTACTTTCTATAAAGAATGTAAAATATACTTACTACATTGCATAGTTCTTTAATTTTTGAGGTATAGTAACTACTTTGAATGCATTTGAGCAAGATTGTGGTAAAGTTAGGGTGGATGTATGTGTGTACTTGCATGAATTATTGAGGTGCTGGATTCCTGGTCCCTTTTACCTAATTTTCAAGCCCTCTGGGTTCCTCTGTGTCCTGCTCCTGAGTTATCTGTATCTCCTCATCTGCTTCCCAGGACTTGCATCTGTTCTCTATGCCAGGTCACATTGTTTAGGAGCCAGGACATCTTTGCTATCCTCACACCTCAAAGGGAAACTGTTTCACATTTTCATATCCCTTTTAATTTACCTCTCACTAACCACACGAGAAGCTTTTTATGACCACCAAAAACTATGTCTACCTTTTTAACCCTAAGACTGTGCATCAGAGATCACACCTCATGTTATAGGTACAGCCCCTGAACAACCCCATTCTTTATGTAATGTACTGTTCTTAATTTGGATTGTCATAATTGAGAAAGTACTTGTATGCTGAATAATCTTCTTTAAATCTGTTTTTAGGAGCCATGACCCTCTGCATTACAAACCCATTATGGGTAACAAAAACTCGCCTTATGTTACAGTACAATGGTGTTGTTAGTGCACCAGAGCAGCAATATAAAGGAATGTTTGATACACTTGTGAAAATATATAAGTATGAAGGTGTGCGTGGATTATATAAGGTAATGAATTATTATCAGTACATTTTTAATAACTGACCCTTGTAATACCCCTTGGCTCTTTGTCCAAGTTTTGAATGACTTGTAGTCAACCCTAAAAAGAAGCCAAACTTAGGCAAGAAACAACTTAATGAAAACTGAAATCTAATTTACAGTATTGAATTGCACTTTAAGTTGTTTATCCGCATGGCCATCATGACACTGGTAGTTGTGTCTAAAACTTTGTCAAGTAACCATATCACTAACCCCTCCCTGGAAGCTGTAGTCCCTTGGATTGCTTAGTTTAGCTTTTTTTTTTTTTTATTGTTCCTTTTTAGGGATTTATTCCTGGGCTCTTTGGAACATCACATGGTGCCCTTCAGTTTATGGCATATGAATTGTTGAAGTTGAAGTACAACCAGCATATCAATAGATTACCAGAAGCTCAGTTGGTAAGATGATTCTTTTTTTTTTTTTTTTTTTTTTTTTTTTTTTTTTTTTTTTTTTTTTTTTTTTTTTTTTTTTTTTTTTTTTTTTTTTGTATGTGGGTAGTTCGCTGGCCAGGAATTGAACCCAGGCCGCAGCGCTGACAGCGCCACCACCGAAGCCTTAAGCCACTACACCACCAGCAAACTCCAGTAAGATGATTCTTGAAAAAAATGTATCCTTAACTTTTATGGGCATATATAATAGATGAAAATTTTGTCATGTTTACTTTGGTAGTATTACTGTGATGACAAGTACTGACAATTTATAGTTAAGTATTTTATGGGCTAATTACCGATGTTAAAAATAGAACCCCTTAGTTGCTCAGAGTCTTTGTTAAGAGGAGAAACATATTTTTCACTTAATGATCCATTTAAATGTTTGATTTCCTGTATAATTTATACTTCTGTATTTTTAAAGAAGTCATGTCTAAAGAAAAACATGTTTTGTGTTGTCTTTTTAGAGCACAGTAGAATATATATCTGTTGCAGCACTGTCCAAAATATTTGCTGTAGCAGCAACGTATCCATACCAAGTTGTGAGAGCTCGCCTGCAGGATCAACACATGTCTTACAAGGGTGTAGTGGATGTAATTACAAAGACATGGAGGTGAGAGCTCATGGTACATCAAAATGGTTCTGAGGAGGGACCCTGCAAATCTTAAACTGTCCAGTTAACATTAGTTTTATAGCAAATGCCAGTGTGCTATGGTGAATCATGGCTGGTGGCCCCTGCTTTCCCATATTCCATCTACTGTTACACATGGACTTACTCTCTCTCTAAGGCTTGATTTCTTCATTTGTAAAATTAGGATATCTAGGCTGACATGGTCATAAAAATCAAATGAGATCTGAAAGTGCTTTGACAACTCAGTGAAACAAAATTCAGGTGTTATAAAATATTTGAATGGCCTGGAAAGTTACAAAAGACCTAGTTTAATACAGTTAAGAAGGCCCCACACCTGCTACTAGCACCATAACTTTTGCAAATATAGCAGGGCCTCAAATAATACTATTTCCATATAAAATTGATGAGATGCCATAGGAACTCAACTCTTGTTTATATCGTTATTCTGTGGTAAAACTGGTTTCATAATATGTCATTTCCCTTTCAGTTACAGAACTTTTTGATAATGTAAAATGAGGACTTACTGCACTAGTGTCTATGTATGGAGGATATACTTGTTCTTTAGCATGAGACTAAGTAAAACTGTTTAAGTAGACATCCCCATGTTAATCTTTAATTCTAAACGGTCAGAACAGAATATTTAGAATGTTAAATTTAGTTGAATTTAGTAAATATCAAGAACCTCAGTGGCAAGTTCCAAGGCCATACATATTCCTACTCTAGCCATTAAGAAAATACAGTTTTATTATACTGTGTGCTATTTTTAGTGCTGTCTAGCACTTATATATTATGAGATTTTTAATGCTTAAATTAGATCAGTTAATAAATACTCCTGCAATGTTCATGCATTAAAAACATTTGAAAGACGGTTATCATTTAAGCACTTTTCAGTTCAGCTTTGAGGTATCCCTGCTCTTTCTTCTCAGTCAGCCCACAAAAAGAATGTTAAGTCCCTACAAGTGGCTCATAAGCTACATTACTCCAGGGCATTGAAAACATGGTCTTAAATCACAGTGAGGTTTGACTGCTGCTTGCTCCATGCTCTATGTTTACTTTTGTGTCTTCAGGCTACCTTTGTAGGAAATTAAGTATCTATCTGTTTTTCCCTCTTAAAGGAAAGAAGGCATCGGTGGATTTTACAAAGGAATTGCACCCAATTTGATTAGAGTGACTCCAGCCTGCTGTATTACCTTTGTGGTATATGAAAATGTGTCACATTTTTTACTTGACCTTCGAGAAAATAAAAAGTAAGCTAAAAGAAGATAATTGCAATATATCAGCCCAAGCCAGCAACATTCTCCTTTGCATTTGAAATGTAAAAACTCAGAAGAAAGTAACTTGGCTCATAATCAGAATTGGTCTATAATCATTAGAAGTCAAGGAACTGTTAACTCTCAATGATATTTTTCTGCTTTTTGCCTTTACCAAACATATGGGGCTTGGCTACCTCTGCCTGAGATGGCTGCCATCAACACAACAGTAAAACTGACATCAACGGGGGAGTTTAACAAATTTTCACATTTTGCTGTTCAAGTGGAAGCTGATTTGCAGCATTTGCTAAATGAATTAGATAAATGTGCTTTTTCGGAACTGATTTGCCTGGATTGTTTTTAAAATTGACCTCTGTGCAATAGCAAGAAAATGGCTTCTTATACATGTCATCAAGCTTTAAGGATTTGCTGGAGAAGATGTTGCCCAAATCTAGACCAGAGAAAAAAATCCACTATAAATGTGCTTTAATTTTAATTCAATTGGAATTAATAACTAGAGAAGTTTGAAAAGTTATATACTACTTAATTGAGAAGTAGCTGATATGTCATTCTATCACTAATTTTATTTCCAGAGACTCTTCCATAATTTAATATGTATAGTCCTGGATTTCATTATTATTTTTTGGCATGGTTACCTAGTGTCTTTTAAATGTATAAAATCTGAACTAGAATTTAGCTATGTCAGCACTTATTTAGCATATCTGGCTATAAATCACTTACTGGAGTTGCAAGTAGATCACCTTATGTAGATACTGGAAAGACTGGGATATGTTTATTGACAAACTATATGGACATGACATACTTCAACTTCTACTTCATTTTTTGAACATGAGTCCAGATCCCAAATAAATGACTAATCTACATTGATTACTCAAATTCAGGTTTAAATACAAATTACATTAATGGCTATTACTGGTTTTACTTTTATGAGTTATTTTAAATATCTGTTATATAAATACAAAGTCCTGCAGTAAAGGGATGACAGAATAATACCAGTATTTTTATTTATCATAAACATCTATAAATGCTATTGCACTACCATCTATCTGTTGTAAATAAAACATTGTGGCTTTCAAAGCCATATTTAAATGGTTCTTTGAAAATAGGTCTATTTTTTATATTTGAAAATGGCATTGTTTTAAAAATAAAAATGAAATGATAAGTACCTAATTTTATTTACTGTAATTTCTTGTAACATGCACAGGAATGCTCTGGAAATTAATGTGATATATTTTTTGTACTCTGGGTCATACCATACATAATGCATAAGAAATCCTTATGTGGAAAGACAAGCTGCAGTTGATACTGGAGTTTTAGAGGTAGTGCCATTATTTGATGCCTCCTGTGGACCTGCAAATTAATAAAACACAGTATTTGTCCTCTAACAGTGTACAAGCTTGCAGAAAAAATAAATAAGCCTAAAGTAACTACAATTCTGGGTTAAGAACATGTAAAATCCCTAGAAAGCCCTATATGAGTTCTGAGAAAAGAGAGCTCACTCCAATAACAAATAGTCATTGAGCTCCTGCTGTGCCAGATAATGTCACCAAGCACTCAGAATATAGCATTAAATAAGCCAGAATTTTTACTTTGGTGTGAGTGACAGAAAACATAAAAATTATGCATAATATAATTTCAGGTATTAAATGCTACCTGAAATAAATAAAACCAAAGCAGAGTTGGGAATAGTGTTGGTATGTTAGGTGCGATGATTGGGGTTGGGAAAGGTCTCTCTGAGGAGTTAATATTGGAAACATTTTGACTTAAGTGAGGAAGCAAGCCACAGTGAAATAGAGTAAACGCATTGTAGGCAGAGAAAATAGGAAATACAAGGGCCCTGAGGCAGGAATTCTCTTGACTGGGATGGATGAGTCGTCAGGGAGGAGGTTGGAGAATTGCCATTACTGTGTCCTGGGAAAGAGTGCAGGATGGGGAGCCAGACTGTCTGGGTTCAAATTTCAGCTTTCCTGTTTTCTGTTTGACCATAGGCAAATCACTTCACCCCACTTTGCCTCAAGTTTTCTTATCTATAAAATAGTGTCTTAGATCTTTTCCTCCATAGCAACACCTGAGACGGAGATTCTTCGGCCAGTGACTTACTGAGGGCATGCTCTTAGGAGAAACCTGGAATGGAGTGAAGAAAAGAACAGGATCCAGCAGGGAAAGAAGAGGTTTCAGAAGTTCAGCCTGAGCCTGACCCTCCGGGGTCCTCTGCAGTGTGGATTGGACCACAGAGGTGGTCCTCCCCAGAGGTGAGGGGCTGGGCTATTTTGTTCCTACTTCAGGCAGTCATTACTACCTGTAGTGGAGGCAGTAGAGACTGGAGGGGCGTCTAGGTGCTTCTCAGCCTTGGGCAGTCCTCCAAATAAAGTGGAGGTGTTAGCTGTACAGCTGGGCTATGGGTGGGTCATCAACAGCATCTGTGATAAATGAGGATATTAAAAATACATGGGCATAGGATTACTGACAGGATTAAAAGAATTAATCCAAGTAAAGTGCTTAGCACAATCCCTGGGCTCGTAAACTTTAGCAGGGGCCAGAATTTATAGGCCATGGTAAGGGGTTTAGGTTGCATGAGGGATCATTCTGGTGCTTGTATGGAGAAACAATTAGGAGACAGGCAAGAAGCAGGGATACCAGTTAAGCTTTCATAGATAACCTTCAGTAGCTGGTAGTAGCATGGACCTGGTTAATTGAGCTGGAGGTAGTTTATAGCTTGAGGGAAACTAGAGCAGGGTTCATGGAGGGAAAACTTTTAAGCTGGTCCTTGAAGAAAGATATTTCAAAGGGAGCCTTGGAACTTAGGGAAAAAGAAAGCACAGGTGACATGTCTTGGGCAGTGAGGGGACAATGAGGTAATGAAGAAATGGAAGACAAAGCTGAAAGATTGGGGCCAGCACATAACTCTCAGAGTCTTACTAAACCTGTTTGGGTTTTATTTGATGGATAAAAGAGAAGTAAAGAGTAATGAAGGGAACAGAGACATGGCTACATCTTCGGGGTGGCAGGGGAGGATCAATCAGATAAGAGGAGCAAACTTAGAAAGAAGGGGTTATCAACCATATAAATATTTCAGTAGGATGAAGATTAATGCCACTGATAACTGAGTAGGTTCAAATTATAGAGGATGAAGACAGATTGCAAGCAGCTAGCAGGTGGGGCAAACTGCAAGTATTCATTTCACTACAGCTTTTTCTTGGATTTCAGCAGATAAAGGTTAAAGAACCTTAGCTTGAAAAAGTGCTAGAAGTCTAGGAAGGAGTGAAAGCAGGGGAGTTTGGCAAAGGGAAAACTAGAACACCATTGTAGGGAGAACACGTGAAGATTGAGAAACGAGTCCAAAAAAAAAAAAAGCTTCCTGGAGCTATGCACAAGAGGATGAACATGGTAGAACGTGGTCCAAGGCCGTGATGGGTGCCCTGCCTTGTGAAAACAAGGCTGTTACGTTTCAATATGTGCTTTTGTGGTCTGGCAATTTTAGAAAATCATGCTGTTTTTTAAACACTAAAAATGGGATATCAAATAAAAAGTTTATTTGAGTTCATAAGGCATCGGAGGGTTTCTTTTGAATGTTGACATTTTCAGAATGTAAAATCCTCCAGTTTATATAAAGTACAAGGGGGGGACCCAAAAAAAACTGAACTATCTTCTGCAAGGTGGATCCCTTATAGTACAGGCTTCCCCCAGTAGGTGAGTGTTCTAGGTACCGAACTGCATCCCTGTACCAGTTGGTGTTGTCATAGGAGGCTGCATTTGGCTTCAGTGGATTTTCTTTGGAGACTTTGTCAATGTGTTTGCCCATTTCATGATGGGCAATTTATACAAACAACATGCATCATAACAATGCACCTGCCCTCACTGCACTGAGTGTTCAGCACTTTTTGACCAAAAATGACATGACCCCCTTGCTCCGCCCTTCCTATTCACCAAGTATCACCCCAAGCAACTTTTGCTTTTGTTTCCCCCATGAAAGAAGTGCTCCAAGGGAAATGTTTTGCTGATGTGGAAGAGGTGAAACAAAAAACAGCAGAAACACTACAAGGCATCAAAATCAATGAGTTCAAAAACTTTTGAGCAGTGGAAAAAGCATCTCCATAGGTGTATTGCATCAAATGGGAAATATTCTGAAGGTGACTGAAGTTTAAACGTAAGAATATACAATTTTTTATAAATAAATTTTAGGGGGTTTGGGTCCCCCCTCTTATGTATTACCACTTTAAAAGCAAGGTCTTTTTAGTGATTATAAAATTACTTATAGAAATAAAATACTGGGAAATGACTTATTTAACTTTTACGTCTACCTTCTAAAAATGTGTTAGGTCAGGGGTCCCCAACCCTTGGGCCGCTGACAAGTACCAGTTCATGGCCTTAGGAACTGGGCCGCACAGTAGGAGGTGAATGGTGGGCAAGCAAGTGAAACTTCATCTGTACAAGTATTTACAGCTGCTTCCCATCGCTCATATTTCTGCCTGAGCTCCGCCCCCTGTCAGTTCAGTGACAGCATTAGATTCTCACAGGGGCACCAACCCTATTGTGAACTGTGCATTTGAGGGATCTAGGGTTCACACTCCTTATGAGAGTCTAATGCCTGATGATCTGAAGTGGAGCTGAGGTGGTGATGCTAGCTAGCACTGGAGAGTGGCTGCAAATACAGATTAACATTAGCGGAGAGGTTTGACTGCACAGAGACCATAATAAATCAATTGATTGCAGACTCATATCAAAACCCTATCAGTGGTGATCATTACAATGTAATAATAATAGAAATAAATTGCATAATAAAAGTAATGTACCTGAATCATCCTGAAGCATTCCCCATGCCCCCCTCATCCATGAAAGAATTTCTTCCATGAAACCAGTCCCCAGAGCAAAAAATGTTGGGGACCACTGTGTTAGGTAACATGCAGAAAATGTGTGAAGTTTTGGGTTACTTGCAGTCTTAGATCTCTTTCTAAATGAGTAAACAGAAAATAGACTCCAGAAGTATTTGTTATGAATACTTGTAATTGGCTGTCCAGCATCTATTTCTTTTACTTCTTGGAGTAGTAGTAGCCTGAATTTCTTTTCAGAACAAACTCCCTCCCTTCATTCTCACCTTTGTGATTTAGATGGAATGGGCCTCACCGGCCCCTCTCACCGGCCCCTCCCCCCGCCCCCACCCAGGAGAACCTTGATGGCAGAACCAATGTAAATGTGCAGTCTTCATGAATGGTTTGCAGGTGGCACAGTTACCTAAGCTGATCCACTCAGAGTGACTCTTAAAGACATTATTTTCTGAGTATATTGACATAGATTTTCTCTTTGCTGTTTTGTAAATGAGGATTCATGTAACTCAGCTCCTCAAAGCTAGTTTGGGATCATAAATGTGGGGAAATTAGGTTAGCCAAAATGGAGTCCACACCAAGGAAATGACAAAAAAAAAAAAATTGGAAGAAATTAGGTCCTATCTCAAACTGAGAAAAAAAGGAAAGAAAGAAAACTTTTGTTTCAGATAAGCTTAATATATGACTATCTAGAAATAGGACTTCGGGGGTGGGGGGGAAGAAGATCTTAAGTCACATTATATGAGATTCTAGATTAATTCTCATCCCTAGCAACATGTACCTCTGTAGTTTTCAATTTGGTGAACCAATAAATTTCCTTTACTTTGTAAGCCTGTCTCAGTTGCGTTTTTCTATTACTTGTAAAAACTGGAAGCTTCCCAGACACTGAATCTGTGATCCCAGATCCTAAAGTCTGTCATGTTTTCCATCAACTGTCAGATGCCAGTGATAAGTTTCTATGGACATTAATGTCACCTTCATGAAAAGTGAGCACTTTGGAGGTTCTTTAAAATGTTTTTAGTTTATAGAAAAACCTTGTCATTTAATATGTATAAAAATTAAAGATTATTCAGTTCACTATGAAAAGCATAAAAGATTGACCAGTAGACTTAGAAAAATAACTAAAATCTGTGCTCATGGTAGAAGGCCCAACTGTATGAAAGTTGGATGATTTGGAAGTTCTCCCTAGTATGAATGTATTTTCTGAGGTCAACTATTATAGGACTGTGTGTTTATATTAAATTTTAATATATATTAATTATGACATTAGTCTTATTCTACTCAAAGCTAGAAAGTGGTAAAACCAGTTCACACTCAACGTGTCAAAAGAGAAAGTCACAAGTTGCTTTTGTTGAGTGATTCAAATTAACATCTTTCCCACCAAGGTTCTAAACTAATTTAGAAATAGACAACAGTAAGTGGAGAATGAAATAGAAAATTTATTAGTGATAAGGCTGAAAGTAGAGAATCAGGCTTATATCTCTAAAAATGGGCTTCCTTTTCCCAAACCCCAGAATCATACACATGCCCATACAGTGAAAGACAATATGAACCAAGACTGTTTTACAGCCTGCTTTTGTAAAACTTACTACAAGGAGGAAGGGGGCAGAAGGCTTGCTCTCTGTGAGCAACTTATTCCAAGAGAGAGGAGAGAACAGCACTACTCATGCTCACTTCTTTATCCTGAACTCATCAATCAAGTAATCACACCTCTAGCAATCTAGGTCCAACCAGGAAACAGAACAAATAGTAAATTTAACCAGGAGAAGCTTAAAGAATTATTAAGCTAGGCCAGAGTAATATAAGTATGTTAAGAGAACTCTAAAAGTCATCCTAAGGCTGAGGAGAGTACCAGAGGAAGGACAAGTTTGGAAGAGGGTCCCCTCTGGCATTGAGACTGATAAACAGAAAATGATCATGTGAGACACTGTCTGGTGAGCAGGTTCTGGAGGGAGTGAAATCATTTCTGTAAGTGCATATAGCCAGGAACAGACACTGTCTACTTTAGAAAGGTCTCAGGAACAACCATGTAGCAGGCAGGCAACATGGTTTGGGGCACTGCCATAAGCATGAGACCCAGGAGTATGTGCTCTCCTTCTCAAGACCCCAAGAAGATGATCAGCAGGCCTCCTGGGCTGGAGATGTGACACAGTTGAGGGACTGTGCATGCTCAGTACACAAGTGGAGCAGAGCATCATCAGATATACACATGTATACACACCCCACTTACCATGCAATGGAAGCAAGAAAAAGTGAATTTCAGTACACTAAAAGTAGGAAGAGAAGCTTCCTTTCTCCTATAATGCCCCTCCAATGTCCTCTACTTAATATGCTCATTTTAAAGAAGAAATACTTAAGAGTTCAGTCCATTATCACAGAGCAGGTACTGAAGGATGAATTTGGAGCTGAGGGGTAATAAACTGGTAAGTGCCTCAGTTGACCTATTTGACTACTCAGCTTGCATATGCATCCTTCTATATTTGAATTCCTGTACAACAAAGCAATTAACTGTATTTTAGCCTAGCAAGATGCAGCTATCCTGATAAGTGAAGTTTTTGCTTTTCTCCCAAACGAGAAGACACAAGGTCCCAATAGTCATTTTAATCCATTGTTGGTTATATTAATTACTCCTCAATTTCAGTCATGATTCCACTAAATACTCTGTTAACTAAAGGCTCCTTTGGGATTTCTGGTCAAGATGGTGAAGTAAGTAAACTGTTTGCATCCTCTCATGATAACATCAAAATTACAACTAAACTATAGAACAACCATCACTGAGAACTGCCTGAAGACCTATAACGAAGGGAATACAGAAGAAGCCATGACTAGTAAGAGGGACAGAGACACAGAACAGGCTGGTCCCACACCCACTTGTGGTAATTAAAAATTGGGAGGGATATCTCAGCTGTGGAGGTCCACCCAGAGGAGTGAGGAGATCCCAGTCCCACTCCAGGCTCTCCAGCCCTGGGTCCTAGTGCTGGGGAGAGGAGTTCCACAAATTCGGGCAGTGAAAACCAGTAGAGATTGTGGCTGAGTCAGATGAAGGGCAGCTGTATACTAAGTGTTCCTCTTAACGGGCCCGCACTTAGACTGACTTACTAATGAACTCACTAGCTGTGAGCTCCAGTGCTGGGACAGCAGCTCATAAATGCCAGGGTCAAATGAGGAGAAACTGAATTGTCTGGCTCCAGGGTGAGGGCTGAAGGGATAGCTTTCTCTCAGACAGAAGTGCTGGCAGAAGCCGTTGATTATTTTGTTGAGCCCTCGTGCAGACGCAGGTGGCTGCCATATCTGAGACTTCATCAACCTGGGTAATACAAGCCACCCACCCTCATGATTCCCTGAAACCCCATCCCACTCAAATTTCAGGCCCACCCAAGCTGCTTCCACATACAAACAGCCTGTGTTGGCTCATGCTGCAGACTTTTCTAAATTCTCTCAAAAGTTCACAAAACCCAAACAAGAAGCAACTGGCCTTGGCATGCCCTGTACCTCTTGCTGAGCAGCCCTAAATTCAGCACTAGTGGCACCTGGCCTCAGTTTATGACTTGACCTCTCAAGGTACCTCCAAGCCCAGGAGGAATGGTAATCATCTGTGGATTACTTTGTGGCTCATGCCAGGTGGCCCCAGGCAGAGCACAGTCTACTGCTGAACTTGGTCTGCAGTGGAGCCCATCTCCAGGAGGCCTGGGGCCAACATGCCAGTGGCCAACTTCAGACCAAGCCGGAAAACCACCTGGCTACTTCAGAGGATGACACACCCAAAGGGCAGGCTAGGTAGTCATCAGAGACTTGCTAAAGCAAACCCTGCTCTGTAGCATCAGCCCCTGCACAACAGCTTCTCCACTCCTCCCAATCAATCAGCCTGAGGGTCAATCTCATCCTTTGGCATGCAAACAGCAACCAAGACTCAACTACAACAGAAGGGCACACACAACCCACACAAAGAACACATCTGGAGCTCCTGGCTGTGGTGACCAGGGAAACTGTACCACTGGGCCCCACAGGACACCTACTACATAAGGCCACTCTACTAAGACTGAAAGACATAGCAGTCCTACTTAATACATAGGCAGCCAAAATGGGAAGACAAAGAAACACGTTCTAAATGAAAGAACAGAACAAAGACCCAGAAAAAACACTAAACAAAATGGAGGCAAGCAGTCTATCAGATGCAGGGTTTCAAACACTGGTTATAAAGATGCTCAATAATCTCAGTGAGAACTTCAACAAAGAGAAAACATAAAAATGGAGATAAAAAAACATAAAAGAAGAACCACTCAGAAATGAAGACTACAATAACTGACATGAAGACTACATTAGAGAGAATCGAAAGTAAATTAGATGAAGCAGAGGTTCAAATCAGCAATTCGGAAAATAAGGTAGCAGGAAACACCCAATTAGAATAGCAAAAAGAAGAAAGAATCCAAAAAATTAGGACAGTTTAAGGGACCTCTGCAACAACATCAGGCATATCAACATTCACATCTTAGGGGTATCAGAAAGAAAAGGGAGAGAGCAAAGGATTAAAAACTTATTTGAGAAATAATGACAGAAAACTTCATTGACCTGATGAAGGAAATAGACATACAAGTCCAGAAAGTGCAGAGTCTCAAACTTAGATGAACCCAAAGAGGCCTGCCCACATCAATAAACATCATATTAAAATGCTGAAAGTTAAGGACAAAGAAAGAATTTTAAAAGCACCTGGTTACCTACAAAGGAGCTCCCATAAGACTGTGAGATGATTTCTCAACAGAAACTTCGCAGGCCAAAAAGGATTGACATGAAATATTCAAAGTGATGAAAAGCAAGGAACTACAACAAAGATGACTCCACCCAGCAAAGCTATCATTTAGAAACAAAGGACAGATAAAGAGCTTTCCAGACAAGAAAAAGCTAAAGGAGTTCATCACCACCAAACCAGTATTACAAGTAATGTTAGAGGGACTTCTTTAAGAAAAAGAAGCAGCAGCAGCGATAAAAAAAGAGATATAAAAATAGATAATACGGAGTTCCCTGAAGGTGTAGTGGCTTAAGGCTTCAGCGATGACGCTGTCAGCGCTGCGGCCTGGGTTCGATTCCCAGCCAGGGAGCTACCCACATACCAAAAAGCAAAATAAATAAATAAATAAATAAATAAATAAATAAATAAATAATAAAAATAGATAATAAAATAGCAATAATCAAATTGACAATGCACTGTAGAATTATATGCCTGAAACCTATGTAATCCTTGCTAACAGATTATCACCCCAATAAGTCTAACAATAAAAATGAATTAAAAATAAATAAATAAAATAAAATAGCAGTAACTAAATATCTATCAATAATTCCTTTAAATGTAAATAGAATACATGCTCAATCAAAAGATAGGGTTGCTGAATGGCTAAGAAGACCCTTAACATAAGTTACCTACAAGAGACTCACTTCAAATTGAAAGATACATAAACTGAAAGTAAAGGGATGGAAAAAGATGTTTCATGAAAATAGAAACAAACAAAAAAAGCTGGTGTAGTGATACTTATACCAGACCAAATACACTTTAAGGCTATGACAAGAAACAAGGACACAGTAATCCCACTTCTGGGTGTTTATCTGAAGAATCCCAAAACATTACTTCAAAGAGACATGTGCATCCACATGTTCAGTGCAGCATTGTTTACAATGGCCAAGATATGGAGGCAACCTCGGTGTCCAACAATGGATGAATGGATAAAGAAGAGGTGGTACCTATTTACAATAGAATATTACTCAGCCATAAAAAGAATGAAATCTTGGCATCTGCACCAAAAATGGATAAACCAAGAAGGCATTGTGCTGAGTGGAGTAAGTCAGACAGAGAAAGACAAATGCCAAACGATTTCACTTATCTGTAGAATCTAAAGAACAAAACAAACGAAACAGAAACAAACTTATGGATACAGAGAACATATTGATGTTTTCCAGTTTGGACAGGGGGAATGAAAAAAGGGGAAGGGCTTAAGAAGTACAAATGGGTAGTTACAAAATAGTCACAGAGATGTAAAGTATAGCATAAGTAATGTTGTCAATAATATTGTAATAACTAGGTAAGGTGCCAGATGGGTACTGGATTTGTTAGGGTGATCACTTCTTGAGTTGTGTAAAAGTCTGGTCAACGTGTTGTACACCTGAAGCTAGTATAGTGTTGTATGTCAGCTGTAGTTGAAAAATTAAACAAAAATAATTTAAAAAAAGAAAAAAGTAAAAACTCTTTTATACTGCTAGTGAAGGGGAAAATACAGTATAACCACTAAATTAGTTTTACTTATAGAGAAACTTACACATAAGCACAAAAAGATAGGGACAAAGATGTTTATTGCAACATTTGCAATAATGAAATAAATCAGGCTGATGAACACCTGAAATGTTCATCAATAAGGCAATGCTTAGATTAATTTGGTTACACAGACATGATAGAATATTATATAACAGTGAAAATTCAAAAATGGGAGCAATAGACATCAACATGAATATTCCCAGAATCCATCATAAGTGAGAAAAACAAATTGAAGAATGATGTGCATATTATGATAAATGTATTTTTAAAAACTGTAGTAAATCTGACCAGAGATTAAGCTTTGTTAAAGCTGGGTGGTGGGTAATGAGTGTTGGTTATATTGTGTTCATAACGTATTTCAAATGAAAAGTTTCACCTAAAAAAAAACTACTTTGTAAAGTTGACCTCCACCAGCTTTTATTAATACATAAAATAAAAATGGGAGAGGAAAGAAAAGAGTTAGCATATATAAACAAACACATATAACAAAGAGAAAACATGCAAAACTACCATAGTCCTTGTTTTTGTAATTAGTCATGATTATAGTTGATATCTATATTCTGCCTTCAACTACCCATTCCATATTTTCATTAACCAGAGCTCTGGGTTCTTTACCTGGAGGAGTGATCCAAACTTCCTTTCCCAAGGGGTCTGAATCCTCAACCATCCTGCCTTTTTCTGGTTCTGGTAGTTTTCCATTAACTGTCACTGTTGGTATGCAAGTTTTAACAGAAACCTTAGAAAATCTCCAGACTTTAGGATTATTTGCTGGCCCAGGCAAGCCAGCAAACTTTCTCACCACCCAATGATCTGCAACCACACTTTCTCGAACACTCCTCGTTGCTTCTGCCATAGCAGCAACCAATTTCCCTTGGTAATTGAGATCAATCGCTAGAGCAATAGATTAGCATCCTGTTTTTCACCTGTTGGTTCAGTGGTAAAAGGAATGCAAAATGACCAGGTGGCAGTCTGTGGTAGGCAAAATTCTTAGACCACATGAGTCCCGCCCCCTATATAATTTCCCTTACACATTGTTGAGATATGTCCATATAATTAGATATTATCTGCATAATTATGTTATATGGCAAAAGGAATTTTGCAGGTGTAATTAAGGTTAACTATAATCCAAAGGGAGATTATTCTGGGTGGGTCCAACCTACCTAATCAAGCAAGTCTTCTAAAAGCAAAAGAGTTCTCTGGCCAGTCTGGAAGAAAAACAGCCATATTGTGAGAGGAAAGTCCATGTGACAGGGACCTGAGAGTGACCTCTAGGAGCTGAGAACAGTCCTCAGCTGACAGCACGAAAACAGGGACTTGAATCACACAGCTGCAATGAATGCTATTCTCCTAACAACCACAGGAGCTGGGAAGAGGATACAGAGCCTCAGATGAGATCACAACCCCAGTCAACACTTTGATTTCAGCCTGGTGACTGAGCAGAGGGCTCAGCTGACCTGTACCTAGACCCTTGACCCACAGAAACTATGATGAATAAATTTGGATTGTTTTAAGCCACTAAATTTGTGGTCATAGCCAATAGAAAACTAATACACAATCTCACCCAATTCAGTGGAACTATCGTTGGTGCCCTTGTGGAAGCATTCTTTTTTATTTCTTTTTCTTTCTTTTTGTATGTGGTAAGTTTCCTGGCTGGGAATGGAACCCAGGCCGCAGTGCTGACAGCGCCAGCGCCGAAGCCTTAAGCCACTACACCACCAGGGAACTCCTGAAAGCATTCTTTTGGATATTAATATCTCCAAACCAGCAGAGCTCAAAGTTGCCAGGATAGGAAGCAAAAAGTCTGCAAATGGGTCGTTAAATGTAGTAGTGAGAGAAGCCACTCCTACTTATACCACTTGGCTACAGGAGAGAGAACACCATATACATAATGCTTTCTGATCCGGAGCTTATGCTGCTCCCTATGACAGAACTTTATTCTTTTAGGATGTTGTCTATCAACGGGTAACATAATGAATCCTTAAAAGGCCATTTCACCTTTCATTTAAGCCAGCCACTTCAGGTGATGAAGTATATGGTAAAACCACTTAATTCCATGGGATAAGTCCCATTGCTGTACTTCTTTGCCATGAAATGCAGTTTCTTAATCAGAAGCAATGCTGTGTAGAATGCCACAACAGTGCACAACATAATCTGTGAGTCGGCTGATGGTAGTGCTGGCTGAAGCATTAGAGTCAGAAAAGGCAAATCTATACCCAGAAAACATGTCTATTTGCGCGATAGTGAATCTCTGCACCTCCATGACAGAAGTTGAGTTATCAGCCTGCCACTGGGTGGCTGGCTTGTCCGCCATGGAATGGTGCTATATTACGGACTCAATGTTGGTCTCTACTCAGCAGTAGCCAGGCCAGCCTTAGCAATGGAAGTTCTATGTGTTGACTCAGTACCTGGGCTCCGTCCTTGCCACCATGGTCTCTTTGTTCATGGGCCCATTGAATGAACACTGCAGTGGCTAGGGAAAGAAGCTGACTGACATCTCCACAGTGTTATTTTGTCCACCTCATTATTAAGAGCCTCTGCAGCAGATGCCCTTTGGTGGGCATTCACATGGGACACAAGTACCATCACAGTCTGCCAATTCAAAGAGATCTGAACTAATGTTCCTGTCCCCACCCAAAATGCCATTAATCCCAGTCCTCGTTTGCCAATTTTTTTACCCATCTTGGTTAACTTCTACCTATTTTCAGTATTTTTTCATCTAGATCTTTAATCCACTTTTCCGTTTTAGATTATTTTGAAACAAATTTCTGACATCATATCACCCTATCTTCCATAGTTCAGTATCTCTAAAAGACAAGCACCATTTAAAATTAACCACAGTACCATTATCACACCTAAAAATGTAATTATTTAATCTCAAATATCCAATGTCAAATGTCAACTACCTCAAGCATTCAAACATTGAAATGAGTTGATAGATTAAATCTCTTTTACTCCATGTTTTTTCTCTCTTCTCTTTTCTTGCAATTTGTTGAATAAACCAAGTTGTTTTTCAAGTTTTGCAGTCTAGATTTAACTGTCACGTCAATTTTTACCCCCTGTATCTCCTAAAATTTAATTGTTATATCTGGAGATTAATTGAGACCCAGGTTTAATTATTTTTTGACAATTACTTTTTGGTAGGTATTATCTATCATTAGGAGGCACAGAGTCTGGTCTTTGTCTTTGGAATGTTATCAGTCACGGATGATCATTGTTAGATCCCCTAAATCGTGACAGGTTGCACATACGCACACTTCTATAAGGTGAAATTTTCTTTCATTAACAATTTGATTACCCAGAAATACAGTTCATGTGGAGAAAGCAGAAAAATGCTTGATCGTTAGGTAGCTAACCAGTTTTCAAAGTAACAAGTTGGTTTGCTGGTGTCCCATAAGTTGACCAATGAATTTTATGTTAATATCATTATGAACTCATGTATTTAAATACATTGGATGTGGTTCAAACCATTGCAGTTATTATCTTTATTGATGCTTAAAATGTATCATCTTTGCCTGTGGGAACCAATTCAAGTTGGCTCTTGAACCCTTTTGAGTTGTCTTTGATCATTGCCTTGTTTCCCAGTATGACAAGATGTTCCAGGCTCATACTGTACATTTCCTGCCCCAGAGATGAAATCACCCATTTATTCAAGGAGCCTTAATTCCTCTGAGTAGAAAATTGTGTGAAGAGATCTCAATCTGGGCATTACTAAATTAGTCAATTTCTAGGCCTTTTTAGTAAAAAAAAAAGACCTAGGAGATTATATTATTGCTTAGAGCTTTATTTAAGATAAAGTACTAGATGAATTCCTACTGATGCTTCCAGTTGAAGCCAAGGTTTTACTTAACTTTATCAGTCTTACACCTGTACTTTGTTTATCACGAATTCTTTCCAATCACCTCAACCAGAACAATAGATCTTCCTTTGAATTATAACAGCCCCTTCAACAACTTTTATAGCAATCAATATAAGTCTTTGCTTTATCGTTATTTTTGTATATATCTTATCTTCCCTACCAAGTGGTAAGCAATTTGAGGCCATAATTCACATCTTTTTTATTCTTTGTTAAGAGTAAAAAGGCAAAGATTATAAAGATAAAATTCCTAAAGTGCTAGTGTATTTCCTGACACATAAACTTCCTTTTTCTCTGTATCCCTCAAAATGTGGGATAATATTACACATGTACTAAAATTTAATATATCATTGTTAAATGGATAAATACAAGTTTAGGTTTAACTTAACTTTTCAGATATAAAGTACCAGAAACTCTAATTTTAGTGACAATTAGGTTAAAGATATTAAAGTTGTTTGAAATTAAGTTTTATTTCACAGATATAAAACAATTTTGAACATTTACATCTTGTACAAAGACTGGTAGCTTTTACATTTTAAAAAGTATACTAAAAGAATAGGAAAAATTAAAGGCCACAATGATCTCCTAAGTTGTAGATTCAGGGAACGGGAATATGAAGAAAGTATTCTATTCTACAAAATCCCCAAACCATCTTTGAAAGAAAATGAATAATATTGAACTTAAAAACAGTGTAAAAATCACACTTTGGTCTGTAAACATGTTTCGCTTTGTTTTGCATTAAGTTGTCTACTTAAAAATCATGTAAGATGTCACTAAAATGAACCATTCAAAGGTATCATAAAAAAGAGGTAGGGAATAAAAATTAAAGAATTTATTTTGGTAGTTCTTCAATAATGATGCGAGACACTGAATTCCATCCAGTAGAAGCATCTCCTTTGGGGTAATCAGAACAAGTACCAACCCATATGGCAATATCCACTAATCCGGCACCAATTCCTTCACAAAGTCCTTCCACTGCAAAACAAAGATGAAAGGTACATCCTTCTTTAGAAAGCAAAAACCTTTAGCTAAATTTTATTACTTTAGCAAGCTAGATAATAAATCTATTTAATGTACAGTAAATTAAAACTTTTAATACTTGATAAGGGTTTCATAAAGATAGATTCTTTTTCTTAGCATATAAATATTTTGAAAAGACAAATACATATCCATTCTATAACATAAGCTTAACAGGCTATTTTCTTACAGGTTTTAACCATAAAACTAGAATTTGGTTACAGAGATGACCTAAAACAAAAAAAAGCAATTTATTTGACTAACCAAAGAAAGCCCACACTATTAAAAGCCAAGACTTTATTTGGTACACAAGTAGTTTTTAAAGAAAGCCCACCACTTAACTATCTGTACACGTGATGGTATCCAAGTAGAAGAAAAGTCTTTTATAACATTAAAAGAAATTTGAGCATTATACCACTCCCTCAACATGGGAACTCCATTTTCTGCAGGATTTCCACAGTGAAAAAAGAAATAAACAAACCACTCTGCTTTTGCTCTTACGCTATACACTTTTTCTCAGAGTCTCTGGACTTTTGCATACTCACATACAGCTTGCATTTCATCTTACCAAGATTCTTCTCTTACGTTAAAAAGCACTTTCCCCAGTGGTCATTTTTACAGGCCAAAATTATAGCCCCTTTGATGTCTGTGTAAGAGGGAAAAGGATCCAGAGGTTGCAGATTCTTTAAGGAAATGAGTCCCGATATACAAATAGAGTAGGATGACATCACGTGCCTGGTCAGGTTTCCTATTTGGTAGGTTAGTGCATTCCAGCTGAGCCTCGGGGACGCAGGCCTGAAGCCATCTGAGGCAAGAGAATCTGGCTCTGGTTTGGGCCCCTTTCAAAGCTAAGAGGACTAAGCAGTGTGCCCATAGTCCTATCTACTCTAGTATCCTTAGTACCACGCCAGGTGAGAATGCCCAGGAATCCTCATGCTTTCCCAAGGTCTTGACATCCATGGCCTAGAAACTGGGTTCCTTCACCCTATAGGATGTTAGACAAGCTTAGTTATAGCATCAGCCTCACATGGGAAGAGTCAAGTGGTCACTTCAGTTTTTAACAAATGAAAATGTATTTTTTGAATGAATGAACATTTTTGCTATGATAACATCGTAGTATTACAGCTTATTAAGCACCTAAAATAGGTTGGATTAGGGGTTCTTGAGCTGTTTTCCTCCTGGACCCAGGCCATAACATGGCATTCAAATGTTTTTCAAATTCCCATGGGCACCTCCAAGGTGTTAAGTCACCTTCTGATTTGCTAATATAAATGCATCCCCTTTCCTTTCCCTCAAGAAAGAGTATCAGCATACAAGGGAATGTGATTTTCTGTAGAGGTAACCTTCAATTCATCTTAATACAAAAACTATTATGAATAACAAATACCTTCTGATATTCTACCCAACTGACCACACCAAATGAGTTTTCACATTATGGATGGGAAATGCTATGTTAAGTAATTTATAAAGTATATGCATGTGTAGGTTACAGTTTCTGGGTCTGAGGGCTAATATTATAGCAAGATATTAACACACACACATCTTATAGATAATATAATAGAAAGTTTAATTATATCAACTACTATCTAAACACATACCACTTCCTAATCAAATTTTAATTTTATATCTAGACTTTTCTTATTTTAGAGACTGCTTCTCAGAGAGAAAGCACATCTTCCTTTGCAGCACAAGTATGTAAGGACTTAGTGATGAAGCTTTTTAATCTGATCAAAGAGAGGGCTGGGGAAACAAGAGGGCAGGGATCTGGTTTCTGCTCTCCTTAACACAAATTCTGCAGTCTCGGGTAAGACACTTTAATTCCTTGGGCCTTCTGTTATCAAAGAAAGGGGCTTAAAATATTTT
The DNA here is from genome assembly GCA_004026885.1 of Lyroderma lyra. Taxonomy (NCBI): domain Eukaryota; kingdom Metazoa; phylum Chordata; class Mammalia; order Chiroptera; family Megadermatidae; genus Lyroderma; species Lyroderma lyra. The sequence goes on along the minus strand of PVJL010000222.1, from coordinate 94,944 downwards.
CTTTACATCTTGAGAACATTGTGGAGATTTGAAGAAGAATGTGGAAGGGATGCCCTTGATTTCTTAGGGATAAATGTGCTATATTAGTTTTTGGGTTAAGTATCCAACTTGGACCTCCAAAGAATGTTGTCATATAATTTTCTCTAGTTAACAGTGGGGGGATCTCATCTCTTTTCTTGGCCATTTTAAGTACAAAATTAGTGAGAAATCCCTTTTAGAATCAGGGAAATGAAGCTAGCAACATATGAGGTCAGACAATTAATTCACAAACTCATCCTAGAAAAAGTGCTACATGACTCACTGCTGAATATCACTACAATCACCTTCGAAGTACTCCCCTTGGGAAGCTGTTGTACCTTGGGAATGTTATGACACCTTACCAAGTTGTTTGTACAGTGCTGCCAACGTAAGCACAGTGGCAAGTTCACGAACTTGTCAGATTTTGGGGATGATACAGCTCTAATGGCTATTCCAGAAAAAGAGTTCTAAAATTGCTCTGAAGGGTGGACTAGATGCTGGCGTTAGTGCATAGCTTCCCAAGGGGAGTACTTCGAAGATGACCATAGTGATATTCAGCAATGAGGTATGTAGCACTTTTTCTAGGATAAGTTTACAAAATTAATTTTCCGACTTTGTATGCATCTTGTGATTCCCCAAACCTATGCTGTCATGATGTGCAACCTCACAGCCACACAATAACCCAAAACAGCTGGCAGCCAATCATTGATAGTGGTATGTCTGGATGATGACACTAATAGGTAATTTTTTTCTTCTACTTTTTGGTATTTTCTAAACTTTCTTTAATAAACCTTAAAATAAAAGAAAACAGATCAATATTTTTTTTCTTACAGCTTAATTGACCACTGGTTTAACTGAATGTCTTTTCTCTCAGACAAGATAGAAACAAAGAAAGAATGTGTGTACAATGAAGAAATGCTCTCTTTTACAAATTAATTAGACTTCATCTACTCTTTTAAAGGACAAGGGAGAGAAATTGATTTCCTTAGTCAATCTAAGCTAGAGATTCTCAACTTTGGCTGAACACTAGAATAGCTGGGAGAGTTGGAAGTCCCATTGCCTAGGGAGCACCCAGACCCATTAAGTTAAACACCCTAGTGGGGTGGTACCCTGGCATGGGGATTTTTTTTTTAAGTTTCCCAGTTGAACCCAATGTTTAGCCAAGGCTGAAAGCACTGTTGTATGGCATTATTGGCTGTTTTGCCATTTCATCTAACTCAGTGATTTTCTACCCTGGAATCTTTTTTAAAAAATACAATTCTTATTCCCAGAGAGTCTAATTCAGTTGATCCGAGATAGGACCCACACATCCACCTATTTTTTTCTAAAGGTCCATTTCCGAAATGCAACCAGGATGGAGGATTATAAGCTGAAAACTTGCTGTAGGTCTCTTTATAACAGCCTAGTGACCCAATATAAAAGTGGACTGAAAACTAATCTTCAGTTTCTAACGATCTGAGACACATTCTGCAATAGTGATTCTACATACCAGAAGAAGTACGATGAATATTAATTGTTGAATTCAGTTCAGGGCTTCCTTGGTCCAAATAAATTATGGCTTCAACGGGAAGAGGTCCTGAACATTCAGCTCCGTTGAACGTGAAATACCATCGTTGACAGCATGCACTTCTGCACTTTAACCGAAGTGAGCCACTGAACAAGACTCTTAGAGCACTGTTTGAACGCATCTTTGTAAATGTACATTCCTGTCACAAACACAGAAATGGGGTTTAATTTGCACTTTCAATTTTAATTTTAATTAAAAAGATGCCTTCAAATTGTATTGTGAATTTTATTTAACTATCTTTCCCCCTAAACTGCATTTAAAAAGCTTAACTTTTACAGAAGGAGAAAGATGTTCTATAAGATAGACAAAACTGTGATGTTAGGAACTCTAAAAAAATCAAATTGTAGCACTCTTAGAATTACTCACCCCACTGAAAATATCTTTCACTTTTTCCCAAAACAGCTTGTTTTCAGTATTTAGACCAAACTAATCTATACATTTACTTTTTTTCATTCCAAAAATATATTCTGAGCCTTATGTGCTGAATGCCACAGATACAGCAGTAAATAAAACAGAATGCCCTCATGGAACTCACGTTCTAGACTAGTATTGTCCAGATATATTTACTCTTGACCTGTTTCTATTTGATCAACAGCAAACAGTACTGGGGGTCAAACATAGGTAGGGTTTTATAGTCTTTACCTGTATGTGACACAATTATAAGGCCTAAGATTTGTTTGTTTTCTTTCTCTAATTGGTCTTTGCAAATTTGTCAGTCAATTGGCTCATGGTCCAACTATCTTTTACTTGCAGAAGGCTCCCAAACCCACTCTGACTACTGCAAAAAGGAACTTTAAAACATATTAATTCAGAGTTTTAAAGAGAACTCAGCAATTTTTAATGAACTATAAATAAGCAATGAGTCTATCAACGTCAAATGTTTGAAGAAGCAGCTTCAACAAAATGCTTCCTAAGATATCACAAATAAAATAAAAATGATCACAGTCACTAAAACCGTAGAAGCTATAAGGAAATTCTGTCACAGAAAAATCAAATCAAAATGGTCTCAAACTTTTTATAGAAAATAGAGCGGACATTAAAAAGCTGGGATAAGGGTGTAATACATAGATTACACCCTTAGAGTTTTATGAAAATAAAATCTCTTCTATTTGCCTGGTGATAGTGTGGTTAATACCACGAAGTAATATTAATATACTGTGGATATAGAACCATGTACAGAGTTGGTCAACAAAAGAAAGGCTCAGGAATAGTAGGAACTTCTTCAACTCTTTCCCATCCCAGTGGTTTTGCCAGGTACTAATGAAAATGCATCGCCAGACAGGCTATTTTGAGTGATTTTCCCCCTACATGTTGCAGAATAATTTAAAATGATCACTGTAGTATATTTCTGGTCCATTCCACCTCTCTTAGGCTGAGCAATTTCAAGCTAGGCCAGCTACCCAGAATGAGGACAAATACCAATGAACTTCTCATTTCCAGCTTAATTCCTATCCAGTAATTTCTTAGAAGTTTCTTCCCACCCTTATGTCTGGAGCCACAGCAGAATTTCTTAGACTGATTTTAATTTACTTTAGAATAAGATTGGAAAGTTGCTTATTGTCTAATCTTGTGGACACAGACACATATGCTCTCCCTTTTTGTTTGCATTTTTAAAAAGAGTAAGTTATTTGAGGTACTAGGGTTAAAATAATATGGTGCTTTCTTTGTCTTAGAAATAGCTTTATAAAATTCAACTTATCAACTTTTTCTCATTAAGTTTAAGTTAATGTCAGATGGTACCTACTCCTGAATTTTTTAAAAAGTCTTTTGGTAAACATAAATTTAAAACAATCTCACCTAAAACTAACCCTCAACTATGAAAACCCTTAAGTGTGGCTTCAACTTTAAAACAATTCATATTTTACTTACCGCTATTTTTCCAAGATCTATGCCATAATTCAGCGAACTCCATGCACACTGCTTGTAGTTAGGTGTCCAGGACTCCTCAAAGGTTTCCCGCAGGCATTCCCCCTTTTCTCCTTTGAATCCATCCCGACCTGGGATCCCAGGCGTACCAGGAATACCATTGGCCCCAGGGCTCCCGTCTCGACCAGGTACCCCGGCAGGCCCTTGCAAGCACATTCCATTATACTACAGCAGAAAAACGAAAGGGTTTTGGAAAAATTCACACCACTTTAGATTCAAAGACTCGATTTGATTAGATTTCCATTTATTTTGAGCTCAAGGAGTTATAGAGAACTGATTTTAAAATTATTTCTAAAACATTGAGATCTCTTTCCTATTCTTTTTATTGCACACTTTATATACACACATACCAAAGACAAAAACGTTTTCATTCACTTGCTCTTTTTCTACTGCCCATTAAAAGCATACATAATTTTTAATAGCTGTAGTCCAAGGTGGAGATAATTTGATGTACTGCATTTTCTTCTGACCCTGTAGGCTGTAAAGGGATGAGGATTTCAGAATTCTACTCTTATAATTTTATGCAAACATTGCACTAATTTGGAGTCCTTAGGTTATTTCTACTTTTTTCTGTTATTAATATTATTATAATGAAAAATCTTTATCCATACAGTTTTTCTTTTGAATTATTTCCCTAAAATAATATACACAGTCTCTGCAACTCCTCCCTAATTTTATGTGGAGGGTGTGTCACTAGGGTAACACTTCTGACCTCCAGCCCCACCCCTCCTCCCTGAGAAGGAGTAAATGACCTCATTGCAGGTGAGCACTAGTCTTTAATAGGATGGCAGTAATCTATCAAATGTCTTTTTTTTTTTTTTTTGCTTTTTGGTATGTGGGTAGCTCCCCGACTGGGAATCAAACCAGGCCGCAGCGCTGACAGCGCCAATGCCGAAGCCTTAAGCCACTACACCATCAGGGAACTCCCTATCAAATGTCTTAAATGCTATGATTTTCTGTTTTTCTTTGGCAGTGGTGGTATCATGTAGAAGTTAAGAGCATGGATTCTAGAATCAGATTCTCTGGATTTTAATCCTGGCTCTACCACTATTAGCTATGTGAGATAGAGCAAGTTAGTCAACATATCAGTATCTGTTTCCCTATCTGTAAAATGGGGAAAATAATAAAGATTCTTACCTTGTAGGGTTTGTACGAGATGTAAGTGAGATAATACAGAGGGTGCCACAAAAATTGTATGCACATTTTAAGAAAGGAAAAACTATTAAAATTTTAATAATATATACTGATAACAGAAGATGAATACAGGTCACATTCAACTTCTGCAATTACAAGAGGTGCTCAAAGTGGTTACCATCAGCATCCAGACACTTCTGATTACAGCAAACTACTGTTTGAGCAATGTTGACTAAAGTTCCACCTGTACTGCTGCGCATGCCCTTTCAATTTCTTCCCAAGACACCGACAGTGTAGCCGGTTTTCTACGTTACATCTCATCCTTAAAGGTACCCCACAGGTAAGAGTAAAGGGGTATTAAAGTAAGGAGAACAGGGTGGGGGGAACTCAAACAATATTCTCAAATCAAATACCACTTCAAAATGGTCTTGCGCTCCTTGAAGGACAATTGTGCCCCCACCATTGTCTTTGACTGTCCTGTCTGTCACACGGTGACGCTTTATTTGATTAACCCATCTTCTGAGGGAACATCATACCACACATTGCTACTGTAAATCAATTCAACTTTGGAAAGTAATACATAGATAACATCTCTTAAAATGTGTGTATGTTTTTTGGCATGCCCAGTATAAAAAATGTGCTTAGATGGAGTTCCCTGGTGGTGTAATGCTAGGATTCTGCACGTTCAATGCCGCGGCCTGGGTTCGATTCCCAGCCAGGGAACTACCAAAAAAAAAAAAAAAAAGTGCTGAGAACAGTGCCTGGTACACAGTAAACACTGCATATGCCAGGCATAATTATTCTGCTTATTCCTCCAAGAGCATGTAAGGCAGTGACCCTGGGCAAGAATGTCCAGTCCCTAGGGTGGACCTTACCAGGGTCTAGATCTGGAAAAGTGAGCATTAGCAAACACACCAGTTAATACACACCAGTGTAGTTGGATCAGTGGTAAAGGTGAGATTTTGATCTCCATCTAACTTCTTGAAATTGGCTCACTTACTAGACTCTCTAAATCCCAAATCCAATCCATTTAAATTTTTATTTTAACATTCCCCCATTTGTGTGGATTGTCTAATACTATCATTCTATATAAACATACTGTCCAAGGAGACCAAAAAAACAAGTTTCCTTACACGTTAAAATAACTTCAAAGCTTATGTTTTAAAATTTCACTATCTGGGATTAGATACGGTTATATTATAAAAACCAGTAATGTCACTGCCTCAGCAGGATCCTTGTATCTCTAATGTTTACCAATCAATTTGCTTCTCACATTACCAGTTTGACCTCTGTTTCAATAAATAATTTTTCTGACTTTGACCACTGCTATTTTCCTAATTGTAAGGATTGGGGGAAACACAGCTCTTTATTTACTGCCAGAGAAATAGTAAGAAAAGTAACAAAATGGCAAAAGTTTTTGAAGACACCCTAAAGTACAAAATACTCTAAGAGAGTCTAATATATTTTAAACTTAATTTTCATTTTAGTAATTTCACTCACTTACTCTAGCAGATACATACATAGAATTGAGGTGGGAAGGGAGAAACCATAAGACTTCTGGTATTCTTTGATTTCTTTACTATTATTCCCCTCAGGGCAACATGCTATACAAAGTTTCATTTTCCTATATAACAGTAATTCTCAACTGGGGACAATTTTGTCCCACAGGGGACACTGGCAATGACTGCGGACATTTTTGGTTGTCACAACTTGGGAGGAGGGGATTACTGTTGGCATCTAGTGAGTAGATGCTACTATACTACAATGCACAGGACAGTCCCCATAACAATTATCTAGCCCAAAATGTCAGTAGTGCCGTGGTTGAGAATTTTTATTCAGATTTTTATCTAAAAAACTGTATTTCAGAAGCCACATAATTTTACTGAATTTGGTTCCACACCCATCTTCTTTCACTTTAAAATGCTAACTCAGCACATGCTTAGTACCTGCCAGGTAGGGGTTGGGTAACTGCGGAATGAACCCCTCTTTCTTTCACTGGCCACCAGGGGGCAGAGCTTGCTGGAAGCTTGAAAGAACTGCTTTGAAAGCTCCTGTACAAAGAAGTTGCTTTATAGAATCTGTTGAAGCCTTCTTAACGACTATTTGGTTTTGCCCCCCCAGCAAAACCAAAATCCAAGTTACAGGATGCACCTGAGCCTGGCTGCATAGTAAGCTTTTCCAAGTCAGGTTAGAGTTGGGGAAACAGCGAGTACTGTAAATCCTTGGAGGGAAAGAAAAAAATTGCTTAGCTTTCTTTACGGGAAAAGGGGTATTTTGTGTGTCATAACTGCAAATTTACAAATGCAAACTGCACATGAACCACATGCATTTGGTACAGTTTTTAACAATTTAGACCCTTAAAATAGAACTGTAGCACTGAACACATAGTCTGCTTTATGGACCAAAATTACACAGCACATTACCAGAAAATGCTGTGTGAAATGGCAGGAATTTTTTTCCCAGAGCTGCTGAATCTGCTTTACAACTAGCTGCCAGGGAGCTTGGTTTATTAGCTCAGTTTACAATGGCAGCTTAACAAATTTGAAACAGTTTTTTTTTAAATAAAAAATGTCCCCTCTTTTTATGTGCAATGCTTATAAACCGTATGTGTGTGCAATTAAGATTGGCTTAAGGACTGAAGATACGTGCCAAAGAATATGGTAGCTGGGAAAGGATCACTCTTGCCCTCCACTGGATTTGTTGACTTTTAGAGGGAAAGTCTCAAGTCAACAGCCCTTCCAATAGATTAGCTCCTCAGGAAGCACTTGGGCTATTTATTTGCTCTCCTGGAAACTGTCTCCTCCCTCAGCTGAACTGTGAGGCTCCTATATGGTGGTCATGGGCTGATGACCCAGGGTGTCTGGAAGGACTGACTGTCCATCTTCTAAAGTGAGCAATGAAATGGGTCCTTGGAGGGTTAGTGCTGGGGCCCTTCATTTCCCCTCCCAGCCTTAAAACCTCCAACCATTCTTGGCTTCAGCTGTGGTAGTCCAGCAAAGTAAATTGCAGCCCATACTCAGTAGGAAGATGACCCAACATGACTCACAGTCTTCAAGTTACAAAGAGTTGGACAGAGGCTTTGTGAGGGTTGTTATTCTCTCCTATGGGCAGACGTGGCCACCAGCCCCAACAAAGGACACGTTGCATGTCCCTGGCCCAGTCCACCCAGGGGCTCCTCCACCAGGGTCTCTCAGGCAGATCCCAGATACAACGTTCTAACCTACCCAAGCTCCTCATTCTACTTTCATTAATGCTTTAACGCTCTTCATCATCCCAGGGTGGGCCTCGGAGGCCAGAAATAATTGGGCAACTCCCTGTACTTTGGGGCATCCCACCCAACCCATGTCGCATCTCCCCTGCACCATGGCCCTCTCATCTGGTCTCCTCTGCGAGCCCCAGAACTCCACTATACGCACAGCCCAGGTCCTTCCTCACACGTAGACTCGCACAAAGCGGGACACCCTGACGCAGGCAAGTAAGACGCAGACACTTAGCTGTGCGGACTGCCCCCACCCCAATCCCTACTCCCTGCCCCATCCCCCACCCCCCAGCTGGACTGACGCCCTGCCCGCGCTGCCCGGGGCTCTGTCCTTCCCGGCTCGCCATACTCACCAGGTCCACCACCTCCCTCTGCCGGAGCAGCGCCTTTTGCTTCACCTTCGGGGTCTCGGAGGCGCTCGACGGCGCCCGCAGCTGCAGCAGCAAGAGCAGCAAGAGGCCGAGGAGCAGCTGCGCGGAGGCTGCGGCGCGACCCTGGAGGCGCATGGCGCGCGGCGGCCCCGAGACGCGCGGAGCAGGAGCAGGAGGAGGAGACCCGGAGCCCGGACGTGATCAGAGTCTGGCCGCGCTGCGCTCCGAGGTCGGCGAGGGCTGCATCAATGCGCCTTTCACCCGCGCACCTCCCTCCCTCCCTTTTCCCCTCCCGCCCCGTGGACACCCGCAGTCTCCATCCGGTAACAGGCCGTAGCCCCCACCCCGACCCCGACGTGGGGCGGGCCGAGAGCAGGGCCCGCCTCCGCCTGCGGCAACGGCGAAGTCCGCCCGGACCCCCGCGGGGCTGTGCGGACCTCGTGGAGAAGCCTCCCGGGGAATGGAAGCGTCGTGGTGATTGTCAGGCACCCACGGTGGAGACTTCGAGGACAGGAGTGGGAATTGCACCACCTAAATAACACTGCGGAGGCACTGCCTTCACCTGGGTCCAGGGACCGCCTCCAAGGGTCGTCTAACACTGGCACCTTCCGCAAGCTCTTTTTAGGGACGTGACATTTTTCGAGGGGGTGCGGGAGGAAGCAAAGGTACCATCAGGTTCTCTCGGGGGCCCATGACCCAAACGATTAGGAACCGCTGTGTGATAACAAAGTGCTGACATTTACTAAGCTCCAGGAACTACACAAAGTCTTTGCACGTACTCTCAGTCCTCTCCCGCAATGGGGGTGAGAGGTGTGAAGCGGGGTACTTCCTCTGCTTGCCCCATTCACAGATGAAGAAACTGAGGCTCAGGGAGGTCAAGCAACATTCAGTGGTAGAAGTTCACTTTTGAGTAATTATTCTTGATCTCTGAGTGATACTATCTTTTTCTAACCCCCTCTGGCCTCCTTTCGTCTGCCCTCCTCTGTCCACTCTGGAAGAAAGCATCCTCAGGGACCCGAGCTACCCACCAGGTGGGCTCAGGAGCTTTTTTATACACCACTGGCCGGAATCAGGCAGGCCACACTTGTAATGATATGTAGGTTGCTGCTAAAGTCAAATTCAACTGAGCAGGGTTCTCTTGGGAGACTTTGCCAGGTTTCTGGAAGTTAGAGTAGGCACAACAGATGGATATTAAAGAGAAGGAACAGTTTGGCAAGGGAGCACAGTTCTAGAAATGCCCACTCCTAGGCCAGTCTGACCACAGGTAAATTTCATTCCTGTTGGGCAGAAGAAGCAAAAATCCAAACGGATTCTAAAGCCATGGCTGGCGACATAATTTGCCCGGCTCAGTGAAAAATGGAAATGTGAGGTCCTTTGTTAAGAAATTATTAAGAATTTCAAGACAGTGTCAACAGAGCACTACACCAAGTGTGGGACCCTTCTAACTGCAGCTGCGTTAGGTTGATTATGTAAGAAACTGGCCCAGTGGGAAGCTGAAGGTCCCAGCTGTTGCCCTTTTGTATCCAAACCACTGTGGTGGCAGCATTCTACAGGCTGGAGAGTAGAGGGGGCTCCAGTCTGTCTTCCAGCCAATCACAATTCCTGCTGTCGCTGCTTGCTGCCCCTGTCACCCAGTGACTTCAGATGGGCCCTCTCTGTGTAAAGTTGGGGTTCAGATTGGGGTTTTGGCAAAGAGCTAAAATGTATTAACATCCATGCATTTTTAAACTACTCATTCATATAACTAATCAAGTTATACTGCAAGATAAGTAAAGCAGATATCATTATTCATATTTCAAAGATAACGTATAACAGTGTGTGTGTGTGTGTGTGTGTGTGTGTGTGTAATTATAGCGCACAGAAGATTTTCACATACCCTGTCTCCCAGGTCCTAAAATTATCACAAAAGTACTTCCACTATCAGTTTGTTTAATTTCACTGTCTCAAAGCTTCCTTTTTTACCTCTGTGGGTTATCCTACCAACTCTGGAATTTACCATCTCAGTCCAGCTTGGCCTAAAATGCCTGTTCTGACAATTAAGTTCGCGAACTTGCCACCACGTGCTTACATTGGCAGCACTGTATAAACAACCCAATAAGGTGTCATAACCTCAATTGTCAGACTTTGGGGAAAATGACAGCTCTGATGGCCATTCCAGAAAAAGAGTTCCAAAATTACTTTGAAAGGTGGACTAGACACTGGTGTGGGTGCATAGCTTCCCAGAAGGTGACCGTAGATATTCAGCAATGAGGTATGTAGGACTTTTTCTAGGATGAGTTTGAGAAATGAATTGTCTGACCTCCTATTTTCCTATTATTGTATATCAAATTACCACAATCTTAGTGACTTAACACAAACCTATTACCTCCTAGTTTAGTGGGTCAGGAGTCCTACACAGATTAGTAGCATACAAAGCTGAAGTCAAGAGGTCAGCCAGGGGAGTCCTTATATTGGAAGCTAGACTAGGGAAAGATGCACTTCCAAGCTTCCTTAGGTGGTTGGTAGAATTCATTTCCTTGTGGGTGTAGGACTGAGGTCCCTGCTTTTTTGCTGTCTGTTTTCGGGAGAACATTCTCACCTATTAGAGCTCACTCTCAGGTCCATGCCATGTGGCCCTTTCCAAAGGTCCTCTCTGTCACACTTTGAATCTCTGGCTTAAGGAAGGTTACAGTGCTTTGTAAGGGCTCACTCAATTAAGTCAGGCCCACCAGGATAATCTCCCTTTTGATTAAGTCAAAGTCAATTGATTAGAGAATGAAATTACACCTGCAAATTCCCTTCTGTCACATAATGTAACAAAGTCATGTGAGTGACATCGATTATATTCACAGGGTCACTCATATTCAAGGACAGGGGATTATACACAACAGGGCAGAAATCTTAGGGGGCCATCTTAGAATTCTGTCTACCATGTATATCAATGGGCTATGACTGGAAGCTTTTGGTTGTCATCACTACCAGTTTATAACATAAAAAGTAATCTGTCTGGCAGTGGGAATAAGATCAGGATGGGTAATAAAAAATTCTAATCACACTAGCAGTAGGAGTCTGCCAATGGAGTTCTGTAATTCCTTTGCAGGAAAGCAAATACAAAAGGTTGCCAACTTTTAAATCATTACGCATTCACGTATCTCTCAATCACTCTTTGCATGCCAGCTGTATCATTCAAGTATCTGTTGCAGATGAACATTTCAAAGTATCACAGAGTCACTGCCTACCAATCAAATATTCTGTTCAGTAGTACTGCTATATTTGTAAGCAGTATTTATGCAATTATTTGACAGTGTTTGTTCATATTATTTTCTTAAAAAGAGCAAAAAAGGAAGTGAAAAGTGATGTAAATGATAAGAGCTCATAAACTTAGTAAAGTTGAAATAAATATAGAAATAAATGGGTTGAAAGTGCTAAATTTTTAGAATCAATGAGACATTTGCTGAAATTAAGATAGAAGAACCTATGTATCAGTCAAGGTCTAATCATAGTAAATAACACAAACCATGCTCGATATTTCAACCAGAGGAGATTGAATACAGAATGGTTACCCAGATGTTGGAAGCCAGGATGCTAAGGTAAATCAAATAAACACTGAAAGAAGCAGCTACCACCCCTAGGGCTGGAACCCAAAAAAGAAGAGGCTCTGGGAAAGGTCCTAGAACTTGGAGGAAGTCTCATCCTCATCTTAGGGGTGCACAAGTTGTTCTCAGATTTCTGTTTGGAGCACCAAGTGCACAGTACTGGGACCACCAAGGGGTCTGGGGCAGCTGGTACCACTGAGTGGGTGTAGCACAACTGCTGCCAAGGGAAGCTGGAGGCTAAAGCTATGGTTTTCCTCTGCTTAGTGACTTATGAAGTACTTTTACCTGGTACTTACAGAGGTAATAACAATATTAGCTATTGTTATTTTCATTACAAAATTCAGGGATTCTATAGTAAATTAAAAGAAGCCATGATTCAGTAGATGACAATTAACCTATACATCAGTTGTAGTATTCAATATCTGATTAGGAAGCAGAAACCACTCTGAATATTTAGAACAGAAAGAATTTAATGTAGGAAATTGACTGCAAAGGCTAGAAGCTCAACAGGGAGCAGTGAGGCAACCCAAACTTGGCCATAGCTGTAAACTGCTACCACCCTTCATCTGGAGAGACATAAGGTGACTAATCAAAGCTGGAATCATGTTGGGCTTGTCCATTGGCAGCTGAAGCCAGGAAAGAGTTGAAACCACAGCCAGAGAAGGAAGATGAGCAATAACCCAGCTTCTCCCATTTTCCCACCCTCCAGTCTCTGGCCAAACCCAGCTAGAGGCCCATGAAACAAGAGCCTGGGAGATAGCCTGCAGAGGTCACCCTCATGTGATACAGAGCAAAGCAGGACAAGCACAAAGAATGGCTGTAAGGGCAGACAGTACAGATCAATCCTGAAAGGGGCGTACTGAATTCCTCCCTCCACTGGTTCATGTTTACATGTACACACAGCTCTAAAATCCAACAGTGTGGTGGCTTCATCCACATTCCTAAATACCTAAATTATCAGACAGTTCAGACCGGCATTAAATGATTAATCTATCCATACACTGCACTGATAAACAGTACGTACACAGCACCCTTACCAGCTCATGAGTGACTGAAAAAGTCTTATAGTTCTAAGAGGATGAAAGTCAATGGGAAATTATAGAACCTAAATCACTGATGAAAGATCAGTGAAAATCCCTTGCCTGCAATCATGGTAAGTACCTGTTACATGCATCTTTTTTTATTTGTGCTTATTCACACAGCTAGAAGCGTGTATAATCCTTTGCAGTGCTTGAGGGCAAGCATCAGTCTGTGTTAAACTTGGAAGAGTTACATTTCTTTTATTCTGAATCATAGCATGCCACATGCTTTCTACTTGGGTAGCCTTTCATTTCCCATAGAATTTTCTTCCTTTTTCTTAAGTTACCCGAAGCTGTGCACTTTCTTCCCCTCTTCATTATGCCCTGTGTACAGAGGTTTTAGAATCAGCCTCCTCTGAACAGACTCTGCATTGTAAGAAGTCCTCAGAAAATTGTTCACCATGGAGATCTGTGTTTGAAAATGGTCAAGATTAAAGACATTTCTGGGCAGTTCAGATGGCTCTTTGCAGCCTGCGTGTCTCTTTCAAGGCACAAAGAACTGCCTGTTTTATGATAAAAAGAAAGCCAAAGTAAGCAGGATATTTGGAATTACATCGATTTTTTTTTTTATGAAATTACATCTTAAAACATTTAGGTTTACAAAATATGTCTAGGTCTCCTGTCTCTTTCCTCAGACCTCCAACCCCTTCTGATAAGCCACATTTGCTAGTGATTTTGCCCCTAGCTCCTCCTGACAGTTACAGATGTGATTCTTTGTTAATGCAAAATCAGGTCATAGGAAAGGAAATTGAAACAAACCAATAATATTAATCTCCTCCTTCACCTATCAGAGTTTTCATCAAATGACAAAGCAAGCTGAATGTAGTTCCAAAAAGCTGAATGTTGTGAAAAGCATGTGTGGTGTCAAATGGGTACTAGGCACATCAAGGGGAATCACTTTATAAATTATATAAAAATTCTTTTGGCAGTTGCTTGAGATTTTGCCAATTGCTTGAGAGTGCTGGTTGCTTGAGTTCTATTTAACAGAAAGTTTACTTATATTCATCTGGCATCTACCAATCCCCATGGGTGCCAGTTAACTGAGAGTCTATTAAAATATTGATGTCAGCTATAAGTAAAAAACATACGAGGGCTGTCCAGAAAGTATCCAGCCAGGTAATATGGAAAATAGAGGCATTTATGGCTGGATTTTTTTCCAGACAGTCCTCTTGTGTGTGTGTGTGTGTGTGTGTGTATAGAGTCTATATGGGATATAGAATACAGCACGGGGAATATAGTCAGTGGTATTGTAATAGCTCTGTAAAGTGTCAGATGGGTAGTGGGCTTGTTGGGGTTATTATTTTGTGAGGTGTGTAAATGTCTAATCATTGTGTTGTTTTGTACTCCTGAAACTAATAATTAATTAATTAATTAAAAAAAGAAAAAGAAGAATGCTAAACAGTGACAAAATGGGAATTGACAGGTAATAGGAAAGAGAAAGAGATCAGGATATTTGGATAAAAACAAGAAATAGGTAATTGTCCCAAGAAAAAAGAAGAGTTAATGGGACAATTCATTATAATTATACAAGTTACTAGTTGTAAGACTTGCTAACCACTGTGTAGAAAATTAAAATTAAGTCTAGGGAAATTCCCTGCCCATGTTCTTACCATGATTTGAAAATGACCCTTTGACAATATTATCAGATACTTTAACAGTATTATCAGAATTATCAATAACACAAAATTATCAGTATTACAGAATTATCAGTATTATTAGAAACACCCTCCTACCACTTTTTTCTTCTCTTAGATAAATTAATGATTCCTTCCTATTTCTATGGACACTGTTGACCCCCTAACTTATTTATCGATTCTATAGAAAGCATGCTTTGCAATTTATAGATGACCCAAAGCTAGAAAAGATAGCTCAAGGTGCTTGCACCAAAGCCTGATGGGAAAGGTCTGCTTGGCAGCAGTTTCTGAAGAAAAGATCAGGGTGGATAGGTATGGGGAGTGAGAAGAGCAGGGTGAACATTGAATTAACCACTTGTTAAATGAAAACAAAAGAATTTTTTGTTACACAAAAGGAAGTTACCTGAGACTGAATAAGGAGAGATAATAAAAATCTTACTTGTCCATCAAACAGATATAAACATCTACTGACCCCAACCATATACAAATTTTCTCTGTATCTTAAATTTGTTGGTTAGATGCTGCCACTAGTTGTATGTGACTTCCATGTCAGGGGTGATAAGAGATGCCCTGGGGCATGACCCCCTCATGGTTTCATTGTGAAATCTCCTCATTGGATGGCTAACTGGAGTCCTTGACATGGGCCTTAAGTTTTTTTAATTGAGATACAATTGACATATAACATTATATTGATTTCAGGTGTATAATATGATTTGATATTTGTATATATTGTGAAATGATCACAGTAAGTCTAGTTAACATCCATTACCATACATAGTTAAAATTCTTAGGATGAAAACCTTTAAGATCTAATCCCTTAGCAACTTTTAAATATATAATACATTATTGTTAACTGTAGTCACCATGCTATACATTACATTCCCGTGACTTACTTATTTTATAACTGGAAGGTTAACCTTTTGACCGCCTTTACGAAATTTTTAAGGTGATCGCTCTCTTGGGCAGGAAAGGAAATTTGCAACTGCGTCCTAATCCTTATTACTACTTTTGTTTAGATTGAATAAGAGCCAGGTCGCATTCTCAGCATCTGCTTAATACGTCTCCAGAAACTCCTGCTTCTTGGTAGCCTTTTATTGAGTGTCTGATGCTGCCAAAGTTATGGCTGGAATATTACATTCTGGGGCCATTTCCCAATCACCTTGCCTCCCCAGTCCATTTTCATGCGCTAAGTCAAAGTTTTTCATCTATGCTCTGATTATAATTGTATTGCTTCATATTTCACAGTTAGCAAGACTGTGATGCTATGGCTACTAAAAGCCAAGGTAATCTTAGGGACATCATAACCACTGTGCGACATAAATGCATTGACTGATACAAACTGTCCCGCATGGTTAAGAACACTGCTTAAGGGCGTTCCCTGGTGGTGTAGTGGCTTAAGGCTTCGGCGCTGGCACTGTCAGTGCTGCGGCCCGGGTTCGATTCCCAGCCAGGGAGCTACCCACATACCAAAAAGCAAAAAAAAAAAAAAAAAAAAAAAAAAAAAAAAAAAAAAAAAAAAAAAAAAAAAAAAATCAAGAACACTGCTTAACACTCAATCCCAGGCAATGTGTTTTAAGAGGAACATTGGCAAATGCAGCATAGAAATGTTTCTAAGCAGAGCAACTGTGGTTGTGAGGGGGTTTAGAAATCATCTCACAGAAGGAACATTTGAAAATCTGGAGCAGGGTGGCTAAGAGGAGACAAGATGTAAAAATCTGCAGGACTGTCACAAAAAGGAGAAAGGAGACTTGGCCTATTGCACTCAAGAGGATGTCACAAACTCTGAGATTATCTGCTGCATTCCAGGAAGTGGTAAGAGTGGAAGTGATCATTGAGGATGAGTTTGCATTGTGAACATGGTCTCGCTGCCCTGGCATTAACAGAGTACTATCAGAATGTGCAGTGGTCCCTCTGTGAGTCCTCCTTTTGGGGGCAGTGTGTACAGGGCAACTCCAATTGATTCTAGAAGACAAAGATCGCATTCCAAAAATAGGATATGAATCGGCAATGTCTAAATCCCTAAAACTGAGCTTAATAGAGTACATGCCCTGAGCATAGAAATTCGATACATATTCTCATCTTGAAGCATAGCCAGCTTGAGTGGCAAGGCTGTGAGGGCAGACCCCCATGCTTTGAAAACAGGGCTCAGACATACCATTTCCTACTCAACTTTATCTCAGGACTTTTCATTGTGAAGTTATACTCAGCCCAGCCTTGCCCAACAACCGTGCCAACCCCCTCCTGCACTTTGAATTCTCTCTGACATGGTGCTCTTGTTGACTCTGCCACTTGTTTTAGCTCCATTACTCCTAGAAGTTATTCATTCACTCATCTAACACTTACTATGAATTAGGATCCTGTGCTTGACACTGGGAATAAAAATAAGAAAAAGGAATGGTCCTTGTGCTCAAAGAAATCTGAGTCTAGTGAGAAGGACAGATCTCTAAAGATATGAATGTAATGGGTGGTGAATGCCATGGTAGGGGTGAGTACAGGTTGCCTGAGATGGAGGACTTCCTGGAGGAGGTGATATCTGGCTCTTTTAAAGAGTATGGCATGGTGAATAATGAAATGAAGGGCATTTGTTCAGGGTGGCAGCATGAGGACTGGCACAGAGGTAAGGAATGGATAGCCTTGGGTTCAGGGAACTGCAGGGTTGGGGTTGCCAGAGCTTATCTTGCCCAGCAGGGAGAGTCCAACAATGAGACAAGAGAGACCAGCAGAAGTTAGAGCACAATGAGCTCTGTGTTCTGTGTGAAGGTGGTTGGGTTTTGCTCTGTAGTCAGTGAGAAGCTTCATATGGTTTGTAACCAGGACTGACCTGGTTGGGTTGTTTGGGGAGCACCTTTTGGACACATGTAGAGATTGGGCTTGAGGGAGCCAGGTTGTATCTGGAAGATCCTTCAGAGCTATTGCTGTCTTGCAGGCCACTGGCTCTCAGTGATAGTGCTGTGTCTTGATCAACCTGAGAACGATCTCCAGTTCCTGCTAGGGGCCAGGAATCTGCCCAGGATCTGAAGCCCATTTTATCTGTGCCCCAACGTCCCTGCTGTGACACATGAATATATTTTTCTCAGAAGAAAGAAGATGGTGCTCACTGGTATAGGTGAGTGATGACAAGTATCTGAACTTACCCATCAATAGCTGGGTTGATGAGGGGAGGATGATGATGAGAAAAATCTAGAAGAAGCAATCAGAGGATTCAGTGATCAATTTGCCTTAGGTGGTGTGAGAGAGTAAGAAGACCACAGTGATTCCCCCTTCACACCAGGATTTCTAGCTTAAGTAACAAATCATGGATTGGGGATGCCACCAACGGGGATATTAAGTACAGCAGAAGGAACACTTTTCAGACATAGGCAGGAATGACCATATGAGGACATAGCAAGAAGGAGGCCATCTGCAAGCCAAGGAGGGAAGCCTCAGGAGAAATCCAACCCACTGACACCTTGATCTCAGGCTTCTAGCCTTCAGGACTCTGACAAAATAAACTTCTGTTGTTGAAGCCATCCAGCCTGTGGTGTTTTGTTATGGCACCCCAAGCAGACTAAGACAGGTCCACAACCTAGAACCAGAGTCACGACCTCTTAAGACTTCTGTTCAGAGGACTCAGGATGTCATGTGTTTACACTTGGAGAAATGAGGGCGGATGGATGTGTTAGAGCGTGGCTCTCAGGTTTCCGTGAGCTCGTCAGACTCAATTGCTGGGCCCCACCTGCAGAGCTTCTGCTACGTAGGTCTGGGGAGAGGCCTGAAAATCTGCATTTCTCACAAGCTCCCAGGCTGCTGGTCCAGGTACCACACATCAGAAATTGAAACTGAAAATCTTTGAAAATACTTTTTGTTAATTCATTTAAAAATAGCAATAACTAGCTCCATTATAGGTTAGAATAAAGAAGATATTTTAATGAAAAATAGTTATATTTTCTAAAACAAAAAAATAATATGGATAAGTGGCATTATTTTGCATTTTTTTTCTTTTTTTTTTTTTTTATGCTTTTTGGTATGTGGGTAGCTCCCTGGCTGGGAATCGAACCCAGGCCGCAGCGCTGACAGCACCAGCATCGAAGCCTTAAGCCATTACACCATCAGGGAACTCTTATTTTGCATTTTTGCACATCTTTCTGCAGCTAGATTCTCATATTTGCTTCTAAATTCCACCTGTTGCCATATCACAGATCGTGTAACCTCTGAAAAACACTGTGCATAAATCAGGGAGTGAGAGCGAAAAAAGACAAATAACATCTCATTATTACTAGGAGAATAGTTTTAATGTCACCTTTTTCTTGAAAGTATCTCAGGTCCCAAGAGACCCGGGACCACACTTTGAGAACAGATAATTTACGGGATGGGCAGAAGACGAGAGCCTCAAAGAAGAAGCCAGAGAAATAGGAGGGCATCCAGGGTCCTGGAGCAGGAGCAGCACCTTGGCCTGTGCGGGAATCAGCATCCCCCCAGCTGGACTGGACTCAGTTTCTCTCTTACCAAGGCGCGTGCGTGTGTAGTGGGGAGCTAACACCACGGCACAGAGTAAACACCCCCATTACAGTGTTCGAAGTCTCACCCTGTTGCAGCTGTGCTGGCCTCTCAGATTCTTGCAGTGTTAGTTCTGCCTTTCTGCCTAGGATTCTGGCACCATGCTGCCCCGGGAATCCTTGGTGACGTCCTCGGCATTGGAGGTGGTTGATTTTCTTGGAACCCTGGTGCTGTTCTCCTTCCTATCTCCTCAGCTCTAGTCTTTGTCCACAGCCCGAATTTCCTCCTCCCGACCTCTGAACCAAACTGTTTGGCTAGAGACCCAGCCCTGCTTCTGGTCTGCTATTTCCCTTACATTTCCACTCTATTTTTAAAGTACAAGTTTTTATTACAGTGCACCTTAAAGCTCACCAATATTTTAAAGCCATTCCTTTCCAGTTCAGGAGCAGGTAGACTATGGATTTCAGGTGACACGCTGAGCAATAACTAGTTATTAAATGAATAAATCATTAAATGATTTAATGAATAAATGATTCATTAAATGATTTAATGAATAAATTTATTAAATGAATAAATCAGAGGCAGAATCAGGAGACGACCCTGTCATGTGCTACCTTTGAAGACTAAGAAAATTCTTTCCCGAGTGCTCTCTGCACACACCCTTCCTGTTTCAATGCCCGGGATTGTTCCACATGCCTGTTGCCTAAAAAAATCACTTGGCAAGAGACATTAGCCCCATGGGGCTCGAAGAAACTGTGACTCCCCTGAGGGATGTGGCCACTTGGAGAATAGTGAACATTTCTATTACATTAGCAAGGAAGAAGGACAAATGGCAGGCCTAGTTGGTTGACTATTGGGTAGACAACTAAGAGTGTGTGCCATGAAATAAAATAAAATATAAGATAAGATAAGATAAAATCCTTCCAGTGATAATGTTACCATTTTTCCGTTCCTGACAGGTCCCTGGTTTGTCTGTCCGTCCTACCATCAGTTATTTCAGTTCTGCGTGTCTTTTGCAAATCGGAAACCTCCAGGAGATTAAGTTTAGGATAAAGCATCAGGGGAAGTAAACCCTGAATTCAAAAGATGTATCACAAAGTTCCACTTACATATATTAACCCACGATACCTACTTTCCTCTTGCACCAGTAGTTTTTCTTGTATACAAAGGCAGGTAGAGAACCGAGTTCTGTTATTAGAGAATTAGGGGTCTCAGTGTGGTTGCAACGGAGTGTTCTGAGAAGATCCATTTTCCTGAGTCTCCTATGCGAAGTCCAGAAAGCTTACACAAATTCTTCTGCTTAAACAGTCTCTTTGTCATGTTTGCTTCCTGCCTCCCCAGGGGTTCTAACCTCAATGGGATGTGTTTTCTTCCCCCTCCTGAGGTGATCATTTGTGGGGCCTTCCTTACCGAGTAGGCCTGTGTAAGTCTGGGAAATGTCACTGACGAGCTGGTCAGTCATTCTTCCGCAGGCATTTATTTGATCTCTTGATAATTCCTCTCATAATGCTTATGTTCTTTCACAGACTCATTACAGTCTTCAGGTTGCTAAAGGTTTGGTCCTTAGACAGAAACTCAGTTGTTAAGAATTTGTTTCCAAGTTGCTACCACGCCTCTATTTAGCTCACTGGTTGGTTGTTTCCACACTGATCTTTATTTCCATTGATGTGATCTTTATCTCCACACCAAAGTAGAAAGAACGAATCCTTGTGATAAGTTTTCTCCAGTTACAGACTTCCACCAATTTATCTATTTAAAAGAGACATAAAATGATTGTTTCATTCCCTCTTTATTCTGCCTGAAGTAATTCAGCGCACCAGTAAAAGTGAAATGTATATGCATGTTATAAGTTTCTAGATCCATAGTTCTCAATAAAATACCTGCCTAATTGATCATCTGACCTTTCATAAAATAACTTTTAAATATATGTATATAGAAGTTTTGAGTTTTAATTAGATTAAAAAGAGTTTCATGAGAAGTACTTAGAGGGGGTACCACACATTTGGCAATTAACCTTTTTGTGTTTGTTAGTGTTGTCCAATTTTCATTGCCATATTTTAGGTTTTCCCAAAGATTGCCAAGATGACATGGACTGTATTTGAGACTTTTTGTTTCTTCCACATTACTTAATACAATGTGTTGGATACATAATAGATATCGAATAATGCATATTGCATTGAACTGGAATTCTAGCCTTGCCTTCTTGTGAGTTTTAGAGCATCTAGAACATATGGACAGAATCAGGTTGCAAAGAGAATCAATGTCTTTTGAAATCTGTCACCAAGATGATGTTAAAAATGTAACTCAACAATAAGAAAACCAACAACCTAATTTAAAAATAGGCTAAAGATCTGAACAGATACCTAACCAAAGAAGATGTACAGATGGCAAATAAGTATCAAAAGTGTATTGCGAATTTTAAAGTGGCTAAGAGAGTAAACCTTAAATGTATGAGATCTGACAATTAAGTTTGTGAACTCATCCTAAAAAAAGTGTTACATACCTCATTGCTGAATATCACTCCCCTTGGGAAGCTATGCACAGATGCCAGTGCCTAGCCCATCCTTCAAAGCAATTTTGGAACTCTTTTTCTGGAATGGCCATCAGAGCTGTCATTGTATTACCCTTAATGTCCTGAGTGTCATCAAAATGTCTTCCTTTTGGAGGTTCCCTGGTAGTATAATGGCTAGGCTGCGGCGCTCTCCACACCACGGCCTGGGTTAGATTCCCAGTCAAGGAACCACCCAAAAAAACAAAATATCTTCCTTTCAATATTTCCTTTATCTTTGGGTAAAGAAAGAAGTCACTGGGGGCCAGATCAGGTGAGTAGGGAGGGTGTTGCAATACAGTTATGTGTGTACTGGCTAAAAGCTCCCTCACAGACAGTGCCCTGTGAGCTGTTGCACTGTTGTGATGCAAGAGCCATGAGTTGTTGGCAAAAAGTTTAGGTCATTTTTGTCTAACATTTTCATGCTGCCTTTCCAGCACTTTCAAATAATAAACTTGGTTGACTGTCCAGTTGGTACAAATTCATAACGAACAATCCCTCTGATATCAAAATGTTAGCAACATCGTTGTGACTCTTCTTTCTTTTTTAATAATTCATTTTTGTTGTGACTCTTGATTTGAACTGACAGAACTTTTTTGGTCATGGAGAATTGGCCGACTTCCATTGTGTACTTTGATGTTTTGTTTTAGGGTTGTATTGCCACACCTACGTTTCATCACCAGTGATAACACAGCCAAAATATAATCTTGCCTCTCCAAAACGTCTTAGTAAATTTAGACTCTCCTTTGCTTTTGTTCATTGGTGAGCTCCTTCGGGACCATTTTTGCACACACCTTTCTCATGCCGAGATTTTCAGGTAGATTTTCCTGTTTCTCTGTCTATGTTTGCTTGGGCTGCTATGCTTCTCACAGTCAGCTGAGGATTTTGAACCACAATTTAATGAACTTTTGCAATGTTTTTGTCAGTTCTGCTTATTACTGTCCACCTTGACCTCTCTTCATCAGTGACACTTTCTCTTCCCTCAAAAAAACATTTAATCCATTTATACACTGCTGTTTTCTTCATGGCATTATCCCCATAAACTTGGACTAACGTGTCCCTGATTTCACTTTCACTCTTGCCAAGTTTAACAAGAAATTTAATGTTTGTTCATTGCTCTAATTCAAGCTCTGACATTCTCATGATGGCACCCCGAAACACACAACAACAATAATGAACGCCACTCAGCAAGACAGCACCACACATCAACACGAACACAGCTGTGAGACACAGATAGACCAAGGTTATGACACCTTACCGAGTTGTTTGTATAGCGCTGCCAACGTAAGGGCATGGTGGCAAGTTCAAGAACTTAATTTTCAGATCTTACATCACAAGGAAAAAAGTTTTGTAGCGAAGTATGGTGATGAATGTGAACTAGACTTATTGTGGTGATCATTTTGTAATATATACAAATATTAAATTATTATATTGTACACCTGAAACTAATGTAATAGTGTATGTCAATTATACCTCAATTAAAAATAAAGTTACAGTAACAAAGGTTAAAAAAAGAGAACCAAAAATCTTAAAAAAAAAAACCTCCATATCATCTGTATTTAGGGAATACAAATTAAAATAACAACGAGATGCCATGGCATCCTTATCAGAATAGGCAAAATCTAAAACACTGACAATAGCAAATGCTGATGAGGATGTGGAACAACAGGAGCTCATTCATAGCTGGTGGGAATGCAAAATGGAACAGCCACTTTGGAAGGTGGTTTGATGGTTTCTTACAAAACTAAACATACTCTGACCATATGATCCAGCAATTATACTCCTTAGTATTTGCATGAGTTGGTATGAGTTGAAAACTTATGTCCACACAAAAACCTACACATGGTTGTTTATAGCAGCTTTATTCATAATTGCCAAAACTTGGAAGCAGCCAAGATGTCCTTCAGTAAGTGGATGGAAATAAACTGTGGCACATCCAGACAAGGAAATATTATTCAGTGCTAAAAAGAAATGAGCTATGAAGCCATGAAAAGACATGAAGGAAAATCAAATGCATATTACTAACTGAAAAGGCTATATACTATAGTGTAATTCCAACTAGATGACATTCTGGAAAAGGCAGAACTATGGAGACAGTAAAAAGAGCAGCAGTCGCCAGGGGTAGTGGGAGCAGATTGAACGTGAAGGCCGAGCATGGAGAAATTTTAGGGTGGCGAAATCATTCTGTATGATACTATAGTGGTGGATACATGTCCTTATACATCTGTCAACTCATAGAATGTACAACACCAAGAGTGAACGCTAATGTAAAGTATAGGCTTTGGGTGATAATGATAAGGCTCATCAATTGTAACAAATGTACCATTCTGGTGCGTGATGGTGATAACGGAAAGAGCTATGCGTGTGTTGGGCAGGAGGTATATGGGATATCTTCGTACTTTCCATTTATTTTTTATGTGAACTTAAAGCTTCTTTAAAAAATAATGTCTTTTTTAAAAAGTGGGGTGTGATTGGGTGGAATAGTATAGTATTGACTAAGGTCCCCTTGAAGTCATGGCTCTGGGTTATTTATTGTTTGAACAAAGACTTCCTGGAATTGCCATTTCCCTCATTGCAAAAAATCACTTTGGCTGTGGCAATATGCAAATATATGTGTGTGTGTGTGTGTGTGTGTGTGTGTGTGTATATATATATATATCTCCATATGGAGTGGCATTTCTCTAAATACAAAAGCGTACAGCAATTCAGATCATAACCAAAAGCTTTAAACCAGGCTTGCCCAACCTGCAGCCCAAGGGCCACATGTGGCCCAGGACGGCTTTGTATGTGTCCCAACACAAACTTGTAAACTTTCCTAAAACATTACAAAAAGTATGCTTGGATCTTTTCTTTAGCTCACCAGCTATTGTTAGTGTTAACATATTTTATGTGTGGCCCAAGACAATTCTTCCAATGCGGCCCAGGGAAGCCAGAAGGTTGGACAACCCTGATAAACCTTTTGTTTTAGAGAGACTCAGTATCTATTTCATTTGTCTCTCCCAGAACTCAGATTAGGAAAAGCTTACAGATTATCACTTATTCTCCTCCAGTGCCATCATTTCCACATGTTCATAGAAGAATTTTCAAGGATTTCAAACTGAAGGTTGATGTCTCTCAAGGCATAAACCACATTTCTCCAACCAGATGGTTTACTGTTATGTCCCCTGTTGACTCTCAGCCATCAGTGATTCTCAGATGTACTCAGTCCCCACAAATCCTACCATGTCCTCTTAGCTACTTACTCATTTTGCTGTATAAACAAGCTCAAATTCAGGCTTTCTTGTATAGAGTGATGCAACTTTGAGGTCATCAGAGGGTCTGAGATATACTTTCCTGTAATATTTCAACAAACATTTATTGGGTGTCTTTTATGTATCAGGGGCTATGGATCACCCCCAAGGATTTGGTTGCTATATCAGTTAAGATGCTTTCAGCACAAAGGAACAGGAAAGTCCATTTAACATGGCTTAAGCAATAAGGAAATTTATTTTCTCTCTACATGAAATTCAGAGGGAGGCTTCCTCACAGTTGGTTAATTCAGGGAGTCAACTACATGATCGAGGATTTGGAGTTTTTCTATCTTTATGTTCTGCCACTCTCATCATCTTCCCTAGGGAGACACCCAGGCCAAGTGTCTCTGCTAAGTGCAACGATGTCTAGAAAAAAAGAGGACCAACTCTTGTGTTATCTCCTCGTTAAGAGGAAAAACATTTTTCCCTCTAGCTGCCTGCTCTTTCACATCTCACTGGCCAGAAGGAGGGGAGGGTATCACATATCCAAGCCTAAAATAATCCTCAACAAGGAGAAGACGATGATCACTTAGACTTAAGTAAATCGAGAAGAAACACCATGTAGCACAGAATTGCTTCTTGAGTAAATTGGGGTCTGGAATGAAAAAGGATGGGGAAATGAATGCTGAGTTGGTACCAACAAGTTCTGGTTAAGAACACAGAGATGTATATAACAGGGTGTTGAAGATGAGTGTTTCTTTTTCTTCAGAACTTTGGATGAACCTGAGTAGATGACATACACCCCCACATTCTACAGAGAGGTGGTAGACATGCCTCTACAACCTTTTGGTTCCTTAGCAGGTCTAGCCTCCTCATTTCCCACTTCTAGACTATGTACTCTTTGTGTACTCATTTGTGTTTGGTTTTCTTTGCTGAGCATAATGTTTTTGAGATTCATCTGTTATTGCAAGTATCAGTAGTTTGTTTCATCACTGAACAAAATTCCATAGTTTGTTTATCCATGTTTCTGAGTTTATACCCATCAACATTGATAGTTCAGAGTGAATTAGTGTTTCAGCTTTTTTTCTTGAGAGCAGAGTTTGGCCCCACGGGAGCTGAAGCCCTGGGATGCTCTCGCTGCTGAGGGATGACCTTCCCAAGGCCAGGAATGCACTGAGAGAAGATGGCAGCGTGCCAGCAAGCATGTTCCTGCTGCTTCCACTGCTGGAGGGGGCCCAGATTCAAGTAGGATTGTCCTGGGGCTTCCTGGGGGTTCCCTAAAGAAGCCAAGGAAGTGCAGATTTCCCTCCCCTTATAACTAGACTCCTTTTTTCCTTCAGTTCTTGGACTTTGCATCAGAAGCAAGAATCCAAGTTTTACCACGGGCTGCTGCAAAGATATTTTCCCCCTCCCACCAGACATTCCTGAAAAACACAAGGCAGAGGGAAACAGGGAGGTTCACCTCCTGTCTGAGCCCCACAGGATACACTGTTAGCAAACTCTTGGCCTTGAAGTTAGGAGTCAAGTCCAGTATATCTAATTCAATTCCAATTTTCTGTTGGCATTATAGTAATCCTAGATCTCAGCACACCCAAAACTATGAGCTAAACATTAAATTCCTCAGTATATTTAACTCATATGGTTATGAGTCATTGTTAATACGTTCAACAGATATTCTGGTTTCCAAGCTGCATATCCAAAGTAAGGGTTTTAATTGTTTTTCTTAGTGATTTGCTCATGTCTGCATACCAGCAGTCTGATTTGGCTGGCCAGAACCATCTTGAAATATTTAACTTAGAGTTTAGTATAGGACTAAAACATGTCAAATATTTCTAAGATCTCTACCCAGAGACACAGGTCATTCATCTAAGTTAAGTTTCAAATCAAGTTACAGTAGGAAGTAAAGTCACCTATGTATTTTATACTTTAATATTACATTTGGAATGAATGAAATGTAGGACATTTTGTGCACATAGGAACAAACATATTGTATCTTCTACAAAATTAAAAAAAGGAAATATTTATCTGGTAAGCAATAATTTTGAAAATAGAATAATATTGAAGATAATGAATTCATAATGCTGCTTATCTTCATATGGATGTATAGCTTGAACTTTAATATGCCTTTATTTACCTAAAATGTCAAATTAAGCAAGTTTGCAGAATGGGCTATTTTTTTCCTTACCACTTTAAGCAGTGTCCCTACCCCCATCCCTGGTAACCATGGAGGTGGATGGGGAGTAGCATATGCTTATTTTGAAATCCAACAGTCTAGAGGTGTATAAATCAGAAAGTGAAAGGGTACCTTCACCATAATCTCACCCCTTTAAAAGAACTAACGTCCATAATTTGGTTCATACATTGCTAGTCATTAAACATACACATATAACAGTATTTGAATATAAATCAAATAGAATTATTATATACATATGTGATGTTGTGATTTATAATAAGAAATACAATACTTGGTCTTTGTCCCTATCTCTAACACAGAGCTCCTAAAAAACCTTGAAATTTCAGAAGTTAGAAGTGTGACGAAGGTGGTTTGATATTCATAACAACCCACTTCCAACCACACCTTAACTTGTGGTAAGGAGGTGATTTTTGGAGAGCACCTAAGGCTATGAACTGGTTGCCCGGGGAACTGAACACGTGATAAGGAGGCTTGGAACTTTCAGTCCCACCCTTTTGACTTCTGGAGGAGGGGAGAGAGGCTGGCGGTTGAATTGGTTGCCAATGGCCAATGACTTGATCAATCATGACTACATGATAAAGCCTCCATTATACCCCTAAAGAACAGGGTTAGGAGAGCTTCCAGGTTGGTGAACATGTGGGGATGCGGAAGAGTGTCTGCTCAGAGAGCATGGAAGCTTCCCTCCCTTTCCCCACATCTGGTCCTATGTACCTCTCCATTTGGCTATTCAAGTACAGTTTTTAGATGATTAGCCTGTGATACTCAAAGCAAAAGCTACCTTATACTATCCTTTATAATAAACTGGTAAATGTTTCTCAGTTCTGCGAGCTGCTCTAGCAAATTAATCGAACCTGAGGAGATAGTTGTGGGAACCTTTGATCTAGAGCAGCGGACCAGAAGCACTGGTGACAACCTGAACTTGGAAATGGCATCTAAAGTTGGGGACGGTCTTCTGGGACTGAACCCTTGATCTGTGAGGTAGTGTCAGAATTGAGTTAATTGCTTGGTGGTATTGAAAAGAAACAACACATTGGAACATATTTTGCTATCACTTACTTTTTTTGTTTGTTTTTGGTTGATTCCCTGGTTGGGAATTGAACCCAGCCACGGCAGTAAGAGCACTGAAGCCTAGCCACTACACCACTAGGGAACGCCCCTACTTTTTTCACTAATACATCCTGACCACTCTTGCAGTTGAAAATCTCCATACAACTTTTGACTCCCCCAGAACTTAACTACTAATAGCCTACTGCTGACTGGAAGCCTTAACAATAACAAACAGTTGATTAACACATATTTGGTATATTATCTGTATTATATACTGTATTCTTACAATAAAATAAGCTAGAGAAAAGACAATGTTATTAAGCAAATCATAAGAAAGTGAAAGTACACTTATAGTACTGTACATACTTACTGAAAAAATATCCACAAGTGGACCTGTACATTTCAAACTCATGTTATTCAAGCATCAACTGTATTTGTAAATACTTAAATTTCTGTTAAATGACGCTTCAATTAATATAATTAAATAACATTCTACTATAATGCTAATCCCTATCTGAATTCATCTTGTCTTTATATTAATTACTTGCTTATTGTCTGACCACCACCAACCCCTGCCCCCAGCATATAACCTCCGTGAAAGCAGGGGTCCTGTCCCTTATTCCCCATTATATCCTTAGCACCTGGGACAGTACCTGACATATAATATCATTTGTTTTTCCTCAGACCCCTTGGATATTTATAGGTCTTTTCCACGATCCAAGGACAACTTGGGGAGAGGAGGCTATCCCTGGCCCTCTCTAGTCCCCTCACTTAGCCATTTAAAACTTCCTCCTGCCTAAGATGTACCCTTTTGGGGATTTTGCTTCTCAAAAACCTTGAGCTCTTTAAAGTTTGAAAATTCAGAATCAGTTTGGTCTCAGGAATTCCACCCCTATCCCAGCTCCCTTCCTCTTTGCAACTTAGCTGGCTGTATGGGGTAGGTGGGGAACCAGGCCACATTCAGTCACTCACGTCCCCTGACCCCTGTGCTCTTGGTAGAATCTGATGGCCAATCGGCCATCCATGCATCTTCTTTGCTGAGGTTTCTGTTAAGGTCATTGGCTCATTTTTTAAATTAGGTTTTTAGTTTTCTTATGGTTGCCTTTTAAGAGCTCTTTGTATATTTTGGTTAACAACCCTTTATCAGATGTATCTTTTGTCGTTATTTTCTCCCAGTCTGTGGCTTGTCTTCTCACGCTCTTGACATTGTCTTTCACAGGGCAGAAGTTTTTTTGTTTTGTTTTGTTTGTTTTTTTTTTGGTACAAACTTTTATTTTATTTTATTTTATTTTATTTTTTGCTTTTTGGTATGTGGGTAGTTCCCTGGCTGGGAATTGAACCCAGGCTGCAGCACTGACAGCGCCAGCGCCTAAGCCTTAAGCCACTACACCACCAGGGAACTCCCGAGCAGAAGTTTTTAATTTCTTTTTTAGTTTTTTTTTGGTTTGTTTTTAATTTCAATGAAGTCTAGCTTATAAATAATTTTTGTCATGGTTTGTGCCTTTGGTGTTGCATCTAAAAAGTTATCACCAAACCCAAAATCATCTAGGTTTTCTCCTGTTATTTTCTAGGAATTACATAGTTTTGTATTTTACATTATGGTCTGTGATCCATTTTAAGTGAATTTTTGTGGAGGGTATAATGTCTGTATCTAGATTCCTTTTTTCCTGCATGCGAATGTCCAGTTGTTCCAGCACATTTGTTGAAGTATGTGAGTATTTTCAATGTTTACTCTGACCCAATCAACTGTGATTAGTAACACATGGCTGAGAAGAAAGCACAACCTGTCTTTTTCCATTTGATTGATTAATGCAGTTATCAAAAATCTCTACTTTCGGCACTCTTAACACTGCAGCCTGGGTTTGATTCCCAGCCAGGGAACTACCCCCGCCCCCCCCCCCCAAAAAAAAATCTCTACAACTTGACTGAGTAATTCCTAAGTTGACCAGACATACCATTTTGAATGGGACAGAAAACAACAGTATGTATGTTGGCCTACTGACACCTTAAATTTAGCCCAGTGAGACTAAGCTGACCAAATGTACCATTTGAAAGAGGACAGTACCAGTGTTTTCTGTCCCATTTAAAATGGTACATCTGGTCAGCCTAGTAATTCCTCATTTCATTTTAACACCGCTAATTTTTGAGACCGTATTCTAATTTTTTCTGTTTGTGGATCTCTACTATATAATACCTATGCCTGAAAGCAATTGAGAGGTTGACACAGGAGTAGGACAGATGAAGATTAAACTCCTACTTCCGTTAATCCTAAACCTGCTGCTGGAGAATGTGGCCACATGGATGCTTTAGCCTCCCCCTAACCTTCAGACCTCAGACTCTTGCATTCACTTTTGACCAGTTTCTTAACCTGAAGCTAATGAATATGGGAGCAAATTAAAAGGATGAAATTCTATGTAATTTCTAGAAAATAACAGGAGAAAACCTAGATGATTTTGGGTTTGGTGATAACTTTTTAGATGCAACTACTGTGGGCACTTGTGGTGGTGGTGGTGTGTGTGTGTTGAAAGAGGTGCTGGGGATGGTGAATAGAAAGAATTATCCCTCATGGGTGTTCTGCTGACTTTGGCCTCTTTTCCTTTCTCCATCACACCCTTTTCTTAAAATGTTTGCCACACTGCCGTATCTCAGGGCTGGGATCTAGTCAGCAGCCGTAGGCTTTATATGTGGGAATGGGAGTAGAGTCTGAGGAAGGAACTAAAGAGAAAGAAGTAGGCGCAAAGGTTCTCAAAACACATGTGGTGACTGCCAACTAAAGAAAGATAAAGTGGTTTGGGGGCAGAGAAGCACAGGAAGGAAGAACCAAAGGGAGTTTGAATGGGATGAACGGGCAGCCTTTCAGGATCTCAGTGGTGTGGGCTGCCCCTTCCTGGCCCGCATGAATGAGGCTCAACATCAGTGAAGCAACAACTTCATTTAGGCCCAGACCCTCTCAGGCAGATATATAACCATTAGCTAGATATGTGCTTAGATTTTCTTTTCCAAAAAATTAATTCTTAAATACACCATGTAATATATTAATAGATCATCCTTATAAAAATTTAAGCATTACAGACAAAGTCTGCTTTAATCATTAACAACAATGCTAATCCCCACCACAATGATAGCCCATTACCATATTTTCTAGAACCTTCTTCTGCGCACTTACACACATACAAGGTCTGACAATTAAGTTTATAAACGACATTGTGCACTTACATTGGCAGCACTGTACAAACAACTTGGTAAGTTTTTGTAACCTTGGTATATCTGTGTTTCACAATTATATTTGTACTGACATGTGGTAGTGTCTTGCTGAGTAGCGTTATTATTACTGTGTTTTTTTGTGTGCCATTGTGAGAATGTTGGAGCTTGAATTAGAGTAATGAACAGGAGCTCCCTGATGGTGTAGTGGCTTAAGGCTTCGGCGCTGGCACTGTCAGCACTGCAGCCTGGGTTCGATTCCCAGCCAGGGAACTACCCACATACCCAAAAAAAAAAAAAAAAAAAAAAAATAGAGTAATGAACAAACATTAAATTTCTTGTTAAGCTTGACAAGAGTGGAAGTAAAATCAGGGGCATGTTAGTCCAAGTTTATGGGGATAATGCCATGAAGAAAATGGCAGTGTACAAATGGATTAAATGTTTTTCTGAGAGAAAAGAGAAAGCATCACTGATAAAGAGAGATCAGGGTGGCCAGTAAACAGCAGAACTGACAAAAACATGAAAAAGATTTGTCAAATTTGCATCAAAATCATCAGCTGTGAGATGCATAGCAGATCGAGTAAACACAGAGAAACAGGAAAATCTTAACTGAAAATTTTGGCATGAGAAAGGTGTATGCAAAAATGGTCCCAAAGGAGCTCAACGATGAATACAAGCAAAGGAAAGTTGAAGTTTGCCAAGACCTTTTGGAGAGGCAAGACAATGTTGTGGGCTGTGAAATATGGACGTACCAATATGACCCGGAAACAAAGCATCAAAGTGCACATTAAAGTCAGCCAATTCTCCATGACCAAAAATGTCAGTCAGTCCAAATCAAGCATCACAACAATGTTGCCAACCTTTATTGATATGAGAGGGATTGTTCATTATGAATTTGTACAAACTGGACAACCAACCAACTAAGTTTACTATTTGGAAGTACTGAAAAGGCTGCATGAAAAGGTTAGATGAAAACAACTTGAACTTTCGCCAACAAATCATGGCTCTTGCACCATGACAATATACCAGCTCACACAGCACTGTCTGTGAGGGAGCTTTTAGCCAGTAAACAAATAACTGTATTGGCACACCCTACCTACTCACTTGATCAGGCCCCCAATGACTTTTTTCTTTACCAAAGTATACAGGAAATATTGAAATGAAGACATTTTGATGACATTCAGTACATCAAGGGTAATATGACCACAGCTCTGATGACCATTTTAGAAAGAATTCCAAAATTGCTTTGAAAAGTGAACTAGTCACTTTTCATAGCTTCCCAAGGGGAGTACTTCGAAGGTGATTGTAGTGATATTCAGCAATGAGGTATGTAGCACTTTTTCTAGGATAAGTTCATGCACTTAATTGTCAGACCTCTTGTACATGTAGAGAGATCACTATATAAAATATACAACATGATTCTGTGGGGTGGGGGATTGTTTACATACATATTATAATTCTGTAAGTATAATTTTACTACCTGCTTTTCTGTGTTTAACAATGTCTTGGGGAGTTCCCTGATGGTGTAGTGGCTTAAGGCTTCAGCGCTGGCACTGTCTAGTGCTGCGGCCTGGGTTCGATTCCCAGCCAGGGAACTACCCACATACCAAAAAGAAAAACAAAACAAAAACAAAAAAACAAAAAAACAAAAAAACAAAACAAAACAATGTCTTGGAAGGTTTTCATGTCAGTGCATTTAGATTTCATTCCTTTGCATCTTGCACATGTGGCTTCAGTCTCTTCCATCACTCTGCAGAATTGTCCAGTGGAGGGCTTTACATTGCTTGTGGTCTTTTCAGGGTGTCCCAGGTAGCCAGACTCTGCCCTGCCTCTGAAGCATCCAGGTGCCCTCTGTCTGGTTTTGAATGTGTTGTACACCCCTTTTCTGGCCTTTACTTTCTAAAGAAAACATCTGGACATCTCAGTGTCTGTGGGGCAGGCCTGGAAAGCCCTGCCTGGAGTCTGAGGACCAGTGACAAAGAGGCAGTGATGCCTATCAGTCGAGGAAACACAGTCCTCCTGTTTTGTTTTACTGTATATTTTATTTGCCCACAGCCTGCCAACAAGGTCAGCTCTGGAAACACAGTGTGCCATTCTTCTTTACTTGGAGTCTGCACTAATGAAGGTGGCAGTTAAGAGGCTGAACGTGCCAGCAAGGGTTTTGCCAGTGGTCAACTTTGTTTATAGGCTCTGGAGGGTTTTTTTAAATGAAAGTTTTTGGGAGACCATTGGACTGGCCATTCGGAAGGACTAAAAACCACTAGGGGAGCTCCTAGTCTGTGAAAGTTTGGAGGCTACATATTCAGATTTATGTCTTTCCTGACAGTGATGCCAGAACAGGCCCCAAAGGAAATAAACCCACAACTAGACAGTTTCACTTTAGTTAGCACTCCGGAACATAAGAGGGAAGAGATATTGTGATACATTCTTTTCTTTTGAGTTTAGGAAAATCTTTTTCTTAATCTCTACTGATTTTGTGCCTCTCTTCTCAACACATTCTAAATGTAATTGTATATTTATGAACATGGGTATTAATCATGGGGTTTAGTAGCATCTTTGCACTTAGGGCATTACAACCCAGTGTTAAGTGAACCCAAATAAATAAGAAATACTGAAAGTGTGTTCAATGTAGATGAAGATGAACAATAACATGCGTTTGGAAAATGATTCATTTGAAAAACTTTCTCTAAGATGTTTCTATCAAAACTGAAGTAGGTTCGCCATCTCTCATTCCCTCCTTTTGTGGTGGAAAATTTTAAAACTTATTTTTAGGAGATTTTTTCCCCCTTTTTTCCTTCTAAAGATAGAAAATAAAAACCTCAGATTTAGCTGCTAATACTTGTTCATTTGAGCAATTTTTAAACAATTTATTTTCATTTCTAATTAGTTTTACCACTACCAGTCCTTCCTTCTTTCAATCATACTTCCTATCACTTCCTTTTTTTTTTTTTTTTTTTTTTTTTTTGGTATGTGGGTAGCTCCCTGGCTGGGAATCGAACTCGGGCCACAGCGCTGATAGCACCAGCGCTGAAGCCTTAAGCCACTACACCATCAGGGAACTCCCCTATCACTTCCTTTTGTTTCCATTCCTCCAGTAATGGCCATAGCAAACTTGACTGTGTCACTTTGCACTAGTGTTTAGCTCTGGGTCCTAATGTCTTTGGCTAATTTTGGATTAGCTTTTAAATCTTTTCTTCTCTTTTCTCTTTGTTGCCATTGTGAATTAATAAAATTTGGTTCTTCTGCCCATGACAGATCACAGTGGCTTCTGTTAAAAGACTCAGCATCTGTAATTTTAAGCCTTTGATTTGTGCCATGGGCAGTGAGATCTAAAAATGATGCTTTCCATGCAGAAAAGGAACAGCCGGGGTTCTTGTGGCTATGTAAAAATTATATCTTTCATTTCCTAAGAGCACCAGTGCCTGCCTTGGCAATGCTAAAGGTTTCCAGCAGTGGTAACTGGAAACACCCACCAGTGGTACATTTCTGAGAAGAACGTAAGGAAGCAATGATGGTGGGTAGCAATTACGAGGTGTTTTTGGTCTAGTTTTTCGAGGAAAGTCTAGGGAAGACTCCTTTGGTAGCATGAATACCATAGCAGTGATGAATCCTGATGGGTGGACTGAGTCTTTTTGAAAGATGGCATTCCATAAAATTCTATTGAGGGTTTGTGGCTGACTTCCAAAGTGAAATGCTGCTTTGTCACATCTTTATTGCTGTTGAGTTTAGCTGCACAATGTTCCTGCCAACCCTTTTAGTGTAAATGTAAATATATTATGTAATTTAGGTCAACTTTCTTGGTTAAAAAAACATTATGAAATTCTTAGAAAAATTAATGTCCCCACCTCTGAACTAGCAGACTCTTCTTGCATCAAAGACTCTGGTCCCATGAAAAAGAAAACCTGCTATTTTCTCTTGAATTAGACAATATTTTTGAAATTTGCTATTTAAAAAAATGAATGCTTTTAAAATTCAAGCTTACTGATTATGACTAGTATGCCCCTGGTTGAGAAGACATTTAGAATACAGGTGGCTATTGGTGCAAACTTTTTTCCTAAATAAATCACTAGCAAATCAAATCAAGCAGTACACTACAATCAATTTGGGTTATTCAAAGAATTAAAGAATGGCATTCGATTAAGAAATTTATTTAGTACATTACATTTGTAGATGGAAACATTGCTGGCCTTGCTCACTAAGCTTGTTTCTTCCTCCCAGGCACAGGCCTAGACTGTGTTTCTCAGTCTCCCTTGCAGTTGGGTATGGATCTGTGCCTGAGTTCAGGCATATGGAAGGTAGCTGGAAATGATGTGTGCCACTTTCCTCTCTGGCCCATATAACTTTTCCTGTTTGCTCTCTCTTCTTCTATCTACTGGCTGGGTGCAGAGAATCCTGCAGAAGAATCTGAAGCCCTAACAAAGGGCAGAGTCACAAGATGGAAATCATGGGTCATTGAAATAATCACTTGGAAGGCTACCTCAAGAACACTTGTACCTCACTGACATTTGAATGATAGTTTTTTAAAGCCACTAAGAATTTTGAGGTTTGTTATAGCAGTTAGCCTACCATGACTAATACTGACAGCAAAAAGACATTAGATAAAATTCAACACCTACTGCTAACTTTTTAAAAATTGTAAATTGAAATACGATTGTTAATTTGTTAAAAATATCTATCAGGGAGTTCCCTGGTGGTGTAGTGGCTAGGCTTCCTCTCTGTCAACGCTGCGGCCTGGGTTCAATTCCCAGCCAGGGAACTACCCACATAAAAAAAGAATAAAAGAAAATATACATTTGGTTTAAAAAAAATCTATCATATCAAATGTCAACATTGTTCTTAACAATAATAACCTGTAAAGAAAAAGACAAGGATATCTGCTGCTACCACTATTAATGATTGCTGGCTACAAGTTCTAGCTAATAAATAAGAAAATCAAACTTGTATTATTTGAGATGAAATATCATCCACCGAGAAAATCCAGGGAAATTCAACTACAAAATTAGAGCGACTTAGAGATTGAATAAGTCATCTGTTCAAAAATAAATATTAGAAATTGATGTTCTCTATATGACCTTTAAAAAGTAAACTTTATATCTTTAAATTTGGATAAAAGATGTGTAGCTCTAGGTCATTCATTTTAACTTCTATATAGTACTTTATTGTATGATAGTCCATAATCCAGTTACCTATTAAAATTTTTTTGGATAAAAGAAACATAAAAAGCTACTATTTAAAAAGAACAAAGATAAAAATGCTCTGTGAAATTAAAAAATACAATAGCCAAAATAAAAATTCAATAGAAATTTGTAAGTTTGAGAAATTTTCTTACAAAGAGAATAAAAATTCAGAGATGGACAAAAGGAGAGGAAAGATGAGAAAATTAGAAGATCTAGCCAGGATGTCTAATATCTGATTACAAGAAATTCCAGTGACAAAAAGTAATCAGAGGGAGGAAATTATCACACACATAATTAAAGAACACAGTTCAATGAATTAAATAGCTAAACTAAAATACACACGTTATTCAGATTTCCTTCATTTTTATCTATTTTTTCTTTTCTAGAATACTCCATTGCATTTAGTCATCATGTCTTCTTTGACTCCTCTTGGCTGCAGTTTCTCAGTTTGTTTTTGATGCTCTTGACAGTTTTGAGGAATACTGGTCAGGTATTTTGTAAAATGTGCATCTGCTGGGATTTATCTGATGTTTCTCATGACTAGATGAAGCTATAGGTTTGGTGGAGGAAGATCAGAGAGGTCAAGTGCCATCCATGTTCACCACATCATAGGAAGGGTACATACTCTTCTGACTGTTGATGTTGACCTCCCTCACCTGACTGAGGTAGTTTTGTCAAGTTTCTCCACTGTGGAAGTTACTCTTCCCCATCCCCTTTCCCTACTGTATTCTTTGGAAGGAAGTCACTATGTGCTGCCCAAAATTAAGGAATGAAGTTATATTGCACCTCAAGGGCAGAGAATCTACATAAATCTGTTGGATCAATGCCTAGGAGCATGACTGCTGGGTAAAAAGATTAAGACCATGTTTAGTTGTGTGGGAAAACTTCCTGGCTATTTTCCAAAGTAACTGAAGCATTTTACATTCCCATTAGCAAATGAATGAGCGTTCCTGTTATTCTGCACCTCATCAGATAATGGCTACTGTCAGCTTTTAAATTTATTGTAGCTATTGTAATAGGTGTTGGGTGGTATCTCATTCTTCTTGCTGATCTTTTAAAGTTACATAAATATAAAAAATCTATGCCCAGCAATTCAGGAGTAGCTCTGGATTTTTTTCCTCTTGTCTGATGTTTGTGGCAATTCTTGTTCATGTATTGGGTTTTTGCATGCCTGATTATGTTTGCTTATGTGATGAACATTGCATTTGAAAAGTTTTTGTAGAGTATGTGGAATGACACTTTTTCGTCCAGAGAACGCTTTCATTTGCTTCTGCTTAGTGCCTGAGGGTATTACTAATACAGAACTACCTTATTCTAATTCCAGGGTTAGAGATTTTTCTAGTCCACCCAGGTAACTTGAAGCAGGATTGCTTTCCTTATAGTGCATGTCACTCCTAGAACACATCCCTTTGAGGTCACAATTCTAAGTGTAGAGTGGTGTGCCCGATTCCCTACCCCTTGTCTTCCAGACTTTGAGGCTGTTAATAGCACTGTGCCACCTCTCAGTCACATTTTCCAGAGCATCAAATGCCCTTGGGCAAAAGGAGCTCCAAATCTTAGATGTGGTGGTGTAAACTTCTCTTCTCCTAGATCTTAGCCTAGAAATTTCTCATTATCTTAGTAGGTTTTTATTTTAACGTTTTAAGGATGATACTGTTTTATTTCCCACTGTTAAAAGCAAAAGCAGAGTGCTATGTTCCTTTTGCCTTACCCCATAGCCCAGGTTTCCCTCTGACTTCAAAAAGTTATGGTAAATATGGCTGTATAATTTATACTTTGAGAAGAAATTGTCACAAATTAAAAACAGCGTTTGTCTTCTCCTTCTCTAGTTAAAATGAAGCTTCTGGCTTATTAGTCATTGAGACACTGATCTGAAAAAATCGTAGTACTTCCTGGGCCAACCACTATATAACACAGAATATGCCAGAACTGTTTATATAAAGAAAATTTTATTACTGAAAAGATCACACAAAACCAAGTTTTTGTATACAAAGTTAACAAATGTGGAAAAATGAATATTTACAACATTTTTCATACAGTACATGGTAATTTTCTGCTTATGCTTTAACAGAACACTAAATAGAGAAAAAAATCAAAAGCATCAAAAAACCTGTTTTGGAGTTCCCTGGTGGTGTAGTGGCTTAAGGCTTGGGCGCTGGCGCTGTCAGCGCTGCGGCCTGGGTTCGATTCCCAGCCAGGGAGTTACCCACATACAAAAAAAAACAAAAAACAAAAAAAACCTGTTTTAAGGAATAATACTTAATTTGAAAACAAAATTAAGAAAATTCTTTAATATTTTAAAGTATGTCATATAAAATTCATTTTATTTTATCAGGACTACATTTTTCTATTTGATTGGCACTAATATTGCTAACACACGTTAATGTTCGGCAAAATCCTACTTAAGTGCAGATGTTAAATTCTACATGATGTCTGAGAAAGAAAGATAGTGCACAAATACAACGCATTTGTAGTATTTAAATGTTAAAAAACTAAAGTATAAGCAACTGTAAATGGTCATAATAACAATAATAATCTTGGGTGGACATGAACATTAAAACAAAGAAAATTAATTGCACTTGGCTTAATTTATAAAAGAGTAACATTTCATCTACTAATCCTTCAGGACATTTTATTTAAAAAATATGGAAGGATCAGTAAGCAGCATAATATAATCAACATCGGACATTCTTTTAATAAGCACCTAATTTCAGTTGCATAACAGAGCTGTGAAAACCCTAAAATAATGAGACTTTATAAAATTCACACATTGAAGATGATAAGGTAGAGTAAGTGGATTTTTTAGCTCAATACCCATTATAACCTTTTGGTGTGCCAACTACTTTTTTCCAACTATTTTTTTATACTACAAAAGAATACTATTTTTCAATTTTCTTAGAAATTCAGTGTAAAAGCTACCAAACTAGTGCTAAGATATCAGAATAATGTAATAAAAATATTTGAATAGATTTTTCAGGATTTCTAAAAAAAATTCAAATGCATGTGAACTTATTTTCAAATATATAAAAAAGATACAAGGATAAGTTCAAATACTTCAGCAAAGAAAAATCTTGATTTTTATATCATAAAAGTGAAATAGCATTGTATACCTTAAAATACTTTTAACAAGAGTAGAATCTTCATAAATAGAAAAGAAGATTCCTGTAACTCCCTCCTCCCACATAATTTAAAAAATATTAACCTGCACGCTTTTGCTTTTCATGTATATTGTTGTCGTGAACCTCTGTGTGAAATGAATCATATAATAGAATCTGTTTCCAGTGTAACAGCAGACAATGCAGCTCTAAGTGCAAAAGAAGAATATAACAATGATTTTTACAAGACAGCATACTGGTCACCTCCAGTGTAACACAAATCTACTTCTAAGTAATGAGATAAGCTGGTTTTCAAGTATCGGAGCGACTGCCAGCGCCCTGACTGCCAGCTCCCTGCTCTTTTTGAGCTCCTGCAGTGGAGTGAACGAGCAGTGAAGTGGAACCTTTCAGGCTGCTGGGCTCTGAAGAACTGGGGACCTGCAAGGTGTTGCTCTGCACCAGGCCAGCTGCAGGAACGTCATTCTTTGGAGTTACCCTAGGTGGAGAAACGAGAGTCGGTATACACACACCCCAAGGCCCAGATGTGATGCTGATGCCCTTATAACTGCTACCCACTTTCCATGAGTATTACTTTCAACTAATGTCTGCTTCTATCAAAGGATAATTAACTAAAATTCTTTATGTGTTCTCTAGTACCTCAAAATACAAATAAATTGTTTGCAAAAGCAATTTTTGCTAACTTTGGAAATTTTGTCAAGCAACATCCATGCAGGGCTGAGCGTGGTGTCTCATGGGGAATACAATTAATAACACAGGGTTCCTGCCTTTAGTTTAGCAAACATTTTATTATTTCTCACCATGGATCAGACACTGTGTAAGCAGTTGGGAACACAAAGATAAGTAAGATCTCAGTTCTGCCTTTAAGGAGTTTACAAATCTAGTGGAGGATAAAAGAAAGTACTAATTGTAATTACAATCCAGGTATGCAAAAGGTGTTAGGGAAACACAGAGAAGGTGCATTTAGCCTAGTTTGGGAGGGCGAGGTAAGACAAACTTTGAGAACTTAGAGTCGTTAGTTGTCAGTATTCTGGTTAATGTGATTGATGTTTACTAGTATTTGGATCACCTACGGCTATTTGGAAAAATTAAAGATAATATTAACATCCTTACATGTTCAGAAAGTAAAAACATCTTATAATCATATTTGTATAAACTGACACTACTGTAATGAAGTACTAATTAAAACTTAGCCTGTATTTCAGATAAATCTTAAACACTTACCTAAATATACCTGCAAATTTTAACAATTACCATAAAAATAAACATTAGTGTTCTATTTGAACAACATATATGAAGGTTCTTCTCAAAGCCAAGAATTAAACTACGAAATAGCATATTTATAGGTTGATCTTAAACTTCTTAAACCCAAACTCCCTTGAATTAAGTGTATAAACATGTCTTCTCATATAATGCCTTCTTTCCAAATGCATTATTCTTTAATAAAAAGTGTACAATGCAGTATTCAGGACAGTTTCAATTTAGGATAACAAAATCAAAGCTTACCTTCCTTCACTCCGCGCACTTTCAGATACACTGTTCTTATCACTCACGTTGCCTGCCCGGCCTTTCCTGTCGGCCTGCTCCCCACAGAATTTGGAGCTGGATACTGCTGAGGAGGCAGATCCCCCACAGTCCTGTTCTCTTGGTTTGGGGGTGTTCACTCCTTCTTCCCTCACTTCCCTCACTGATGCTTCTGGAGAAGTTTGGATTTCTGTCAAAGTTTCTTGTCCTAAATAATCGTGGTTAGTGATTGCTACTGCAGAAGTGCCATGATTTGCTGAAGCGCCTGTGCTGGTTCCCATGGATTTAGAAATGACCTTCAACTTATGTGAACTTGGTTTGTAGTGCTTCTTTTTGTGTTTAACTTTAGAATTGTGCTTTAAGAAAAACTCACATGACTCCTGTAGTACTCTTCGACTTTCACTGATTGGACTGCAAGAAAATTCAAGGAAAGGAGTTACGTGATTAATGTTAAATGTTATAGTAGAAACCATAAAGCATATCACCTATCTTGTGTGAAGAATCCTTATTCAATAAAGTTAGAAATTCTATGGGACTTATATATTTATAAAATCTGGGATTATAAATACTATGAGATATAAGTAGATTGGCACGAAGTGAAATCCTTTGTGCATACACTATTTGCTGCTTTTGTCAGCATATACAGTAACCTGGTAAGAAATTAAATAGGCAAAATCAAAGACTAAGGGCAAGGAAACTAAACCAGCATAAAGCAGAGGACTACCTGTATGTGTATCATACTTACATGGTATATCAAATATAAAAGTACACCAGAAGAGAGAGGACACAAAATATAACTAGTGGTCTTTGCTTAAATTCAATTGTTTTCTTTCTAACATTAAAGTCATCAAGTTATACTGAGGGTGGTGCAGGTATATAAATATGGGATAGACATATAATAATAGTGCAAAAAATTTAAAGTCCAGTTAAATGCAACTCTTCAAGCTTCAAAAACTTGTTTGTGAAAAGGTCTATAGTTTCAAAATTTTTACCACAAAAAAGGCCATTAACAACCCAACAGGGAACAGTTTTGAAAAACTCCACTGGATACTGTTAATAGTATATAGTATACAATGCATGTGAATAAGTGAACTATTTACTCATAAATATAAATCTATGATATTGTTATAGAATATTCTGTAAATTTGAAATTTTACCATCTTATGCAAGGGAAATAAGTGAAATTTTAAGTCAATATTGTATGTAATAAAATTTAAAGGTAGTAA
The DNA here is from genome assembly GCA_004026885.1 of Lyroderma lyra. NCBI lineage: Eukaryota > Metazoa > Chordata > Mammalia > Chiroptera > Megadermatidae > Lyroderma > Lyroderma lyra. The sequence continues at coordinate 52,645 of PVJL010000222.1, read as the reverse complement.
ATAATGATAACATATCACATTTGAATCATATTTTATAGATTTCTTTACATATATTTAATCCCACTTAATCATTTATTATTGTTAAGACAGAATAAAGTTATTAAAAGCACTACACCCAAAATAATGAATCCAAAGAAAGCAGTAATAACATTGGATATATTATAAGCAATGGAAAGAAAATGTACATTTCACAAATCTTCCATTCATATTTCAATAGAAAGTGTAGTCAAAGACTATTATGATGCATGCCAAAATAAAGCATCTCTCTCCATGAAAAAGTTTTCCAAACTTGAAAAAACAGTTGATATAGTAAAACTCCAGTACAATGAGGTTTAAATAGTTTCTCAGTATTTGGTCTATTTATTTTAAAACAATGTCAGATAATTCAATAGGTTCTTACTCTCTCTTGCGATTTCGTTTGAAAAACCCAGCCCATTCTGTGCAAGTCTTTTTGCTTCCAACCCAGAAGACGGCAGAGATGCCAACAATTAGTGTCATCAGATATTTTATCATAAATAAAGCCAATTCTGGTCGAGTTTCTGTTTTTGCCTATAAAAAATAGTAATAAAATTTCAGTGATGTATTCAAAGTGCAGAGAAGTCTACACAATCAATATAAAACTTGAACAAAAATATAACTCTTCAGTCTGTTTTATTATAAAATGTTTGATATAATAAAATGAATAGGGCTTTAAATGTAATACATTCTTTACCTAAGTCCTAAACAAAGAACCTTTATATATGTGTCAAAATATATAGCTAGAAAAGGAGAAACACTTAAATATATTTAGGAAGGATGTCCTTCCTAATCTTGGCTTGATTTCCTCACCTTGCTACCAAAGAAGTACAGAAATCTCTTATAATTGCCAAATATTTGCCTCTAAATATGTATCTATTTCCCATCGCTTTAAATCTACCACAAAAAACCCACACACACATTTAAACTCATTATTACAACATACTATTTTTGAGTCTTCACATTGTTGATGTCTGTTATAAAAACTTGGTTCGTTAGAGCAAAATAAATATCAGTAAAATGTAAAAATGTGGAAATTTTATAAAACTTATTCATACTTTTCTTTCAAACATAAACTTTCAAATATTATTTTTTTATTGTTAAATTTATTGGGGTGACATTGGTTAGTAAAAAATTACATAGGTTCCAGGTGTACAATCTACATCATCTATGTGTTGTGTTATGTGTTCATCAATCATAGTCAGTTCTCTTTCCATCACCATATATTTGAGTTCCTGTCCCTTCTCCCCCACCCCCTCCTCCATAAATATTATTTAAATGTTACACAAGTGTCAAAATAATATACGTTCTGTATTATATCTTGCTTTTTCTTCACTTAATAAACTTCTTGGAAACCATTCGATAACAATAAAAATAGAGCTTTTCATTTATTTTAAAAGGCTGTTCCATTGTATAGATAAACTGTAATTTATTCAACTACCCCTATTAATGGATATTTAGGTTATTTTCAATCTATTGCCATTGCAAATAATGTTGCAGTGAGTATCTCTGTATATATGGAATCTTTCACATTTGTGAGAACAGATCTATTGATTAAATCCCCATAAGGGCAGGATCAAAGAGTATGTGCATTTTAAATAACAGATACTGTTAAACTACTTTCCACAGAAGGTTGAACTAATTGAATAGCAAAGTCTGAGAATGCATATTTTGCCACAGTTTCACCAACACAGTGGCTATAACTGTTTGCCATGTCATAAGTAGAATACTTTATTATAATTTTAATTTGCATTTCTCTTACAACATTTTTTACTTTAAAAACAGGATTTTTATTTTACTTTTTTGTGAATGTTCTTTATAGTCTTTTTTATTTTTATATCAGACTGTTGGGGTTTTTTTCTTATTGATCTACAGGAACTCTTTAGATCAAGGAAATTAGGAAATTAAATTAACTATGATGAAATTAGTCATTTAACTATGATGTGATGAGTGAATAAATTTTCCCAGTTGGTTTTCTGACTTTGATTATGGCAGGGTGGCAGGGTTTTTTGCCATACAGAATCTTAAAAACATTTTTTTTTACTTAGTCAAATTTAGCAATCTTTTTTTTTATAGTTCCTGAATTTTATATACTTATAGTCTACCTCTGTTTAGAATTTTCTCATTTTATCTTCTAGTACATTATAGTTTCTTTCTTTACATGAAACATAATTTTAAAAATCATAGACCTTAAAATTTTTTAGTAGTATATAATAGTTTTTTTTTCTCCCAAATACTGAAGAATATAGGTGACATTTAATATATCAAGATCACTTTAAGACACAGCTCCTTTACTAAATATATAGTAAAAACAGCCTATGAATAACAGACTATGGACAGTATGTAAGGCAAGTAAAACTGTTATCCCCATACATCAGTATATAAACTAAGTTCCATTATGTTCAAATGCAGTCACTTTCTAGAATATAAGTTATTTTGTAAAATAATTCAGCCTACACATTGCTTGATTTGATGCACTATGATGATAGCACTCACATTAATATAATTAGTTAATATATAAATATTCAGGAAAAACATAGAGAAGCTATTAAAAACAAAAAACTTTCTATTAAAACATCTCAACTAAAATGCTTTTTAAAATGTTCTATTTTCAGGAATTTATTTTTTTAATCTTCAAAATACCACCTTTATACTAATCATAAACATCAATGACATAGGAAACACATCTTGTTTCAATTGTGCTTTTCAATTAAGAAATGACAGGATGGTTTAGGCAAAAATCAAGTTCTGTTTTTAAAAACAAATACTGTGCAAAAAATTAAGACAATACGATGAAATTAAATATACCCAAATAAAGTTTTCGCCACTAACTGAAGAATTTAAAACAACTCCCAATTCATCAATTACTTCTTTTTTTCTCCCTATGACAAGACCTGTTTTTCTGACTCTTTTCTTTATTACTATTCATCTGCCTTTGCAACACAATGTAATTTTTTAAAGAACAGCTAAAGAAGGTACTTTACTATTATAACTGAAACTAAAAAATTTTTACTTATCCCAGTTTCAACTGATGCACAGGGAATCGCTCCTATGTCCACTGGATTTCTCACCTGAAATCTAATTTTATGTTCATGACTAATTCAAGTGTTTCTAGGGAATATTTTCTATGTTAAAAATTAAATCATGAAACAATACAAATGATAGCTTTTACCTGATAAGGACATGGGATATGGTACTGACGACAATGGTCAGAGACCCAAGTTATCTCCCAGGTAATCCTGTTCACTTGCTCATAGACATAACATCCAAGAAGTGTCACTAATGGCACGAGATATAGGCCACTGAAGACTCCGATTCGAATCATAAATTTCTTTAGTTTCTCTTGGTTCCGGCCATCATGCTGTATAACTTGCCGAACATGATTTAAGGAAATAATGCCAGCTAGAAGAAGAGACAGCCCAACAAACACACAAAGGCACAGTGGCAAGAGTACAAAGTAACGAGAAGCATCCAGGTCATAAAGGCCAACAAAGCAAACTCCACTAATGTTGTCTCCCTCAACTTTGTTCATAGCAAGAAGCATAACGGTTAGAAAACCTGGTATTCCCCACGCAACAGCATGAAACCACACTGCTATTTGTTCAATAGCTTCACAACTCCACTTTCTTCCTGCAGCTAAGAACCAAGTAATGGTGAGAATTACCCACCATACAGTGCCAGCCATTGTGAAAAAGTATAAAAACATAAACAAAACGGTACAAGCCTTATTTTGAGAGCCTAGAACAACTGTATCACCAATGTCTAGCTTCTCATCTGCCTTATTGCAGGCTGTGCTATTGCCTAGCAAGAACCCAATGAAGTACATAAGAGATACAATGCTGTAACAGACTGAGTAATATATAATTGGTCTCTCTGGGTATCTGAATCTTTTAACATCAATTAAAAAAGTGAGGAATGTGAACAGAGTTGCACAAAGACAAAATATTGAAACTATTCCAATAAAACTTTTTGCAAACTCTAGCTCATCGCTTTTAAAATACATGTTGGGGCATGGAGGGGCACACTGGTCAATTCCCAGAAACTTATAGCCTTGTCCCTCAGAAGTCTTAAGATGCCTTGGACACCAAATTCCAATGTCTCTTTGGACTTGTTCTGTTTTCTTCTGAGGACCAAGAAACTCTGTGTGTGGATCAAAAGTTACAGGAACAGTTTCATCACAGTATTGTAATCTGTAAAGATTATAAAAATTAAATACATAAAGACAACATTTTTATTGAGTCACTATTTTAATGCTATGCTTCCCAACTATAAAATATTTCCTTATGCATTCATAACTGGTAGGAAAACACATAAACCTAAATAGATTACAGATTAGAGTTGGGCAGAAAGTTTTGAAGTTGACTAAAAACTTCTGGTGTTAATAAGGCCTCCAAACACTAACATATATATTAAATACAGGGCAAGTGAACATAAAAATTCCCTACTTAGAAAACAATAATTTTTAAATAATTTCTTCTCTCAAGAATAAATATTTAACAAAAATTGATGTTGATTGGCACGCTCCAGACCAAAAAAAAAAAAGTGCTAACTTGTCTGTTTGTAAGCATATGAAATGTAAGTCCTGGGGAAATTAATTTTTATTATCTAATGCCCATGAGCAAAGCAGATAAACCACATGAGTAGGATGATGACTGAAATAAGATCCTTTCTTTGCTCAAAAGGGTAAAGGTCAAATGATCTCTAAGTTCTTAAAGAAGGGCAAGAGGCTCCCCAGAACGCAGATTTTCGATTGCATGGTGGGTTGGTGCTCCTAAACCCATGTATTGTTCAAGGGTCAACTGTATTACTTAATTGTCTTGAAAATGGTTATGCATCTACCAAAAGTGTATGAATTCCACAAAAGTTTTATAGCTTCTTCAGTTTACATATAAAGAATATGTAAATACATATACAAAAAGGTAACCAGCTTCCTTCCCAGATTTATTATATGAGGTCTCTTTATATCAGTTGAATATTTCAAATTACAAGCTCCCAATGTCTACAATAGGAGACAAAAGTAATTAATCAAGAGCAATGTGTAAAACGGTCAATAAATTGACAATAAGGTTCATTTCCCCCAGTTAAGGTCAAAGGTACCATTACATGTTCTCATAGAACTATGCATCTCTCCTTTGTTATATCTAACACAGTTGTATATTTGCATTTACGTGTACAATTATTTAAATACTCTCCATTCCTTCCACGCCACTATAAGTTTCCTGAAAATAAGAGCTAAGTCTGTTTTTGCTTACCATTGTATCCTTAACACGTACTACCACAGTGCCTGACATATATTAAGTATGCAATGAACACTTGTTGAATTAAATAATGAAAACCTATCACTAACATTCTGAAAAGCTAACACTAATATAAAATATCATTAGGAGCTTTCAGGTAAAAGCATAATTTACCTGTCACATTTAAGTTCCTCAGGCCACTGGATCCCAAAAGTGTCAATTAATTTTTTGCAATCAGAGTATACTTTCTCACAAAATTTACGACAAGGTGGAATCACATGAATTTGCTCTGTGCAGGTTGGTACAAAAGCTTTGCAAAGGAAAGTTTCAACATTTGGTGAACATTCCAGATTTGCAAGGGGAAGAAAAAGCTGTTAAGAAAAACAGCAAGATAAGGTTAGAAAACATTTTAATAACAAATGAAAGAAATGAATACATTTACTATTTAAAGTGTATATATTTTCGCTTATACTCCAAAAGAATCTTTATTTTTTATTTATTTATTTTTTAAATTCATTTTTATTGTTAGACTTATTGGGGTGACATCTGTTAGCAAGGATTACATAGGTTTCAGACAAAAGAATCTTTAAATATCACTTTCAATACAATCAAATTTGTTTAGTCTGTTAGAGACCTTTTTGTTTAGTCTGTTAAGAGCTAGGTATCTTCACACATAATGCAATATTATTATTTTATTCAATTACACATTTTTCAATAAGACATGCTAAATCAAAGCAAATCAAAAGCATGAGTTAATTACTAGGTGAAATCAATTACAAAAATGTTCAATTTATAAGTATACACTGAAATACATTGACAATATTCTGAGTATTCTGGAGAATAAAGCAATCAGTTTAGGGCAGAGCGAACATCATGAAAAAGGTACGAACATGATGCACTCAGAGCAAAAAGTTCAGCGTGACTAGAAAAAAGGCAAAGAGGGAGAGTCAAGGACACACTACAGCAAGATGAGACTGGAGACATACACTGGACATGAGTGATCATGAAGACCACTAAATGATATGCTAAGTTGCTTGGATTTTAAAATAAAGGAATGGGATACAGTTGGAAAGCTTTAAGCAGGAAGTGACTCTAGAGTCTGAGAGCTGAGTGTGAATCCTAGGTCCACACTTACTGGCTATGGAACTTTGGCAAGTCACTTCACTTCCCAATGTCTTAGTTTTTTCATCTGGAAAATGGCAATCATAACAGTGCTTGTCTCATAAGATTGTTGTGAATATTAAGTTAATAAATGTAAGCACTCAATAAGTATTAGTTATTGGGATAATTATACTTAAGAGTGTAGGGACAGGTTCCAGATAAACATGATATATTAACCATACATGTTTATCTTCTTTTCCTTGTTTCCTCACTAAAATGTCAATAAAGAACAAAAAGGTTCTACTACTCCATTAGTAAATGGACAGGAGAGAATACATTAGTGTATCTGAGCTTTCCAAAGAACAAAAACAAAATAAAACATCTAAAATGAAAGCTTCAATACTTAAGTTACAGAAAGCTATAGAGAAAGGAGACATCATTTAATTGGACATGGAGGTGCATTACAAAGGAGGAATGGAGTGAGAATGAGCTGATTTGCCTGAAAGAATCTGAGAGTCTTGGTTTTTTCAGGCACCAAGTAGTATAAAAGGCTAAAACTGGGGGGATGTTTACAAAGCAGTTTCTCTCTATATTATCCCAGCACCCCCACCCCAGGCAGCCAGATGACCTCCAGATTCTACCAGGTTGTTTCCAGGAGAAATGTAGCTAAAGATGTTCTGTACTTGGGCTATTAGGCACAGAGCAGGGCAGAGATGCAGCACAGTGAAAAGAGGTTGAGCTGGGTACCAGTCTATCTAGGGAAAAATGAAGCTCTCATCTTCTTTTTCCTGCTCTATTCCCAAAAGGTTGGCAGACAGGCACATACCACCATCCCCAATCTTTGAAAAAACTCAACAGTCTTGGGGGGAAAAGACCTCTACACATTTGACAATGAAAAAGCTTGAGTTAGCCTTACTATTAAGCCTACCAGTAACAAGCCCCATTTAAGCATACGGAGCTTTTCAATGTCCCATGCAAATATAAGTGGGCAGCCAAAGATCATCAGTTATTTGAAGAAAACCTTATGAAAGACAGAGGCCAAAACAAGCAAGCAGATAAAAGGAAATTTGGAGAAAACAGAGATCGTGCAGGGAACACAAGAAAACAAAATAAATCACAAAACACATAAAAATGTTAATATCTTAAAGGAGAAGCTACTGCATCCATTAGAAAAGAATAGAAAACTATGGAAAATTAAAATAAAATAGCTGAAATAAAGAACTCTATAGAAGGATTAGAAGATAAAGCTGAGAGAAGAGATGAACAATTAGAGCGAAAACCCTCTCAATCAGATTAGTTTAAGTGTCCAATACCTGCCCAAATGGGTTTCAGAAAGAAACAACAAGAAAAATGGGGGTGGGATGATAACCAAAAACAAACCAAAAATACCAAAAAACTTAAGAACATTTCTCAGAACAGAAGGAAACTTGTTTTCAAAATGAAAAGACTGGTATCACAATTTGGAATCTTCAGTCAACAGAAGAGCTTTCTCGCATTCTCCTCTTTTCAAACCTCTAATTCTACACCCCTTCCTCTCAGGTGATGATTTTGTTCCTAGTTCATTGAGGAGACAGAAACAACTAGACAATTCCCTCCTCCTCTAACTAAATGTACTAATATATGTACTGTTGCTTATCCACATTCTCTGCCTTCTGCATTTCAATGATGAACAGCTTGAACTACTCAACCAAGTCCTCCATTTATACACAGGACCCTCCTCACTTGAGTAGCCAAAAAATTTGCTTCTGCAATTGTCTACTGTTCTTGCAATAAATTTCCCTCTCCGTGCTACACTGATTCCTCCATCAGACAAACTTGCTCTATTATCTCCCAACGTAAAAACAAACAAACAAAAAAACCCCACACGTGCATGCACACACAAAAAAAACAATAGTATCTTTTCTTGAGCCCACATCACAACCCCCATCCAGCCATTGTTCCATTTTCTGATTCCTCTTCATAGAAAAACTCTTCAAAATCGTTGTCTACGCTTACTTTCTCCAATTACACTCTTCCCATTCCCTCTTGAGCCCACTCTCCAATCAGGTTTTCTCCCAATACTCCAGTGAAAACTGCTTGTCAAAGTCACCATAAACTCCACATTGTGAAATCCAATGGTCAATTCCAAGTCCTTATCCTACTCAAATCTTAACATTTGACATAGTGAATCCTGTTCTCTTCCTGAGATACTTTTTTTACTTGGCTTCTAAGATACCAATTTTCCTATATTTCTACCTATCTCACTGGCTGTTCCTTACTGATTCTCTTCCATTTCCCAATTTTAAATATTGAAGTGTTTAATAGCACAATCCTCACACCTCTTCCCAATCTACGCTCACTCCTCAGGAAAAACTCATCCAGAACCACGGTATTAAATGCCAACTATACATGATTCCAAATTTATCTCTGGCCCCCCTCTCTCCTGTGAACACTAGACTTGAATGACCATCTGTCTTGTGGACAACTCCATTTGCTGTCATCAGGCATCTCAAATCCATGTCCAAAACACAGCTCCATCCCACTGCATCCTATTCCCCAAACATTCCCTCAGTCATCACCATTTCTGTAAGGCGATGCCATCGTTCACCGAGTTGCTCAGGGCAAGAATCTAGATTCATTCTTTTCTCTTGTTCTCCCCCATATCCAATCCATCAGCAAATTCTGTCCATTCTCCTTTCAAAACATATTTCAAATCTGACCATTCATCACTCCTAGCCCCCAGTCTAAGCCACTACATCTTTCACCTAAATTTCTGAAATAACTTCCAAATAGGTCTCACTACTTCCTACTCTTGGTAATCGTACAGGCAATTTCCATGCCAATCCACGTTCCCACCAATGTAATTCTTTAAAATGTAAGTTTTAAAAGACCTACATTGTTCAAAAGACTCCAGAAGAATAAATTCAAAGTCCTTACCAAGTCCTAGGAGACCTTACATCTCCTGGCTCCTGGCTATGTCTCCAGTGGCATTACTCTCTCTTACTCACTTTATTGCTACCAAAGTGGCTTTTGCTTCTCATCATTCCAGGTATATTAGGTCTCAGAGTCTTTGCATTTACTGTTCCGTTTACCTAGAACACTCTTCCTCCAGATAGTCACATGGCTTATGTCCTCATTCATTTGGGTCTCTGCTCAACTGTCACCTCAGAGTCGTTCCCTGCCCACTCCATATAAAAAATCATCCTGTCATTCACTGTCCCATTACTTTGTTTTGTATTTCTTTATAGTCCTTATGATTATCTGATATTTCATTATATACTAATTTATTTCTTAATTTCTGCCTTCTCCACTAGAATGTAAATTCCACGAGGGAAGAAATTTTATTTTGTTTTGTTATAGCCTAAGTGCCTAGAACAGTGTGTGTGTGTGTGTGTGTGTGTGTGTGTGTGTGTGTATACATATATTTCTTGATATTTATTGATAAAATGAACGACTATCCAGAACCATCAATGAATAATGACAAGGCATACCAATAAAAAATTTGAGAGCATTATGATAAAGAGAAGATCATAAATGTTTCCAAAGAGGAAAAAAATGTCACATGCAAAGTAATTAAATTCTGAATATTTGGGAGTTCCCTGGTGGTGTAGTGGCTTAAGGCTTTGGTACTGTCAATGCTATGGCCTGGGTTCGATTCCCAGCCAGGGAACTACCCACATAAAAAAATAATAATAATAATAAAAAATCAAAATAAAAAAAATAAAAATCTGAATATTTGATAACATCAGATGGTACAAGACATGGAGAAATAATTAATATTCTGACAGAATATTCCCTTAAACCTAGAATTCTATACTTGACTAAATATTCAGGTGAGTGCAAAATAATGACCTTTCTGGCCCTATAAGGAATAAAAAATTTTAACTTTCAAGTATCACCTTTTACGAAGCAATGATAGGATGTGGTATTCCTGAAACAAAGTGAAGAACTACATGAGTAAAGCAGGAAGAAAAATAACACAGAACTCCAGAATTAGTTAATCTCATATGGGAGAAGCAGGAAGCCTTATTAGCATGACAGCTACTTATCTAGTCCAGAAAGCAATCAGAACATATTGATTAAGAGCACAGATAGCCGAAGGAGAAAGGTCTCCCAGGGCATGGAAGTGGGAACTGGAATGCCAGATTATATAATACTTTGAACATCTTGGAAAACTGCTGCTAGGCATCTCAAAAGTCTGTTAGGATATCTGATAAAAGTTAGCCATAGCACTTCAAGAAATACTGAACGAGGCTCTTCAACCGGAAACAAAACATCAGGAAAAATGGAATAAAGTTGGGGCAACAAGAAACAAAAATAAAACAAAAACAAACAAACAAATAAGTAACGGCCACAGGAAATCCTCACATATTGATCATCACTCTAAATGTTAATGGACTAAACTCACCAATCAAAAGACACAGAGTAGCAGACTGGATTAAAAAACAAAACCCATCCATATGCTGTCTGCAAGAGACATACTTCAGCTATAGGGCAAACACAGACTCAGAGTGAAAGGATGGGAAACACCACTCCAAGCAAATGGTAACCAGAGAAAAGCAGGAGTTGCCATACTAATATTTGATGAAATAAACTTCAGGTTAAAAAAGACATTAAAAGACAAAGATGGACATTACATAATGATAAAAGGCACAATTCAACAAGAAGAAGATTTGACACTAATTAATATATATGCTCCCAATCAGGACACACCAAAATATACAAAGAAACTACTAACAGATTTGAAAGGAGAAACTGGCAAAAACACAATCATTGTGGGAGGCTTAAACATCTCACTAACAGCCATGGACAGATCATCCAAACAGAAAATAAAGAAAGGAATATGAGCTCTAAACGACACATTACAGCAACTGGACATAATTGACATTTATAGGACACGTCATCCATCAAAAACAGACTATATCTTCTTTTCTAGTGCACATGGAACATTCTCAAGGATAGACCACATGCTGGGACATAAAAGTAGCCTCAGCAAATTCAAGAAGATTGAAATCATACCAAGTGTATTCTCAAACCACAAAGCTTTGAAATTGGAGATCAACTATAAAAGGAAAGCAGAAAAAAACACATATATATGGAGATTAAACAACATCTTATTAAAAAATGACTGGATCAAAGAACAAATAAGTAAAAGAAGAGATTAAAAAATACATAGAAACTTAATGACAATGAAAATACAACATATCAGAATTATTGTGACACAGTGAAAATAGTAATAAGAGGGGAATTTACATCACTACAGGCCTATCTTAAGAAACAAAAAAAAAAATCACAAGCCCATCTTAAAGAACTAGAAAAAGAAGAGCAGACAAAACCAAAGTCAGTAGAAGGAAAGAAATAATAAAAATTAAAGCAGAGCTAAACCAATTAGAGAACAGAAGGACAATAGAAAAAATTAATATTACAAAGAGCTGGTTCTTTGAGATAGTCAACAAAATTGACAAACCCCTGGCTAGACTAATCAAAGGAAGAAAGGAAAGGACACAAATATCCAAAATTAGAAATGAAAGGGGAGAAATTACCACTAACACCACAGAAATACAAAGGATTATGAGAAAATATTATGAAGGACTTTTTGTCACTAAATTTAGCAACCTAGAAAAATGGACAAGTTTCTAGAAACTTACAGCCTACCTAGACTGAACCAAGAACTGGATAATCTAAATAGACCAATCAATAGCAAAGAGATTGAAATGACTATCCATAATTTCCCTAAAGGCAAAAGCCCTGGATCAGATGGTCTCACCAATGAGTTCCACCAAGCATTCAAAGAACAATTAACACCTATCCTCCTCAGATTCTTCCAAAAAATTGAAGAAGAAGCAAGACTTCCTAACTCATTCTATGAGGCCAACATTACCCTAATACCAAAGCCCAGTAAAGACAACACAAAAAAAGAAAACTATAGACCAATATCTCTGATGAACACAGATGCAAAAATCCTAAACAAAATATTAGCAAATAGAATACAACAATGCATCAAAAAGATCATACATAATGATCAAGTGGGATTCATCCCGGGAGCACAAGGATGGTTCAACATACGAAAATCAATCAATGTGATATACCACATAAACAAAATAAAAGATAAAGACTATATGGTCGTATCAATTGATGCAGAAAAAGATTTTGACAAGATACAACATCTATTTATGATCAAAACGCTAAATAAAATAGGTATAGAAGGAAAGTAGCTCAACATAATAAAGACCATATATGACAAGTCCTCGGCTAACATCATACAGAATGGTGAAAAGTTGAAGCCTATTCCCCTAAAATCAGGAACAAGACAAAGATGCCCCCTATCACCACTGCTATTTAATATAGTACTGGAAGTTCTAGCCACAGCAATCAGGCAAGAGAAAGGAATAAAAGGTATCCGAATTGGGAAAGAAGAGGTCAAACTATCACTATTTGCAGATGACATGATCCTTTATATAAAAAATTTCAAAGATTCCACCAGGAAATTATTAGAAACAATAAATGAATACAGTAAAGTCACAGGGTACAAAATCAACGTACAAAAATCAACAGCATTCCCATATACAAACAATGACTCCTTAGAAAAAGAAATGAGGGAGTCAATTCCTTTTGCTATCACAACAAAAAGAATGAAATACCTGGGAATTAACTTAACAAAGAACGTGACAGACTTATACATGGAGAACTGTAAGACACTTTTGAAAGAAATTGAAACACATTAAGAAATGAAAAAATATCCCCTGTTCATGGATAGGAAGACTTAACATTGTTAAAATGACCATTCTGCCCCCAAGCAATCTACAGATTTAATGCAATACTCATCAAAATCCCACAATCATACTTTCGTGAAATAGATAAAAGAATTATCATATTTATATGGAACCATAAAAGACCTTGAATTGCCAAAGCAATACTACATAAAAAGAATAAGGCTGGTGGCATTACACTCTCTGACTTCAATTTATATTACAAAGCATCAATAGTCAAAACAGCTTGGTATTGGCAGAAAAACAGAAATATACACCAATGGAACAGAACTGAAAACCCAGAAATAAATCCGCAAATTTATGAACAAATAATTTTCGATAAAGGAGCAAAAAACATGCAATGGGGAAAAGACAGCCTCTTTAGTAGGTGGTGCTGGGAAAACTGGAAAAACATATGCAAAAGAATGAACCTGAGCTGTGAACTCTCTCCATATATAAAAATTAACTCAAAATGGATTAAAGACCTTCATATAAGACCTGAAATAATAAACTGTATAGAAGAAAACATCGGTACTAAACTTATAGACCTAGGGCTCAAAGAAGACTTCATGAACCTGACCTCAAAGGCAAGGGAAGTAAAAGCAAAAATAAATGAATGTATGGAGTTCCCTGATGGTGTAGCGGCTAAAGGCTTTGGTGGTGGCGCTGTCAGTGCTGCGGCCTGGGTTCATTTCCCAGCTAGGGAACTACCCACATATCAAAAAGCAAAAAAAAATAAAATAAATAAATAAATAAATAAATGAATGGGACTATATCAAACTAAAAAGCTTCTGCACAACAAAAGAAACCATCAACAAAGCAAAGAGACAGCCAACTGAATGGGAGAAAATATTTGTAAATAATGCATCAGATAAGGGTTTAATATCTAAAATATATAAAGAACTAGTAAGACTTAACAACAAAAAAACAAACAACCAGCTTGAAAAGTGGGCAGAAGAACTAAACAGACACTTCTCCCATGAGGAAATACACATGGCCAGCAGACATATGAAAAAATGCTCATCCTCATTAGCTATTAGGGAAATGCAAATCAAAACCACAATGAGATACCACCTCACACCTGTGAGAATGGCTGTTATCAACAAGACAAGGAATAACAAGTGCTGGAGAGGATGTGGAGAAAAAGGAACTCTGGTACACTGCTGGTGGGAGTGCAAACTGGTACAACCAC